>JAJJWW010003398.1:0-125412 GCA_023531295.1 Papaver armeniacum
TGTTTTTGAAGAAACCAAACCAACTTCATTTGCAAGTATTTCATCCTATAAATACACCAAAATCTGTTTTCAACACACCTAAAAAATTCTTCTTTATTCTAGGGTTTCTCCTGCATCGCTTATCTCCATCCCTATTTTGTGTTCGAAGAGAGGGTGGTAACTTACATGCTAACTCCAAGTTATATCGGCGCCTATCCCTCGACATTCGCCACAGGGGTTTAGCATTACTCAACTCTGAATATACCCGCCAATCCAATGTGTTAAGGACAACTTGTTGAACTCCGCGGATTCTGCCCTCGCTAGTTATTTTGCAGAGTTGCTCTTCGCATTAGTCTTTACATATTATTTTCGATACATCTAACGCGTCGCTCATTGTCGTAAGATCCTAAATAATCTAACATATTAGTATTCCTTGAATAATGGGAATCAACGATGGGAAAGACCACAAAAGTTTAATAAAGGATTTCAAGATGGCAATCCAAGATGTTGTTTTTATCTCAGTTCACCATGAACTCGATTATGCACCTGTCTCCGTGTGATGACTTATACAATATTGGACATTCGTCCTGAGAGGAGGTCAATATGTGAACACTTGAGGTTCTTTCCTGATTTCGCTAAAAATCATATCATGAACTGCTTGGAAGTATGCGATGTATGATTTTTAGCAACGCTAAAGAGAATCTGGACTCGCTTAAGAGCTGTGGACTCAAGTAGAAGGCGTGCAAGTACCGCCGAGACTCAGAAGCAAGAAATTTCGGAGTGCAAAGTTTATGGAGTTCAAGATGACTATTAATGATAAGTCCGTTGTTGATCAATTCCTCGAACTTCAAACAAATTATTAACCAGATTCTACTGGCTGAAGGTATGGTTAGTCGGATGAGACTTTTTCATGTTCCGCAGAATTGAAAGAAGCGCTTCATCTTCTTGGCCTGAAAGTACAAGAAAAAAGCTTCGAGGTACGAAACTGGCGAGACCAACATGGTCAATTGGGAGCAGATTCAAGTGAGCAGAGCAGCACTGCGCGACAAGAACGGTTATCTGGTAAGGGACATGTCTTTAACAAAGCCATATGTTCTAATACAGCTACCAAAGTCAAGAAAAAGTGTGACAACAATAATGCGAATCAAGCATGGACCTAACAAGAAAGGGTAATGCTTTCAGAAACTGCATCTAGCATTGTTAAAATTAAGGGTCCTTGTTGGGTGTGTGGAAACACCGGGTCATATGGCAGTTCATCAGAGACAACTTAAGGATATGAAGAATAATGCTAACTGGTTGTAGAAAAGCAAAGACGAAGCTACCGTGTGGTGTCTCGAAGTTGACCATGTGACCAACGCTACTGATCAGCGGGCAGACTCGAGCTACCAAGCATGTTTGTGGAACAGACTGCTCACTCTCCCTACCGAGGGTAGGGAAGGCGCAGAAACTATATATGTATAACTCATCTGCATCGAGGTTGCGGAAAAGTGGAAAGGTTTGGTCAAGCTCACATCCTGAAACACTTCACATCGAATTTAAGTTCTTCATGTTCCGATATTCTAAAATTGCTTGCTCTGCTTAGATGATAAGGTTTTAAAGTTACAATTGAGTCTCGAAAACTTATAGTAACTATGGCACGATTATGCGGGTAAGGGTTATGTAAGATCCGGGGTCTATATGTTCCTTAATGTAACCTATTCCTTAATTGAACAATGATTCTTTTTCCGCTTACTGCTGCGCTCGAATAACGCTTGGCATGGCAGACTGGTCATGTAAACTATAAATCAATGCATAAATTACATGTGAGGCTGCATACCCAAATTCACTTTAGATAAAAATCATATTATGAGATTTATATAATCTAAGCATGCTGCTAAAATCATTCAATAAGAATGTCCGTAGAAACTCTAAACCTTTAGATTTAATCCACCAGACCTAGTTGATATGAAGTCGGCTCAAAACAAGAGGTGGCAAGAAATGGTTTATTACTTTTATAGATGATTGTACGAAGTAACGCCATGTTTACTTACTTAGAGGGAAGTGACGACGCTTAGAAGCCTTTAAGATATGGTACAGAAGTCGAAACCAATTGAATACTACCAATAAAAACCAATAGGTCCCAATCGTGGTTGTGATAAGAAATCTCGTAGGAGATTTTCGCGGAAGAACATGGCATAATACATGAGACTACAGCCCCTATTCACCTCAATCCAATGGTTGCAATTTCAACGAAAGAATCAGTACTCCTTAAGGATATACGAATGCCAGTTGGATTAGTTCAGATTACCTTCACCCAGGGGAGGCTATCCTCTCCGCTAATTACATCCCTGTCAGAGTACCCTTTAAAGGACGGGATAAAACTCCATATGAGTTATGGAAAAGGTAGACAACCATCTAAGGACATTTCAAAGTGTGGGGGTGCTTGGCAAAGGGCATCCCTCCTCCTAAGAAAAATAAGATAGGACCCAAACCGTTGATTGTGTTTTTATAGTGGCATCCCCAGCATTCTAGCTCAGGTTTATGGTTGTGAGTTCTGAAATTTCTGACATAGTGGTTGAATACTATCATGGAGTTCGTGATGCTTTAGTTTTTTTAAACTGCTTTTTCCTTTGAAACGTGGATTCTCGAAAGAGGTTTAGATGATCCCCAGATGTTCCTTCAACTAGTCAATTATTACCTTTAGAGGAAGATGAACCTAAGTGGAACCTAGAAGAGGTAAAAAGTGGTTGTAACTGAGAAACCTATCCCTATTCATATACATATTTAGCCGAAGCACTGGTTCTCAGACTTATGGAAGCCATGACTTATTCAGGCTTTCAAGTGAAAGAATCATTAGTGAATGATTCTTCGAGAAAAATCAGATTGAATTCAGGATGTTTCAGTAAGCCAGCAGGTTGGAAAGCATTTAAAAGAAAACGGTGATATGTGGAACTATTGAAAAATACAAGGCTAGGGTCAGAAAGCAAAGGCTACAGACAAATAAGGTATAGATTTCTTTTGACACCTATTCACCAAGCTGAGTGTAATTAGCTCCATTAGATGTTAATTGCTGAGCCTTCCATTCATACTTGTAGATACATCAAATGGATTTAAAGACAAATAAGTTTCTTAATGGTGAGTTAGATGAAGAAATTTATATGGAATGTCCTTTCGAGGCTTTGTAGTTAAAGGTTAGAAAAAGAAAGTGTGTAAACCGGTTAAATCTTTCGTATGGATTTAAACAAGCACCTAAACAGCTGCATGAAAATTATCATGTGATGATTTCTAGTGGTTTTACTAATGAATCTCGATAAGTGTGTTTACTTCCAAACTTGTCAAGGATGCCCGTGTGATTGCATGCTTGTATGTTGATGATATGCTTATACTAGGTACAAACATGGATGTTATTAATTCCACTAAGAAACTGCAACGGTAATTTGACATGAAAGACTGTGCCCATTGATGTCATATTAGGGGATGAAGATGAAAAACTCTAATGGCTATAGTCCGAGCCTACTCTACTATGTTGAATCCATACTTAAGAATGAATCATTTAATCAGAACCTGCAGTACTCCTTATGATTCTAAATGTCGTCTAAGTACATTATACAGTAGAGTTAACCAACTTGAATACTCAAGAGTCATAGAAGTCCGATGTATTTGATGAATTGTACGAGACCAAACATTGCTTATAATGTGTAGTGTTGCTGGTATACTTGTAATCCAGTATGACATATCAGATGCATTTTATTAGAGTGCTAAAGTAATTAAGCACACAATGACCTTAGTTTGAATTACAAAGGATATCCGGTCATTCTTGAGGGATTTTGCGATGCAAACTGGATAACAGGATCAGAGATTCTAAGTCTACGAGTGGATAGTATTCACTCTAAGAAAAAGGCTCAGACCCTGGAAGAGTTCCAAATGCATATGTATAGCTGCTCCACTACGGAACTGGAAGCTTATTGCGTTAGATAAAGCAGAGAGGAGGCCGAATGGCTAAGAAACTTTTAGAAGATATTCCTCTGGGCATAGGCTCCGTGCCGCTATATCTATACACTGTGGACAAAGAATCATGAGTAGGTAGCTAAGAGTTGTTTTCACAATGGAAAGTCTATACATATTCTGTAGAAGACATGATATTTTGAAAACACTATCTCAACAAAGCGTTATTTCCATAGATTGGCGCAGTCCAAGGAGAATATCGCGACTCCTTGACGAAAGGTTTGTCCAATGAGATAGTTAGTAAAGCATCGAGGGGATGGGGCTTAGGCTCAAAAATTAAACTGCCATGAAGGATACTCAACCTGCCGAATCGGAGATTCCAAGATCAAGGTTTCTCAATGAGACAACTAATTCATGGTGGGTGGGGGTTGTAACACTATCACCCTCATTCTCTCGTCCCTTCCCTATGGTGTTGATGTGATAGTGGATCGCATGTGGAGGATGATTTTTAAATAAGTCTTAATGAGTTCCATGTTTCAATTAAGATTGTCATGTGAAAGAAACACTCTGTGATGGAACCCACCTATCCACTGTGTGAAGTGTCGCTTTCCCAGAGAATCGAGCCACCCTGTGAGCATTCCTCGAGAAATGATATGTCCGTGGCCAAATTGGACAAAACTAGCACGAACTTAGCAACACCAGGAGTAATATCACGCGCGTCGCTGTCGTAATTACACCAACGCTAATGGGCTCAAGACTAGGCTCCACTGCTTTTCTTTAGCTAGTAGTTCCTGTAACTTCTCACTAAGCAAGGTTCAAGACCTCATGTGACACCTTGTCAATGGTTTTTCTCATTTCCATTTTTTTCTGCTTTCCGAGATTTATTCATGTGGGGATCATTGGAGAAAATGAGTTTCTACTCTGGGCAAAAGGTTTTATGGTCTTGGTGGAGCCAGACGAATGACCTGGTTATTCAAGGATGCTCACTCATTTTTGGGTGAATAAAGGAACCTTGTCCCACATTGTGGAAAACCAAAGATGAGGCCCACTTATATAACCATACACTTATGGGCTTTTTAAATCATAAAACGTGCGGTGGAGCTGTGTGGCAAAAATATATTTTTACTCATGCGATATGCGCGTTGCCATGCACCAAGTTCCTTTTCTACACGGATTTATTTTTGGCGAGTTTTTCTTTAGAAATTAATTCCAAAATTAATTCTTAAGAGTTCTATTTATGGTAAAATTCCGTGTACTTGTTTTTCAAGAAAACCAAAACCTAACTTGACTGGCAAGCATTTCATCCTATAAATACAACTCGGTAACCGTTTTCAAATACACCGAAATTTTCTTTATTCTGCAGTGGTTTTCTCTCCACACGTTTTTATTTCCATCCCCGTTGTCAGAAGTTCGAAGAGAGGGTAACTTGCGCAGTTAACCTGCTATATCTATGTTTTATCCTCGACAATATCTTCTCGTCATGAGGGGTTTAGCATTACTCACCGAGTATACCTCGCGAATCCAATGTTAAGGACAACTTGCTGAACTCAGATTCGCCTCACAAGTTATTTTGCAGAGTTGTTTCGCATTAGTTCTTTACATATTATTTTCGATACATCTAACGTATCGCTCATTGTCGCAAGATCCCAACAATCTTAACACATTAGTATTCCTTGTAACAGAATGGGAATCAACGAAGTAGGTGAAAGCACCTGCCAAAAAAGTTTAACCAAGGCGATTTCAAAGAGATGGCAATCCAAGATGCCGCTTTTATCTCGAGTCCACCATGAATCGGATTGCGACTCGTCTGCGTGACGACTTATACAATATTGTACATTCGTCCGGCGAGGAGGTCAATATGTGAACACTTGAGGTTCGGTCCTGATTTTCGCTAAAAAATCATATCATGAACGGTTGGAAGTATGCGTTAGGGATTTTTAGCAACGCTAAAGAGAATCTTGACTCAAGCAAAAGAGAGCTGGGATCCAAGTAAGAGGTGTGCAATAAGCCGAGACTGCAGTAGCAAGAAATTTCGGAGTGCAAAGTTTATGGAGTTCAAGTACGATCAATGATAAGTCCGTTGTTGATCAAATTCTCGAACTTCAAACAAATTATTAACCAGATTCTTGTCAAGGTATGGTTGTTGATGAGACTTTCGGCAATCATGTGAATGGTAGTTACCATCTTCTTGGCCTGGAGTACAAGAAAAAGTCGAGGTAATGAATCCAAGTAGATCAACATGGTTGAATTAAAAGAAGATTCAAGTGGAAGAGATGTTGTGCACCAAAAAAGACAAGAACGTGTCAATCGGGCAAGGACATGTCTAACAAAGCTCATATGTCCAAATACAAGCCATCCAAAGCTGAAAAGGTGACAACAACAGCTTAATCAAGCAATGGACCTAACAAGAAAGGCAATGCCAGAAACCGACCGGCATTGTTAAAATTAAGGGTCCTTTGTGTGTGGAAACACTCGGGTCATATGGTACACTGTAGACAACGTGAAGATGTTAAGAATAATGCTAACCTGGTTGAAAAGCAAAGATTTGTGTCACGCAGAACCAAGCACCCGCGACCAATGCGATGGATTGGTAGACTCGAGCTACCAAGATGTTCAGGAACAGAGACTGTTTCACCCTACCAGAGGTGAAGCAGAAACCTCTATATGGGTAACCTATCCGTGATCGTGAGGCTGCGTGAAAAGGAAAGGCCTGGGCCTCAAGCTCACATCCTGAAAGACTTCAACATCGGAATTAAGTTCTTCATGTTCCACATCTCGCAAAAATCTTGTTTCTTGTTCCGTTTTAGATGATATGGGTTTTAAAGTTACAATTGAGTCTCTGAAAACTTATAGTAATCAAGGCAATGATTATGGTAAGTGGAAGGCAGATCAGTCTATACAAACCACCGCAACTCCGGCCCCGAATTGAAATCGAACGATTCTTCTCGCTTACATGTGTGTCATCGAACGTTTGGCATGGTAGACTTGGTCATGTAAACTATAAATCAATGTATAAATTAAGGAAGGAGGCTGCATACCCAAATTCACTTTAGATAAAAATCATAAGCGCAGGAGATTTGCGTAGAATCTAAGCATGCTAATAAATCATTCAATAAGAATGTCCGTAGAAACTCTAAACCCTTAGATTTAATCCACTCTGTGACCCAGTTGATATGAAGTCGCTTCAAACAAGAGGTGGTAAAATGGTTTATTACTTTTATAGATGATTGTGCCTAAGTACTCATGTGCTGTTTACTTACTGTAGTGGAAGCGATTTACGCTCAGTTCTTTAAGATATAAAAAGTGAAGTCGAAAAACCAATTGAATACTACCATTAAAACGATAGGTCTCGATCAGACAGAGTATGAAATTCTCAGAGATTGTGAAGAACATGGCATAATACATGAGACTATTGCCTTATTCACCTCTAACCAACGGCGTAATTTAACGTAAGAACCGTACTCCTATGATACGATGAATATGTTGATTATAGTTCAGATTACCTTCAATTTGTGGGGAGGCTGCTATCCTCTCCGCCAATTACATCCCGAACAGAAGTACCCTTTAAAGGATCGGAGAAACTCCATATGAAAGTGCTATGAAAGGTACAACCATCTTAAGGATTACTTCAAAGCGCGGGGTGCTTGGCAGGGGCATCCCTCCTCCTAAGAAAAATAAGATATGACCAAAACCGTTGATTGTGTTTTTATAGGTATCCTGGCATTCTAGTGCTCATAGGTTTATGGTCATGTGGTTCGAAATTTCCTACATAAAATAATACTATCATGAGTTTGGGGATACGAGTTTTTGAAACCTGCTTTTTCCTTTTCAAACGTGATTCTCGAAAGAGGTGTTTAGACATCCTCTAGATGTTCCTTCAACTAAATAATTATTACCTTAGAGGAAGATGAACCAGATGGAACTCTAAGAGGTAAAAGGTTGTAACCCAGAAAACCTATCCCCGGTTGCACACATACTAATGGCTCCATCCTCACTTACAGTATAAGCCATGACTTGTCCGTGCTTCGTGGTGGAAAAGAAGCTCTATTAGTGAAACTGGATTCTTCGAGAAAACGGTACTTTGAATTTGTAGATTTACCTTGTGGCAAGGCCATAGGTTGTAAAATGGATTTTCAAAAGAAAACGTAAGCATAGATGGAACTATTGAAAACATATGCTAAATGGTAGCTAAAGGCTACGGTGCACAAATGTATGTATAGATTTCTTGACACCTATTCACCAGCCGTGGTTAGACTCAAATTTCCATTAGGATGTGACCATATGTTTTCCGTCCATACTCTCTAGGGAGATACATCAAATGGATAAAGAGCATGCTGTTTAATGGGCAGTTAGATGAAGAAATTTATATGGAACAACCCAGGTCAGAAGGTTGAAAAGAAAGGCAGAACCTGGCAATCTTTGTACGATCAAACAAGCACCCAAACAAGGCATGAAAATCGGATCATGTGATGATTTCTAGTGGTTTTAGAATTAATGAATCGGAGCAAGTGTGTTTATACCAAACTTGTCAAGGATGCCTCGTGTGATTGTATGCTTGTATGTTGATTTATATGCTTATACTAGGTACAAACATGGATGTTATTAATTCCACTAGTTAAAACCTGCTGAACGAGAATTTGACATGAAAGACTTAGGCCCCAACATGTCATATTGGGGATGAAGATTAGAAAACTTAATGGCTATAGTCCTAGTCAGCCTCATTATGTTGAATCCATACTTAAGAAATTTAATCACTTTTAACTTCCCTAAACTCCGTGTGTACCTCTTTATGATTCTAAATGTCGTACCAAGAAGAATAAGGGTGTAGAGTAACTAACTTTGAATACTCAAGAGTCATAGGAAGTCCTATGTATTTGATGAATCAGGATTTGGTGACCAAACATTGCTTATGTCGTAAGTAGGTTGCTGGTGTATACTTGTAATCCAGGCGTATACATCAGATGCATTTATTAGAGTGCTAAAGTACTTGAAGTACACAGTTCTAATCTTTTAGTTTGAATTACAAAGGATATCCTACTGCCTCGAGGATTTTGCGATGCAACCGGATAATGATCGAGGATTCTAAGTCTACGAGTGTGGATATGGTCTACTTCTAAGAAAGGGCTCAGATCTGGAAGAAGTTCCAAAACGCATATGTATAGTTTGCTCCACTATGGAATCTGAGTTTATTTGCGTTAGATAAAAGCAGAGAGGAGGCCGAATGGCTAAGAAACTTTTTAGAAAGATATTCCCTCTCTGCATAGGCTCCATGCGCTATATCTATACATCGTGGATGAAGAAATCAAGGATGGGTGAGGCCAAGAGTTGCTTCACAATGGAGTCTATACATATTCTCGTAGAAGACATGATACTTTGAAAACACTATCTCAACAAGTATTTCCATAGATTGGATTTTACCCAAGGAGAATATCATGACCCTTTGACGAAAAGGTTTGTCCAAGGAGATGTAATGAAAGAAGCATCGAGTGGGGATGGGGCTGTGCTCAAAATTAAACTGCCATGAAGGATACTCAACCTGTCGCACCTGAGATTCTGAAGATCAAGGTTTCAATGGAGACAACTAATTCATGGTGGGTAAAGGTAACACTATCGTGAGAATTTCATTCTTCATTCCTTCCCTATGGTGTCATGTGATAGCGACCGGCATTGAGTGATGATTTCTAAATAAGTCTTAACGAGTTCCATAGTTTCAATTAAGATCAAGGTGTAGCAAACACTTGATGGAACTCACCTATCTCACGGAAGTGGCGTCATGAGAATCGAGCCACCCTTCTAGAGCATTCTCATAGTTTGATATGTCTGTACAAATGGACAACCCGGCACGAACTTAAAGAACACCAGAGAATATCATGTGTGGTCGTTGTCGCGAATTACAACGCTATCAGTTCAAGACTAGGTTCACCGTTTAGCTAGTAGTTCCGTAACTTCTCACTAGCAAGGGTTCAAGACCTCATGGACACCTTCGTCTAAATGGTATTTTCCTACTCGATTTTTCGTTTTCAGATTTCATTCATGTGGGGGATTGGAGAAAATGAGCTGAATTTAGCTTTATGGTCTTATATGGCTTGATCTAATGACCTAAGGCCTGCTGATGCTCACTCATTTTTTGGGTGAATAGAAGTGGAACCTTTTTGGTCCCACATCAGTGAAAACTAAAGACGAGGCTCCACTATATAACCATACACTTATGTATGAATTGTAAAACGGGGTGGGAGCGGGTGGGCAAAAATACATATTTTTACTCATGCGATATGCGCGTATGCCATGCACCAAGTTCCTTTTCTACACGGATTTATTTTTGGCGAGTTTTTCTTAGAAAATTAATTCCAAAATTAATTCTTAAAGAAAGCTCTATTTATTTTGTAAAAATTCGTGTACTTGTTTTCAAGAAAAACCAAAACCTAAATTCTGATTTGCAAGTATTTCATCCTATAAATACAATCAAAATCTGTTTTCAACACACCTGGGCAATTCTTCTTTTATTCTAGGTTTTCTCCGCACGTTTTTATCTCCATCCCCAAGTATGAGTTCGAAGAGAGGGTAATCTCACATGGTGCTAACTCAAGTTATACCCGGCAGTCTTATCTCGGACACATATTCGCTCGTGAGGGGTTTAGGCATTACTTCAATCCCCGAAACATACCCGCGAACTAATGTGTTAAGGACAACTTGTTGAACTCCGTGATTCTGCTCCTCGTCAGTTATTTTGGTGAGTTGTTTCGCATTAGTTCTTTACATATTATTTTCATACATCTAACGTGTCGCTCATTGTTGCAAGATCCCAACAATTCCAACATTAGCATTCCTTGTAACAATGGGAATCAACTACGTAGAAAGACCAATGTGCTTAACTAAAGGGATTTCAAGAGATGGCAATCCAAGATGTCGCTTTATCTGAGCTACCGCGAATCGGATTATGTAATCGTTCCAGGTGATGACTTATACAATATTGAAAATTTGTCCGAAAGAGGAGGTCAATATGGAACACGAGGTCCATTTCTCTCGGCTAAAATCATATCAAGAACGGTTTAAGATGCGATGTATGATTTTTTACAATGCTAAAGAAAGAACTTGATCGTTTATGAGTCATGACCATATAGCTAGCACAAGCCGAGATCGCAGAAGCAAGAAATTTCTCAAAGGCAAAGTTTAAGGAGTTCAAGATGACGAATGATAAGTCTGTTGTTGATCACTCCTCGAACTTCAACAAATTATTAACCAGATTCCTGTCACATATGGTTGTTGATGAGACTTTTCAAGTAACCGCGGTAATCGAGAAGTTACCATCTTCTTGGCTCTGAGTACAAGAAAAGTCGATAGGGGCATGAAATCGGCGAGATCAACATGGTTGGAATCGGGAAAGAAGATTCAAGTGAAGAGATGTTGTACACCAAAGACAAGAACGTGTCATCTCTGCAAGGGACATGCTCCACAAAGCTCATATGTCTGAACATAAGCCATCCAAAGTCAGAAAGGTGACAACAACAAATGCAACTCGAAGCATGGACCCAATAAGAAAGAATGCCAGAACCGTAATCTAGCATTGTTAAAATTAAGGGTCCTTGTTGGTAAAGGAAATGACTGTCATATGGCAACAATTGGTATAAACGTGGTGATGCTAAGAATAACGCTAACCCGTCGGAAAAGCAAAGACGAAGTCATTGTGGTGTCCGGTTAATCTTGACCAATGTGATGGATCAAAGTGGGTAGACTCGAGCTACCAAGCATGTTTGTGAACAGAGACCTGCTCACCTCCTACCAGAGGGTGGGAAGCATGCAGAAACCTTATATTGGTAACTCATATCCGTGACTGTAGGTCGGGCAGGAAAAGGAAAGGCCTGGCCTCAAGCTCACATCTGAAAAGACTATCACATTGAAACGGGTTCTTCAGTTCCGTACATCCGCAAAAATCTTGCTTTGTTCGTTTAGATGATAAGGGTTTCTGAAGTTACACTGAAGCCCTGGAAAACTTATAGTAACTAAGGGCAATGATTATGTGGTAAGTGGTTATAAAGACCGGGCTCATATAAACTTAATGTAATCTGTCTCAATTGAAATTGAATGATTCTTCTCGCTTACATGTGTGTGTCATTGAACGTTTGGCATGGTAGACTTGTCATGTGTAAACTATAAATCAATGCACAAATTGGCTAGCGTAGGTTGCATACCCAAATTCACTTTAGATAAAAATCATAAGTGGATTTAGACCTAAAGCATGCTAAGAAATCATTCAATAAGAATGTCCAGAAAGAAACTCTAAACTCCTTAGATTTAATCCACTCACCTAATGATATGAAGTCAAGCTCAAACAAAGAGGTGGTAAGAAATGGTTTATTACTTTATACTTATCATCAAGTACCGCTGCATGTTTATTTACTTAGAGGGAAGGATGATGCCTTAGAAGCCTTTAAGATATATAAAAGTGAAGTCGAAACCAATCGAATACTACCATTAAAACTATTGTGTCCTGACCGTGGTGGTGAGTATGAAATTCCCGTAGAGATTTCTCAGAAGAACATGGCATAACAGTATGAGGACTACGGTAAAATTTCATTCACCTCAATCAATGGTGTAGCCGGAACGTAAGAACTGCATCTTTAAGGATATGATTTAATGCCATGTTGATTAGTTCAAAGATTACCTTTCGAATTTGCTGTGGGGGAGGCTATCCTCTCCGCCAATTACATCCTCAACAAGAGTACCCTTTAAAGCTGACCCATAAACTCCATAATAGAAAGGTGGAAAGGTATGCAACCATCTTATGATTACTCAGCGTGGGGGTGTTTCGCAAAGGTGGGGCATCCCTCCTCCTAAGAAAAAATAAGATAGGGACCCAAAACCGTTGATTGTGTTTTTATAGTATCCCGAGCATTCTAGTGCTCATAAGTTCATACTTGCAGTTCTGGAATTTCCCGACATAAAAATGGCCGAATACTATCATGGAGTCTAGGGATGCCGAGTTTTTTGAAACTGTTTTTCCTTTCAAACGTGATTCTTCAAAAGAGGTGTTTGGGATGATCCCGGATGTTCCTTCCTAACTAGTCAATTATTACTCTAGAAGATGAACTAAGTGGAACCTAAGAGGTAAAGTGTTAGAACCGAGAAACCTATCCCTGGTCGTGACATATTGCCTAAATGAACTGATCCTCTGATTTATAGAGTAGCTTGTATGACTTGTCCAAGCTTCGTGGTGGAAAGAAGCTTTCCATTAGTGAAATGGATTCCCTGAAGAAATCCGCATTTTGAACTCAGTAGATTTACCTGTGGTAAACATAGGCTTGTAAAATGGATTTTCAAAAAGAAAACGAAGATGATGGAACGCTGAAAAACACACAGCTGGTAGCTAAAGGCTACAGACAAATGTATGCATAGATTTTCTTGACACCTATTCACCAAAGTAGAGAATTAGCTCCATTAGATGTTAATCACATGTGCCCTCATACACTTGTAGACATCAAATGGATGTAAAGACAAACTGCTTTTAATGGTGAGTTAGATGAAGAAATTTATATGGAACAACTCGAGGGCTTTGTAGTTAAAGGTTGTGAAAAGAAAGTGTAAATCGGTTAAATCTTTGTATGGATCAAACAAGCACCTCAAAACAAAGGGTGCATGAAAAATTTGATCATGTGATGATTTCTATGTTTAGAATTAATGAATCATAAGTGTGTTTATACTAAACTTGTCAAGGATGCTCAAAGTGGACAGTATGCTTGTATGTTGATGATATGCTTATACTAGGTACAAACATGGATGTTATTAATCACTCAAGAAACTGCTGAATGAGAATTCTTGACACGAAAGATTTGAACCTCTCACTTGATGTCATATTAGGTGGATGAACATTTGGAAAACTTCTAATAAGCCATAGTCCGAGTCACTCTAGCTATGTTGAATCCATACTTAAGAAATTTAATCGCTTTAATCAGAACTCCGTGTGTACTCCTTATGATTCTAAATGTCGTCTCAAAGAAGAATAAGTATGTGGAGTTAACTAACTGAATACTCAAGAGTCAAGGTGGAAGTCTCGATGTATTTGATGAATTGAAAATGAGACCAAACATTGCTTATGTCATATGAGTTACAGTATACTTGTAATCCAGTATGCATACATTGGGATGCACTTATTAGAGTGCTAAAGCATCAAGTGACACAACGACCTTTAGTTTGAAATTGAGCAAAGGATATCCCGTCATTCCAGGATTTTATGATGCAAACTGATAACAGATCAGAGGATTTTAAGTCTACGAGTGGATATGTATTCAATTTAGCAGGTGAAGTGCCCGTATCTTGGAAGAGTTCCAGCGCATGTATAAAGCCTGCTCCACTATGGAATCTGAAATATCACAGATAGTGCAGAGAGGAGTGGCCGAATGGCTAAGAAACTTTTTAGAAGATATTCCTCTCTGTGAAATTAAAGCAATGAGTATCTAAGGCTAATCGTGACAAAGAAATCACATAGAGTGCAGAGTTGCTCTTACAATGGAAAGTCCATACATATTCGTAGAAGACATGATACTTTGAAAACACTAATCTCAATGTGCGTTATTTCCATAGATTGATGCACCCAAGGAGAATATCGAGGACCCTTTGACGAAAGGTTTGTCCAAGGAGATGCAGCAAGCATCGAGGGGATGGGGCTTAGCTCAAAAATTAAACTTGCCATGAAGGATACCCAACCTTGTCGAGATTCCAAGATCAAGGTTCTAAATGAGAGACAAATTAATTCATGGTGTGGGTAAAGAACACTCATCGTGAGAATTTCATTCTCCTGTCCCTTCCCTATGGTGTTGATGTGATAGTGTGACCGCATGGAGGATGATTTAAATAGTCTTAATGAGTTCCATAGTTTCAATTAAGATTGCTGGGGGTGTAGCAAGAACACTCTTTGACTAACTCACCTATCCGAATGTGGAAGTGGGGTCGCTTCCTATGAGAGAATTGAGCTAATTTAGAGCATTCTTGAGATAAACAGATAAGTGTCCAAAATAAATTGGACAAAACTGGGCACCAACTTAGCAACACCAGAGAATATCATGCATGGTCGTTGTCGCGATTACACCAACGCTATCACTCAAGACTAGGTTCACCGTTTAGCCATAGGGTTCCCAACTTCACTCAAGTAAGGTTCCAAGACCTCATGGACACCTTTGCCTAAATGGTATTTTCCTTACCTGATTTTTTCGTTTTCCGAGATTTCATTCATGTGTGGGGGATTGTCATTGGAGAAAACAGTTTTAATTAAAAGCAGCCTAAGGTCTGTGTGTTTGATCTTAATGACCCATGGGTTCAAGGATGCTCACTCATTTTCGTGAATGAAGTGGAACCTTTAGTCTCACATTGTGGAAAAAAATCTGAAAGATGAGCTCCACTATATAACCATACACTTATGTATGAATTGTAAAACGTGGGTGGAGCTGGGGTGGGCAAAAATACATATTTTACTCATGCGATATGCGCGCATGCCATGCACCAAGTTCCTTTTCTACACCTGATTATTTTTTGCTAGTTTTTCTTAGAAAATTAATTCCGCTGCACTCGTAGTTTGTTCTTTGTGAAATTCCATATAATGCGGTGAGTGACCATGTTGTATGCAGCATGGACGTACAAGAACCCGTCTTCTTTTGCTTGCGAAATACGTTTGGCATATATAACACCCACAGCACCAAAACCATGATTCTCGTGCCAACTTTTACGGTTTGTACTTTGTTACATGATGAGAAATTGTGAGAAGCTGGTGAAGTTTTTGAAGGAAGAAATAGGTTGTCTGTTTTCCATTGTTTGTTTGTTTTGTCTTTCCTATAATTCCAACATCAGAGGGAAGCTCTTAAAACGAAAGTAAGAAAAGACACTACGAAGTAGCTAACCAATTTGCTTTTAACACTTCATCATATCGAAACAAACAATCCTTTTTAACGCTTCCTCATTTCGAATCCATAAGGCTGGCTCTAATGGTACGCCAAGATTCAAGTTTCTCACTGGATCCACGTCACCAAAACTCATCTCCCGGGCGTAGTGGGAATCCAAGATTCCTAGCCGATACCCAGTTTGAAGACGTGCGGCACGCACTTAGAAACGGCGTGTCATTGGAAAAATCAAAACGCATCGTTCCTAACTGCGTTCTTGGATTTGATGATAATTTCCTTGAGGAGCAATGTTCCCCTTGGCTAGAATATATATAAAACCATATAATATCTTTTGTGTTTACAACCCAAATAAATGGAGATAATCTCCTAAAGGTAAATAAGGCAAGAGGATAATATAAATTCTATTACACCCCTTAGTCCGAGCGGGAGAGGAACAAATGCTAAGACTAGAACGAAAGCGAACAAATAGTGGCCGAGGAAGCCCCTTGGTAAAGATGTCAAGATATTGGTTCTCGGAGGGAACATGTAAGACTTGAATGGCACCAATATTAACTTTCGTTCACGAACAAAATGTATATCAATCTCCACATGTTTGGTGCGTTGATGTTGAACAGATCTCAGGACATATATATCGCACTTACATTGTCACAAAGAAACAATAGTAGCACGTCGTAGAGGTAGTCGGAGCTCTAGAAGAAGATTGCGAAGCCATGTTGTTTCGCAACCGCATTTGCTACTCCTCGGTATTCAGCTTCAAGACTTTGGATCGAGAGATGTGGCTTGACGCTTGGAGGACCAGGAGATGAGATTGTCACCAAGAAAGACACAAAACCAGGATGTCGATCGTCGAGAATCAGGACAACCCGCCCGGCCAAGATCCGAGTATGCTGTTAAGCCGAGATAGAGGAGATCGAGAGAAACATCAAGTGGTTGATGGTGCTCGAAGATAGCGAAGGATTCGCTTGAGGGCATGCATGTGAGGCTCAGGGGATCATGCATAAATAGACATACCCATTGGAATCGCGTATGCAATATCTCGGCCGAGTAAAAGTGAGGTATCAAGAGCACCCGCTAGGCTTCGATAGAGTGGGATCCGAAATTCTTGGGCCAGAAGTAGACTTCGAGCTTGGAATGTGTCGACCGGAGTAGTCACCGGATTACATTTTGTCATGGAGGCACGCGCGATGATGTCCTCGTGCATATAATGACCGAGACAAAAATAATCCCGAAGATGAACGAGTAAAAAGTGATGCCTGAGAAAATGATGTAGTGGACCAAGGTCGACATGGCAAACTCTCTCTTCATCAAATCAATGAAGCGACATAGGAGAGCATCGGTAAGAGAGCTGATCAAATGATGTCATCAACATATAAAAGTAAGTATGCCGTTTCGGATCCCGATTGATAAACAAAAAGTGAGGGATCACATACACTACCACGGAAACCGCAACCTGTGATAAACTTGGCAAATCTCTGAAACCACGCCCTGGGAGCTTGCTTGAGGCCATAGAGAGATCTACGTAATCTACATACGTAATCGTGGTGAGCAGTGGTCAACAAATCTCGGAGGCCGATGCATATAGACCTGGGTCTCGGTTAGATCACCATGAAGAAAAGCGTTCTTGACATCTAGTTGATGTATGGGCCAAGATCGTGATGTAGCAATAGTAAGAACAAAGATACGAATAGTAAGAAGGTTTAACAACCGGACTAAATGTTTCAAAACAGTCAACTCCAACTTGTTGAGATTTGCCATTGGCAACAAGACGAGCCTTGTAACGCCCGTAGGATCCATCGCATTATATTTATGACGAAATGTACCACATAGAACGAATAACATGAGCATCACGAGGTCGTGGTACAAGTTCCCAAGTATTAGTTTTCAACATAGCATTGACTTCGTCTTTCATGGCAAAGCATTCCAGGTTTATGTCCCTAAGAGCATACAAGTAAGAACGGGAATTGGAGAGATATGCCGTAAAGTTTGAACATGGAGATTGAGTAGGTGGATCGGTCGGTAAATACCACGGGAGGCTCGAGTAACGGGACGAGAAGGAGCTGAGTGGGGGAGAAGTTGTAGTGGGAAGGACAGAGAGGTGACGAGGATGAAGAGACCGAGTGGGAAGGATAGTAGTAGGGATTGGTAGTGGGAGTTAGGATCAGAGTGATATAGGGGCAGAGGAGATGGTGGAGTCTGCAGCTGTGGAATTAGTGCAGAGAGGACCCGTAGAAACTGACTTAGAGAAGATATTGGACTGACGTAGGTATAGGGGTCTATTAGGGGAAGGTTGGTGTTCAGACATAGGAGCTGGTGGAACTGACGTAGGCTTGGAGGTTGGAAGTGGAACAGACGCAGCAGATGGGAAGTTGGACCGACGGTGGGGAGGGGTATAGGGTCCTGAAGTAGTGGGTGAGATAGTGGAAGCCTGAGTGTCAGTAGGTTGATCATGATGTATAGATGGGTAAGAGAGGTTATAGGAAGAATGGAGGATATTCGGGGGAGACTCGACAAGAGAAGATGTATTTGTAGTGAGATTTGTGAAGGAAAGACATTTTCATCGAAAGTTACATGACGAGAGATAATGATCTTGTTTGTGGCAAGATCAGGCAGCGGTATCCACGGTGGTTGGGAGGAAAACCAAGAAAGACACACCTAGTGGAACGAGGGAGAGTTTGTGAGGAGTTGTGGACGAGAGATTTGGATAGCAAAGGCAACCAAAAGTACGTAGATGTTCATACGTTGGTTGTCGTTGATAAAGAATAGACACGGGTGAGTGAAAATTGAGGACTTTGGTGGGAAGAATATTATGTAAATAGACAGCCATATAGAGAGAGTAGACCCAATATTTTGGAGGAGGCAGGCGTGAGACATAAGGGTACGGTGATATCATTGATACGACGTATCATGCGTTCGGACTTGCCATTTTGGGAAGAAGTTTGGGGGCAAGAGAAACGGAAAACAAGACCATTATCACGAGAAAAAGTATGAAAGGAAGAGTTGTCAAATTCGACCCATGTCACATTGAAAACATTTTATTTTTCGTTCAAATTGAGTTTGAACGAAAGAACGAAATTCCAAAAATTTGCTATAAACTTGGGACTTCAATTTCAAAGGGTAGACCCATAGATAGTTGGTAAAATCATCAAGCAATATAAGATAATATCGAAAACCAGTATCAATATGTAATGGAATGGTCCATAAATCGCTATGTATGATATCAAAGGGTGCAAAAGTAATGGAATTAGATTCATAAAATGGCAATCGAACATGTTTACTAACTTGACATGAATGACAAAGTTGAGAAGAATTATTCTTATTACAATGAATAGAATTATTTTTGCGTAAGACATCTAAAATTGTCTTGCCAGGGTGACCAAGGCGGCTATGCCAAATATCTGCGAAAAAGCAGCAAGGGAAATGGGAGAAGGTGGGGACGATTTTGTAGGTGGCACTGGCAGAGTTGGTGATAGGGTAGAGCTCCGGAACTATTGCACCGAAGGATAATCCTCCTCGAACTCGGATCTTTCACGGAAAAAACCGGATGGATCAAACTCAGCATACACACGATTATCGGTGGTGAACTTAACAACGAGAGACTAAGTTTTTGATAATATCGGGAACAACAAGAGTATTTTTGAGTTGAAGGGTGCGAGAAGGAGGTTTATGAGCTTGGTACCACTAGCAAAAGAATGGAATGCTATTGCCATTGCCAACTAAGATAGACCGTGACAAAGACTAGAATCGGTAACGTTATGTAAAGTACCCGAATCAAATAGTGAGATGTGAGGTAGCACCGGTATCCATGTAGAAAGCATCATCGGGTTCTTTGTAGATGCATAGAACTATATGCCTCAAAGCAATGTCTCGTGAGCTTCAATGGTTCCATCGCCATTGATTTTAATGGTTTAGAGAAAATAGGATCGTAGAGGGGCTGATACCATCTTGGATTTGATGATAATTTCCTTGAGGAGCAATGTTCCCCTTGGCTAGAATATATATAAAACCATATAATATCTTTTGTGTTTACAACCCAAATAAATGGAGATAATCTCCTAAAGGTAAATAAGGCAAGAGGATAATATAAATTCTATTATGCGTATTGACCGTGTTGACCGGTCCACGTGATGTTCCTAATGGCGTGCCATAGAGAACCCTAAACAACACAGAAGCCGTACTCCTTCTCTTTTCTTTTTCCCTCACTTCTTCTTCAACCTAAACCCGTAGAACCTCACTTTGCATGGATTGATTCAAGATGATTTAGTGTTTAATGAGCGAAAATATTTCAAAGGTTTGTTCTAGAAGCCGTGGGGAATCTATCCGTGGTATTTTTGTGAGATTTCATCAACAAATCGACAGTAGGTATGTAATTTTAGTTTTGATTGATTTTGTTGATTATGGGTTTTTTATTTTAGTTATAAAGGATTGATTTCGATCCTATTGGATGCATAATCTTGATTATGTTGTCATGGAGTAAAGTAGTAGGATAATTTTTGAATTGATTTGAAAAAATTGAAATGTGAACTTAGGGTTTTTGCTATTTGGGTTAATTTAGGTGAAACAAAAATTGATGGATTGATTCATAAATTAATGAGTGTAGTCGAATGATTTAATTGTCTTTATGTAAAACACGCAGTTTGAATCAGTGTGGCACGCTGTTAGGAACGGCGTGCGGAAGAATATTTCCGTAGAATATTCGTTGGTACGCATTTAGGAACGGCGTGTGATGCTTTTTTGATACCAGTTTCAAAGCGCATGCCTGGGTTACTATGGGATTTTTGTAAGGTGTCGGGATATTAGTCCGTGAATTTGTTATAAATGTGAGTTTGTCATAGATATCATCAACCCAGTAACTTTACCTTTGTACCGTCTGTGATGACATCGGCGGTATTAGCCTGTGTTGGGTGCAGCAAAAATTAGGCTCGTGGGTCTTGGACTTTGTTGCCCGGTGGCCGTGGATGCATTATTGCATATGATCACATGGAGCTCATAATATTTGTGTATACTACCTTTTTTGTGTGTAGGATACAGAATTATGGACCGTGCAATTATGTTCCAAAATTCAATATAGCCCGTTCGGCGACACCATTATCTCACCTACCGGTGGTACTATATGGGCATCAATTTTTTGCATCTAATTCAAAGACATTCAATTTCTCGAAGTAGAAAGACCATGATGGGATAAAAAAAATAAAAAAAAAAACAATTGAAAAATGCATACGGGGTACACCGATTGCTTGTTGACAAAGGGTGTTTATCTCCATACATAATTATTGCTTGAACTCTTGTTACCTCGGCTTTCCCGTGGTTTAGGCATTCTATGCAAATGGATTTAACTTGGCAACAAATTGTTCCGTGTCGTATGCTGCTTTAGCTGCTTCGTACATTCCTTTAGCGATGGCAAAAAGTCCTTTGATGCTATCCCACCAAAAGTTGAGTGTATCTGTAACTGATTCCCACCATGCTTTTATTTTGTCACAGCAACCACAACACCCATTACAGCAACCCTCACGGTGTGTCTCCTCCGCTGGTGGTGAAAACAAATCACTGATCAAAGGGATCCGGAACTCATCTGAACTCATTCTCCCTACACAAATCAAGATTAGCTAATCGCAAGTGACTGTTAAGTCATCTATTCGAGATGCATATATAGTGATGATACGAAGACCAGTAGGTGAAACTGCAACAATAACTGAAGTCATTGCAGGACTACTTGGTATGGAATTAAAATATCATAACATGAATATATATTATAAGGGGTTATGTTCAGTACTACTGGTCGATCAACTCTAATTGGTGTCTTTCCAGAATATGTTCCTTTTATGTTGAATCAAGGTTGAGGATGAATAAAAAGGTTGAGGATTAATAACGTATTATAATATTCAACAGTACAAGCTAGCATTTCCAAATGATGCAAATCGGAGAGTGGCGTACTTGACTGGTGGCACTTCTAATAATTAAGATGACAATACTGCCACCGTACTAGACCCCTTGCACTGTTCCGTCATCTTCATTCACAACTTAGGATGTCTAACCTGTCCCCTGCCGGAACTGATGTTGTACGTACCCCAGCAGACTTGTAATACACAATTCTTTACATTTTAGTTTTGTACGTTCTCGGAGGTGGGTGCCTTGACAAGTCTAAAAGTCGTACCCTGCACCTTCGGCTCATGAAGCTCTCTTTCAAGTAGTATCAATTGGGTAGCAATCAAGAGTCGAGAGACGTGAAATGTTGAACACTTGGTAAAAGAAACGGTCTTGCTAGACCCACCGAATACACCGAGGAAGATCGCACGGACCTAGAATAGTGTTCGGTGCATTGGGAAAGGGGTGGGGCAGAAGTGGGCCCCACTCATCCTCTCACGTCTTCTGACACGGTGAGAATGAGGTGCAAATTGTTGGGTGGATAAATCATTTTCCTAAAAGAAAGAAGAAAATAGAACCATAGACACGTGGCAAGAAAAAACAGAAATTCATCAAAATTTAATTTAGTATTAGTCTATATGATGAGGAATTTCCTTTTGAGTTTCCCATGTGATTCCACTATGATATGAAATCCATGTTTTCAAGTTTGTCAGTTATTGTACGAGGAGCAAGATGTAGACTTGGTGGACACAACAATGTCATCTCCAACTTTGTTTTCGTTGCAAACTATATAGATTATCCTTGTATAAAACCAATTAGACAGACAACTCATAAAAATCAATCGGAACAGAATGAACAGTTAAGATAGAGTGAGGGAGAAATAGAGAGCAGATAAATCTTCGAATAGGAAAAGAAGAGTAAAAGGGTTTTGATTAATATATATTATGTATCAATATCAAGATACGGCGAGGGGGAATGGGAGTACCATTGCTGCTATTTGTGGTTTAGTACTTTCTGGATTAGTCGTACTAATTTGCATATGCCAAAAATGCAATGGCAACCAAGAGAAAGAACAAGATAAATCTCGCGGTACGATTACCGGTATTGTCATCGATACAGATGGGGGTACTACGAATTGTTGTGGTAATGGGGGCGGCGGTAGTGGCAGCGGCAGTGGTTGTGGCGGCGGCTGTGGTGATTAACTTGAAACTACCCCGGTTTATATGCATAAGCATACTTTGTACTGTAATTTTTTTTTTTTGATCGGTTACTTTGTATTGTAATTATCTTTAGTTTCCTGTAAATGTAGAATCGAAGAATGAATATATATAATTCCCACTTCTGGGTACATTAATTATATACCCCTGATTTTCATGACCAACAAATATACCCCTACCACACAACAAATATACCTCTCACCTTATCCGTCTAAAAATAGGTTACATTAATGCCCTTTACTATAATATTTTTCTTATATTATTACACAAGCATATTTCTTCGTATAAAAAAATCCTCTCATTTCACCACCATCACTCCACCACCAGTCCATCACCGCCACCTCCTACTCCACCACCACCGCCACCACTAGCGCCACCACCGCCACCATCGTGTCCACCAACCCACCACAACCACCACTACTATTTTACCATCACCACCATGTCCCACAGTGGCGCCGCCGCTAGTCCACCACCTCCGCCACCACCAGGTGGTATCAACAACTTTAGTTGATCCAAGAAAAAAAAATTAAAAAAAAAAAAAAAAAAGATAACGTAGTGCCAACAACTGTAGTTGACCCCCATAAACAAAAATCAGAAAATACAAAGAAAAAATTACAGTGTGTCAACAACCGATGTTGATCCCCAAAATCAAATATTAGAAAATAAGGAAAAAAATCATATGATGCCAACAATCAAAGTTGATCCCCAAATAAAAAATTAGAAAAAAATAATATGGTGCCAACATCCAAGTTGATCCCGAAAAATATAAATTCAAAAAATGCTCAAATTGTGTACAGGCGTAAACAATGAGAAATTGATCCAAAATCTGGTATCAACAACTAATGTTGATCATATACTGTGTCAACAACCAAAGTTGATCCCAAAATATCATCAACAACCAAAGTTGCTCCAAAAATCTAGGGTCAACAACCAAAGTTGATCCCAAAAATTAGTGAACCTGACGTGAATCGAATACGCATCTTTTGACGTGGGGTCGGGTGTGTTACCATTACACCACAAGTTCATCTTTGATGTTTCTACAAATGAACAAGCCAAGAAGAGAGACAACTTACCTAAGAAAGCATGAATGAAAAATTCAGATGCCATACTCACCTTTGGATATGGTGATCCAAAATAGCAACCATGTAAGCCCACTGTCCCTATCCATAGCTCTTGGAATGGTTAGCATACCGACTGTACCTAAGCAAGATTGCAATATCCGCAATAACACTAGGAACTAAGTGATGTCGTAAATAAACTTGAGTAAACTAAAAGAAAATACCACAAAGATAGGGACCATAGAATTTTTCAGCCACATTACTGATCTCATACTATGCAAAGTTGATCATAAAGTTAAAAATCCCGAAAATGTTCAAAATATGTATGGCGTCAACAACCAAAGTTGAAAAATTAACAAATTGACTACATAGATAAAAGCCCCTGAGATCATTACGTTCTATCACATGACAAAGGAACGTCGGTCTTATCGAGACAAGAAAAAGAATAATTGTCAATAGAAGCAACTAGAGAAAACCAATTTTATCACAGGAATGGAGTAAGAATATTGTTGCGTTAGGAAATCTACATATCCTCGAAACCTCTAGTATTTTGTATCCTAGTCAAACACCAAATAGACATAGTAAAGAAAAGGCTGCAACATCTAGTCCTATATGTCAGGACCCTGGAAAGATAAAGATAAGCTAAAAAATTATCATTTCTGACAAACTTGTATAAAGACATGACATTATCATCTGACATACAAAAATTCTGACAATAATATTAAGAACCGAGTACTTTGTCATCTAAACTTTAAGTATTCATTCTAATATATCACGATAAAACACAAATTTTATCAAAGAAATGTGCCTTTTTGTACTCATACTGAGACATGAACCATGGGGTTACACTCTGTTAATCCATCAGAACAAACTTCAGATACAGATTTACCCATTCCACAAATTCTCATCGGGAGTGATTAAGAAATTTTCCCACATTGGCTTTTCAGTAACCATACGATCATCCATCAACGTGACAATACCAACTCCTGCTAATACAATATTCTTGCAAAACTAAAACATCAACAGCAACACAAAACTAAACAACAGCTAAGTAAGAATCACTACAATGAATCAAACCACCATATCAACATCTTCCACAACTACTATTTTGAATAGCTGAAAACTGAAATCATTAAAAATGAAAAGAATTACTGTTAGTACCTCAACAATTGTCCCACTTATGTCAGTAACCAATATATGCGACTTACTCAACCTATAAATTTCAACAAAATAAAATCAAAGTCAAGCCAAAACAAAAAAAAAGTGCTTGTTTTCTCAGTAACTCAACTAACTCGTCATAATCTGGTGTTTGTTTTTGGTGATTTGTACTCGAGTCAAAACCAATTCAAAACGGAGTCGGCAAAAATATAATCTAATCTACTCAAGAGCAAATGATTTCAGTACAAAATTGAAATGGGTTATACCTTCATTGAGCATCAACACCCCAGACACGGATTTGAGGATCATAGAGTGCAGTTTCTTGTTCTGCTAGTTCCTTGCCGTCCATTTTTAACCTTAAACTGCTTCAAATAATGAAATAAGAAATTTATAAAACAAATTAATGGAAAAACAAACCCTAGAAAAAGAATCAAAACTAATTTGAGAAGAAGAAAGAATGAGAAATTTGGAAACCATCGTCTAGGTTTAAACAGTGCTTTACTTCACCGCTTATTTTTTATGTTCTTCTTTTTCTTTGGTAGTAGTGAAACAGTGGTAGATTGAAGTACATACCTCCTCCTCCTCCATCGCCGCCGTCACCACCACCACCATTTTTAAGCTAATGGAACAGAGATCCGGCATCTTCCTCGACCATCACCACCATTATCTTCTTCTAATAAAACAGAGATTTGATATCCTCCTCCACCACCGCCAGGACCATCACCTCTATCATTATTGTCATCAATAACAACAACAACGGACAATGGAGAATCAATATCCTCCTCCTCCACCACCACCACCACCATCATCATCAAATAGCGAAATAGAGATTTGTGAAATCCAATAAGAAAACTCATTCACATCGATCGACTAATGGAGATTCGATATCCTCCACGAATGTTAACAGCGGCAAAAGAAAGGGTGGAGTAATGACGGTGATAGTGGCGACGGTTTTCGGGACAGCAACGGAGAGAGTTTAGATCTGAAAAATGAAAATAATTCTCTTTAAAAACCTTATCAGTACATGTAAGGGTATATTTGGAAGAAGCAAGACCCCTGATGGGCTTACTGATGGAAAGGGGTATATTTATTGTATGATAAGGATATTTTTGAAGCCTATCAAACCAAGGAATATTTATATAATTCCCACTTCTATTAATATACTTGATCAGATCAATCTTCCATTTTTGGAGAATACCGTTTCCACTTGAGATCTTCGTTTTGAAGTCAGTCCTTTAAACTTATAAGAAGCTTCACATACTCGTATGTTAATATTATAAAAAGCTCATTCATTTTTTTTTTTTTGAACAACATTCATTTCATTTTTTTATTATCAAGATGTTTATTTAATTTATTTTTTTTTTACAGAAAGTGGCAAACCTCTAAGTTTCATTAATAAATAAGAGTGCTCACATAAAGAAGGATACATCATTCACTTCATTCCAGTCGACTTTCATTCTTCCTTGTGCGACCATTAAAAAAGCCAATGGTAAAGATGAGAATCATAAAGGTTACTACCTGAAAGCATGGACTAGCCTCTTAAATGATAAGGAAAATGGGGAAAACGATATGAAAGATGTGAAGCAATGGAATCTATGTTTGATTGCCCAAAATGGGTGGAGATTTTTCCTGTAGTAGCAGGTTTTCCCACACTACACCCCTCACTATATTTCGATTAATTAGTCCATTGAAAGTTGCATAATTGAGAATGTTTATTGATTAATTTCATGAGTTCTACACAAGAGAAGTAGAATTACACTTAGCAAATAAAACACTCTCAAACTTTCTCTCTCCTAATGACTTGCCTAACAATTCTAAGAAGATCCCCACCTTTACAACAAGACTCACTCACTCGACCCTTTATATAGGGTAATACATAGTGGATGACAGCCTAAGCTATCCTTTATTTTCGGGAATGTCTCGCTGAAGTGTCGCCAGTGTACAACTTATTCAATCTCGCGACACTTCTTAACCCTCGCCAGGTTCCATGTCTTTCAGTTGTTTTGTGTGTCGTTTCTCATCGCGTCGTTCATTTTAGTTTCCTGCGACTCCCTCGCGGTACCGCTGCTTATTGATCCCGCGAGCCCTATGCATTGCGATATTATGATCCTACATCTTGCCTCTTTTTCCTTGAATATTGCTTGAAGAGCGATCTTAAAGGAAAAATCCGTTGTTGTAGTAATCTTCGATCTTTGTTGATGAAGGAACGAGCGTAAGAATACTGTGCTTGAAAAGTACGTACTTGCCTCTATTCTTGTGCGAAGTTAGGAGTTTCTTTGAGATATATATGAAATATCGTCTCTTATCTCTCCTCATACTTCTCCCGCGAGGGAAGAGTACCATGAGATTTTTACAATATCGTTGCCGCGATCGCTTATCTTTAGAATCTTCATTTTATACTTTTACACGGATTTTGATTATTAATGTCTTCTCTGACACGTCTCTTTCAACCACTTTTTCTTGACCGTTCATGTCTCTTCTCGCATTAAATGACCTCGTTTTTCTCGAGGATCTTTTTTCCTATATATAGTTTTCTTTTCCCCTCCTTTTCACTCTTTAGTTTCTCTCGAGCAACTTCTTTTATTTTCTCCTTCCGCAATTTGCGCTCCCGTTATCGCCAATTTTTTCTTCGTCTTTTTCTAGCATCGATCTTAACCTTTAACTTCTCATCCATTTTCAATTTGCGCTCGATCTTAATTTTTTTCTTAACTTTTTCTAGCATCGATCTTAACCTTTAACTTCTCATCCATTCCCATACCGATAATGGCTGCCATTAGTCGTGCATACAAAGCTTCTTTTGATGAAGTTCAACGAAGTTGCTCGAGAAGGGTTTTACTCTCTCGACCATTCCCGATCAAGAACCCTCATCCATTCTTTCCGCAGAGGTTATTTTCTCGATCATCAATGTGATGATCAAAGGATTATAGTCTCGCTAGGTCGCCTTCTCGCGGGACTTCCCATTCCCTTATACGATCCGAGTTGCCTCTATTTTATGAAATCTTGGCCCATGAAGAATTCTCTCGGGCCGTTTATCGCTTGAGTGGCGATTGCATTCGCCTAATGCTTGAATTCGCGTATCGTGGCGCCGGCAAAGGATCTTTATACTCTACTATCGTTAGACACCCCGATTTCAAAGACTTGGAAATAGTTGCAGAGAAGTACACTGTAGAAAACTTTTTTGAAAATTATTCAGGTGATAAAGATGGTTAATGCGAAGTCTCACTGGGGCATTCGCCCGAAAAAGAAGGATAATGTCCCCGAGGATAAATTGCTCATGCAGATATTGATTGGCACCCGGTAATAATACTACTCCTCGCCACTCCAAAGATGAGAAATGGTGGGTTGTACCCTTGTTTTTAAATGGTCCTTATATCGCGGGCCCGAACGTTCTTCCCGCGAATCTCGCAGGTATCATCCTTGGGAATTCAAATGGCCTCGATAAAGCAACCGAGGTATGTTTCCCATTTTAAATCTTGCTTTTGCAACTTTCTCGTTTTCATATGTTGAGTTTGTATAATTTTTCGATCGCCAAATTGAGAAGAAAGTACAAGGATAATCCA
Organism: Papaver armeniacum; assembly: GCA_023531295.1. Taxonomy (NCBI): domain Eukaryota; kingdom Viridiplantae; phylum Streptophyta; class Magnoliopsida; order Ranunculales; family Papaveraceae; genus Papaver; species Papaver armeniacum. Next base: position 28,647 of record JAJJWW010003398.1, read on the forward strand.
TTGGAGAGTACTGTCCATACTTCGATCGCTTACTAGTGAAGTAAGAAACACTTCCTTTGTTATTTGAAACAATATTGTTGCCTCTCGTTTCTTATCTTTAATCAGTACGAAGGTTGGAGTTGAAGAAGCTTTAGCCCAAGACTAAAAGCAAGGGTAAAACTGCCGCTCGCAAGGGTAAATCCTCTCGCCCCTTAACTAAGAAGCGGAAGGTCCAATCCTCTTCTCGCCTTAGCTCAAGCTCGAATCTTCCGACGAGGATAACCATGAATCGAATCTTTCTCTCGCCAAGAAGATTCCATCGACCAGCTTCTTCCATGGATCGGTTATCCAAGATTTTCTCGATTGTTTCCAAGGAATGGGAGATGCTCCCTAGCTTCTCTTTGCGGGGCTCTCGCAAACGTGTGTAATGCTGCTTTACTGGAAGGCAATAATTCATTCAATGGAGTCTCTAGAGTTGTGTCTCCTGATCTTTTGAATGCACTTGGGTCTCTGGTATGTGTACGGTCATATTTCCCTGCTAACTTTAAATTGTTTAAGTATATATATATTTTAATGATTTTTCTATCATCTTCTATAGGTTGGAAGATCTTCCTTTGTAGTTGCCTCAGACCTTGAGAGAAGACGCAATAATCTTGAAAAGAAGAATTTGCGGTTGAGCGAGAAGATTCAAGGGTTAGAGACCGAAGTCATGGTCATCTCGTGAGAAAGACGAGAGAATTCTAAAGTTAAACACCGAACTTGATTCCCAAAAGGATAAGGTGTCCTCTCTTCAAAATGCCAATCAGCAACTTTATGGTATAAAATTTTACCTCCTTTTATTATTTTTATTTTAATGGTCGCCTATTGCTACCTGACTTATTACTTTCGCAGATGTATATAATCTCTCCGATGAGGCTATCCTTCTCCATACATTTCCCGATCCTATGGATAATAACCTTCTTCTCGCTCACCTCAACAACTCTTTAAGTAGTTCATCAAACAAAATTAACTCCCTTTCATTAAATGAACTTCAGACCAAATATCGTCTTTTAGAAATTGAACATAGATCTGGTTTAAGTGCTGCCAACCAATTTAAACGAATGTTTCTCGAGTCCAATAAAGAAATCAAAATTTTGAGGAAGAAAATTAGTGACCATATAGATGATAAAGATCGCATTGCTAACAATGGTGCATGTGCATTAGCAACCTTTCAAAAATCTCTCCTTGAATTACAAATTGAGCGGGATGAATTGCTTCGCCAGAATTCTTTGCTTAGTGAGCGAGAAGATCAAATTCGCTCCCTCCTTGTTATAAATAATGATGATGAATTCGCCTGGGCAGCGAAAGTTTTAGATAATGCCAGAAATAATCTAGGTGTTGATGTTAGTCTTCACGCCGAGCATACTTCCTTGGTTAAAGATATGATATCTGATAGAGAAGGTTATTTATTACACCTTACTACTTCTTACTTCTGTAGTATTGCTTGTAAATTATTAACTTGTTGTTACTTATTTGCAGAATCTGAGAAGAGGCTTCAGGTTAGAATTAGAGAGCTTGAATCTGAGAAAGAACAACTCGCCGGGAATTTTCCAATGAGAATTGAAGAACTTGAATCTGAAAAACAACAGCTCGCGAAGAGTCTCTCCCTCCGTAATAACAAGTATTCCAAGTTGAAGGAACAATTTGAAACGACAGTGAAAAACTTTAATAATGATGCCGTTCGTTTTCGCAATGGAGCCATGGAGTATGTTTGTAAACACCAGAACATTCCTCTCGCATACATATCCCCGGCTTCTTGAAAAGGTTCCCGAGAATCTACCCGTCTCTCGAAGTTTCGATAGTGAAGTCGGCGAAGAAGAAAATTCTCGCGATGAGAATAATAAAACCGATGAATCGATGAAGAAGAAGAATCACCCAAGATGTAATTCTTTTTGTTTTCTTTTTGTCGCGTGTAATATCTGTACATTGCTGTATCTTTGTTATAGTGAACTCTTTTTTCATGAATTCAATCTTCATTCCCCTTTTTTGTTAGTTCTTCCTTGTAATATAATTGGCCATCTTGATGTACAATTCTTTCATCGGAAGATGAATAACAATATTCCATCTTTTCCATTCCCATACTTGCCTCTGTTATTTATCTTCAGATGGAAGATTTTAGCTGTCTTCTTGTATTTGATAATAATCTTATTGTTAATTGAAATGGATCATCGCGACGGAGTCGCGGGTATCTTTATGAATTGAGAATTCTATCTCTTTATGTTGCGACAAGGTCGCAGTATCTTTATGAATTGAGAATTCTATCTCTTTTTGTTGCGACAAGGTCGCAGTCGCCTCTACATTTTCATGCAAAGGCCCATTGACCTTGCCTTATCATTTTGTGTGGTCTTCCAAGTCGACCTCCCTAATTAGAGGTCCTCCTCGCCACTGTTCATTGCGACAAAATCGCAGGACGTCCTTACACTTGCATGTAAAGACCCATTGATCTTGTCTTATCATTTTCCAAGTATTTTTGCCTCTCGCAGATGTTTTAGTTGCGACAATATGACAGCCTAAATATCCTTTCGAACATAAAGCCCCATGACATTGCCGCCGTGCGACGAAATCGCAGACGTCCGTACACTTTCGTGTAAAGACCCATTGATCTCGCCTTACCTCGTGTTAGTATTATTGCTCTCGCAGATCATTGCACAAATATGACAAGCCTAAGTCTCCTTGCGAAAACAAAGCCTCATGACATTTGCGTCTGCTTTTGACACCCCCTAATGGGAGAGCGTCGCCTTATCATCTCCCGGTTGCCCCTTCAAGGAGGCGAAACATCGCCATACAAGACTAGCTCCTCCCATCCGGTCTTAACAACAACCAGTTGTTTTCGCAGTCTCTTATCCCTTATACCTATAGGGTTTATGGTTACGAGACTGCACCCTAAGTGGAGTTTTCTTCAAGCGAGTGCAACGCATGCCAAGACTTGCCAAGAATGGCCAGGGGTAGGTTCATCCATCCCGGCACTCGCTCAACCGTGTACCTCGGCGCCTTGTGCATACACCGACTCCTAGGAAGAGACCCTCGTCGCCCAACCAGGGTATAACCTACATATATAGTTGGGAATCCAAGGTACCTCTTAGGATAGGCTTTCATGGGCCCCAAATTTTCATGACTCAGCTTCAGGAGCGGTGTAACCTTCCACCCGAGCCACGGCGAGAGATACCCCTTATATGACGCACTTTAGGTCTTACATTTGCCTCTTACGAAATGTTATTCGCGAACTAGGGTGTACGCCATAAAGGTTCGTCCCATTCATTTGCGCATTTATATTTGTTGAATCATTCAATCATTCATGTTTCATTATTTGTCGATATTTGTTTGCGAAGTATTCGCACGATTCTGCTTTCACTTGTTGTATTTCACTTTTCTTTCTTAGTCGAATTCTCATTTTTACTCTTCTGCGAGATTCTCGCATATCATTGCTTCAATCGCTATTTTTTCTCCTGTTTTAGTTGCTTATTCATTTCTTATGCCTTTTGCTCCTCATATCCTTTGCTTCTTTATTACCATAATATTCGCCTGTCTCTAGGCATTCACCTCGCGAGGTATGTTCAGTCCTTACTTCTATGGCATCCACCATCAGTTTTTCCTTTTGTTGCTCATCTCTCACATGCTGTTTCCACCCTTTTCTTTTGGCATTCCTTTCTTCGCAGCTTTCTACATCTACTTCATGACATTGTTGCGACTCCTTCCAATCTCCCTGTATAATACCAATGCCATTTGGATGTGGGAATTTAATACATTGATGATACGTTGACGCGACTCCCAAGATTTCATGGAGCCACGGCCTCCCAATCAGCGCATTGTATGGAGATTCCACGTCAACCACACAGAATAAAATACCAGTTGATAATCCTTGTAGAGGTATTCTCATGTGAACCTCTCCCTTTGGTTTGTTTGCAGTGCCATTAAAGCCATATATCTTGTATGTAGAGGGGATCAAATCCTCATCTTTTCCTCCCATCGTCTTGTAAGTATGGTAGAAGAGGATATTCACCGAACTTCCGGTGTCGATTAAGATTCGGTTGATCGCCCAACAAGCTTCTGCCTCATCATCTTCTCCATCGACTGGTTTCGGGTTAATTTCTAGTTTCACAACCAACGGGCTATCATGTGTTTCTCTTCCGTTTGGCACTTCATCGCAGAGAAAGAAATAGTCTTCAATCGCCACGTTTCTAATGCGTTGACCTCGCCAGACTCATAATTTCTTTATCATTAGCATCTCTCGCAAAGACTCTACTGAGCACGTTGTCATGAAAATCTTCGATGGTGCGATAGGAGTGGACAATGGAGTTGCAGTTCAAATTCTTGGCTTTTGTTCCTACTTCTATCACAAATGTTTCCTTTCCCTTCGCTGACACTGTTCTGTGCATCTCTGGTGGTGGTGGTAATGTCTGACCTGTTTCTTCTCCCCTTAAAAAGTGATTCAGCTTCCCCTGATCAATCATCTTGAGAATAATTCTCTTTATGTTTCTACAATCGTTTGTTTGATGCCCATGGAAGCGATGGTAAGAACAAAACTCATGGCTTCTATCGCCTGGCGGTGGTTCCATTCCAACATTCCAAGGTGCCGGTACATTTTCCATCACAAGTATAGCTTCCCAAATCTTTTCAACGCTAGCATTCAGTGGAGGCATCCTAATCTGTTCCCATACTGTTCTATGACTTCTCTGCCCTCCACGGTTATTTTGCCTTCGTCCACCATAAGTTTCTTGCATGTGATCTAACCTCTGAATCTTATTATTGTCGTTACTGGTTGTGGTAGTTTCTCTCTCGCTCAAACTCCTCTTGATCGTGGCTTCCCATGGCTACTATCTTCTCGTCGCCCTCATCGCCTCTCCTTGCTCGCTTTGTCCTCGCGAAGTGCTCGCCATCGTATTTATGAATTGAGGCAACAAGCTTGCGTTCGCAAGCGTTAGAACTTGTATTCGCGATCGGATAAGAATTCATTTCATTCTGTCTTTCTTCTAAAGCGATGTATTCTTCTTGTAATTCTCGCAGCTTCCGCCATCGTGATTGTATTTTTGATTCTAAAAATTTGAATATATAACAAGTTGGTCGCGAAGAGAGCGTTCACAAATGAGAGTATGAGATATCTCTCCTCAACCCGTCCCCGCCATTTCGCTACACATGGTCCTCCACCCATCACAACCTGTCTTAAGCTCTCGCCAATCCTTTGTTTCAACCCGAATACATCTTCAATACTGGTCGCGAAGAGTTGTTACTTATGTATGCTCCCAGTGAATGTGGCTTGTAAATGGTGAAATGATGTAATTGTATTCCTTGGTAGACTTTCAAACCACTTTAGTGCTTCTCCTATTAAGCTTGACGCGAAATATTTGCACAATATAGCATCATGGTTCTCCCATTGTAACATACATCTCATATAAGCCTTAATATGTTGTATCGCACACAGTTGTTCCATCAAAGATGTTGGTTAATGCAGTAGATTGCACTTAGGAGGTATTCCTCCCATTTGTACTTCTAACGTGAAGGGATTCTTCGCGGTTTCTCGCGATGGCTTCGTCCAGTTGTCTCCTTCCTCCTTCTCTTCTATTGTTCAAAGAATCCTCTCATTTCGGCCTAGTTCTCTTAAGATTTGTTCATTTGCCTCTTAATTTGATTCTACCGGTCTTTTTAGCTCGCTTCTCTCCTCCTTCGCTCGTGTCTATTTTGACCTTCTTGCTCGTTATTTTCTTCTCCTCTTTCCTCGCGACGCTCTTCTTCGTTTCTTTCGATAATTCGCACGCCATTATATCGGTTGTTTTCTCTTCTTGGTGGCCTCTCACTCTCATCATCTCGCACCTCTCATATTCTTCATTAATATTTCTATTGGTACGATTTTGTTCCCTTCTTCTCTCGCGGTTGTCATGGTTATTCTCACGGATTGCTTCCTCCATCTCTTGATTTTCCATTTCTCGCTCTCATTCTTTCTCTTTCGCGAGCTAGTCGCGCTTGTTCTATGTAGTGTCTCTCAATGTCATCCTCGATTTCTCGGTTTCTTCTCAATTCTTCTCTCCCTGCGGGATTGTTCTTCCTTCAAAGCACTGGGTCATTCGGCCCTTGGAGTTGCATGTTTTCTTGATTTTCCTATTTCGCTCATTTTGAAGATTTTGGCCGAGGAATATAACGATCTTCTATTTCTCTTCTTCTCTCGCCATGCTCGCGTCCTGGATCTTGTGTTTCTTCCTGGTATTCTCCGTTGGTAAGACTCTTCTTCTTTTTCTCTCCGTTCGATCTAGAACTTGATCTCACGCTACTTCTAGATCTCCTATTTTGTAACCTTATATTTTCCATCCTCAATTCATGATTCTCTCTTGTCAAGTTTGCTCGTTCCTCCGCCTCTAGCCGTCTCTCCTCATGTATTGTTTGTCTCAATCTTTTCGACGCCGCCATTTCTTCGTTTCCTCGGGTTCATTTCTCCATTCATTCCTTGTTCTCCTTGTCCATTGTTCACCACCTGCCGCTCCTCTTCTCTCTCGTCTTCGAATCGATCTCCAAGTATGCACACTTACTCTATCATAATCCACATACCGCGTTTGCTACCGGGGAGATTGGTGGCTGGTTTTGACCTTCTTCATCATTTCTCATGTTCATCCTTGATGATTCTCCCGCTTCATTCCTCCTTTCTCCAAGCAAGTCTCCCACTTCTTCTTACAATCGTTGGTTGCTCCCGTACGTTTCTTCTTCTAGCCATCTTTCTTTTTCAATGAATTCTTGAGTATCTTTTTCGAATCTCTCTTCTCGTTAATCCAAATTCTTTCCAATTTCTTCGTCAATCACCTTTCGTCCCGTTTTCTAGCGCATATGTAGTAGCAGGGTTTTCCCACACTACACCCCTCACTATATTTCGATTAATTAGTCCATTGAAAGTTGCATAATTGAGAATGTTTATTGATTAATTTCATGAGTTCTACACAAGAGAAGTAGAATTACACTTAGCAAATAAAACACTCTTAAACTTTCTCTCTCCTAATGACTTGCCTAACAATTCTAAGAAGATCCCCCACCTTTACAACAGACTCACTCGACCCTTTATATAGGGTAATACATAGTGGATGACGCCTAAGCTATCCTTTATTTTCGGGAATGTCTCGCGAAGTGTCGCCAGTGTACAACTTATTCAATCTCGCGACACTTCTTAACCCTCGCCAGGTTCCATGTCTTTCAGTTGTTTTGTGTGTCGTTTCTCATCGCGTCGTTCATTTTAGTTTCCTGCGACTCCCTCGCGGTACCGTCGTTTATTGATCCCGCGAGCCCTATGCATTGCGATATTATGATCCTACATTTCCACCAACCACTCTCTTTGGTATATTTCCCAAAAACCAATCTCTTTCACTTTTCTTGTGCTTCCACTACTTATTGGGCTTGGAAAGGGGTCCATAGAGGCATCAAGCTGATTCAACAAGACTACATTTGGGAAGTTAGGGATGCTTCATAAATCAACATATGGAAGGAATTATGGCTTCTGGGCCAACTGAACCAATAGATCCTCTAAAACACAATACTCCTAACTCACCAACTCTGGTGAGAGACCTAATCATTAATGGTAACTAGAACCTCACTGCCCTCAACTTCTGCTTATCCAACTCTAATTTCCTTCTAGCCATTCAAATCCAGTTATCTGCTGATAAAAAAGATACTCTCAGATGGAAGCATAACCCTCATGGTATCTTCAAAGTGAAATCTGTGTATGACCTTCTAACCAGGAAAGACAGATAGCATATAGACAACAACACGAAACAAGTCTGAAAGATGAAAACTATCCCAAGGATTCAATTTTTTGCGTGGAAGATGAAATTTGAAATCTTTCCGTTGAGTAACAACCTTGTCACTTTCACACACTCCATATATCCTACCTGCGGAAGCTCTGCAACACCTATCCTGAAATAAGAGAACACATTTTTATGCATCGTCCCTTCACTAAAGATGTTTGGATGGGATGAAGTATAAATATGGAAAGGGCCACTTACAATGTATGGAACATAAATGATTGGTGCAAAACTGGGGAAAATGGGCTAAGGTATGTGCGACCATCTGCTGGTTTGTGTGGAAAGCGAGATGCGAGACAATTTTCAGCACAAGACTCCCAACCATATCCATACTAGAAATCAAATTATTGATTACTTGGAGTATTTCATCAGTTGCACTAGAACCAGTCCACCAATTAGGAACCCCACAGACACCCTAAATGAGAACAACAACAACCTTCTTCAATTTCTATTATTAGACTTGTTTATGATAAAGTTTCAACTTATCGGGATCGGTCAGACATCTCTTCTCCGACAGGTATCCCATTGGTAGAAGGTGCTACGCAACAAGAGTCTACTGAAAGGACCAGGGAGACAGTCTAGCAGCATTGGGAGCTCTAAAATGGGCTAATCTTTTGAAGTGCCTGATAGGTGTAGAATACACCGTATTTAATATCTAGTATTTATGCTTTCTTTGCGAGTTTTCTTGTAAATTATGTATCTTATGTGTGTTTTTGAGTTTATTAGGTGCAATGGAGTCATTTGGAGCAAAAAGACCCAGTGGAACTCGTTCAAATACAAGATTTCTACTTTTCATTGTGTAGAGGACGAGAAGATGAAGACGATGGCGAAAGAATGGAGTCATTCTGAGTTCGTATGAAGAAGTTATGGGCAAAACAAGAACTCATAAGCAATAAGGGCAAGAGTGTCATTTCACAGGCATGTGCTATCTGGAGCCCAGTCAAGTGTTAAGGGCTAACTCTATTTGAAGAAACACTATCCAGAGTCAGTCACAGGTTAAGGGGCTACCACTGGGTGGCTATACCCAAGTACAGTTGGGTGCAAATAGTTATCCCACTCGATTAGGTCGAGAAAGCCATTTCCCCAGTTATTTCTCTTCTTATCTCTGCTACAAATCGAGTGTGGGAGAAACCAGGTTCATGAGAGAGGACAAATTGAAGATGGGGATGGCTATTGTGATGTGAATCGGATTCAAGTGAAGAGAAGTCTTTGAAGCTCTTCGTGATGCCACGAGAAGGAAATTAGAGGAGATGAAGATGGGGTGTCACATTCTTTGGAGAGATTGCAGAGAGAAGGATTTGAAGAACTAGATGATCTTTGTCTTGTGGTTTAGAAGAAGAATTGGAAGATAAGGGAAGTTGGGTTTGAGCTAAATTTGTATTTGGCAGAGTGATGACCTAAAATTGGAAGCTGCTATGGTTGATTTCGAAGGAGGGCTGCTATTGAATCTCAGATGTAGAATTCTGGTGGAGAAGTTGTTGGTAATGGTGGTGACTGGGTCTCGGGGAAAGGGTTGTTCTGGATTGGAATTGAAGCCTAGAGCAGTGCTGGGTGTGCTTATTGTGTAATGCAGAGCTGGTGATTGAGTCCAGTGGTGCTGGCCTGGGATTGGAGTTGCAGCTGGTTTTGCTACAATGGCCAGGCCTGTAGTGGTGCAGAATGGAGCAACAAGAAGATGATGCAATGATGCTGCAATGATGAGGTTAACAGGGACTGCAAGATGGCTGTGAACTTGCTGTGCTGTAAATGGTGCAGGTTATGAATTGGGCTGAGGAGAACATGGAAGAAATGGCGAGGCACTGGTGGAGTCGCGGCTACATAGCGAGGATGACAGGCTTGGGTTTGCTGGCAGTGCTATGAAGACATGGAGTTGGTTTGGTTCTAGTGGCTGTATAAAGCTGAAACTGGTGCAGGTAAAGCTGCAGTTGCAGTGGGTTCTGCGAATGGAGAGGGTCTGGTGGCATTGAGGCGGATTCAGTACAAGGGTTAAATTGAAATTGCAGCTGAGTAGAATAATGAGGAAGTTACAGCTGCTGAGCTACAGAAAGAATCCAAAGTGGAGACTGGAATGAATTGTAGTGTTACAGGGCAGGGAAGAGCTGTTGCTTCTGTGAGGCAGAGAGAGAAATCGATGATGGTTTTGGAGATGATTTATGAGGCTGTTGCCATGGCCTGATGGCTGAGAAATCTGGTTGTGTGATTCAAGGAGATGGCCCAGGCTGTGATGGTTTTGGTATAATGAGAAAGCCAGATGTGTGTGAGTGTATGATGAGGGTGGCCTAAGGGAGATGCGAAATGGTGGTGATTTTAATGAGTTTGGGTTCGATGCTTTGGTTGAGAAGAGCGAGCTGCACTTGGAGTGAAGAGTGGTGAGTGAGTGCAATGAGCTACAGTGCAGAGAGTGGAATGCTCTGGTTGAGCCGCGAATGGCTCCGAGCCGAGATTGCAGGGGCAGGCAGTGATGCAGTTAAGAGCTAAAGGGATCAGGTGGAAGAGAATGGTGCATTACAGGAGGTTACAGGGAAGGCAGCCATCATGGCTGAAGCACAATGATTGTGCTACACAACTCAGCTGTGCAACGCGGCTTAGACCAACCACCAATTCAGATAGAGACTGGTGAGCATACGACACAATGATCCGACTGCTTCGACTCGTTCGACTCGGCCTAACCCAAAGCTCGACTCAGTGACCTGTTGACCCGATTTGACCCGCCGTTCTGACCCGGTCGTTTTGACCCGTTGACCGGTGGCCGGTTTGACTTTGCCAGTCACCTGAGGTACTTTCCGGCGACTTTTCCGGCGGGATTCCGGCCATAATCCCAGTTTTCCGGCGAGCGTTTTTGGGACATAATTTCTACGCGGGTTTTCTCCATGGTGGGCCGGGTGAATTTCCAACTAATGGACTTTGAAGACAAAACCTAGTTTTGGAAGGAGTGGAGCTATATAAAGAGAAGACTTTACTATGGGATATCTTTTATCTATCACGTTTGATTATTATCTCTTCGACTTTATTCTAGGGTTTAGAACCATGAAGTCTTTTCTCTTTCTTCTTGTTATGAACTCCATGAATATGAGTACCTAGTTTTATTATTGGTTGAAGACGTAGTTGGATTTTGCAACCAAGTTATGATTTTTATGAATTAGTTTTCTCTCAATATTATCGTTTGATTTCTACGGGTTATAATAATTGCATGATTGATGGATTGCAATATGATTGAATGTTTGTTTAGTCGAGTCTAGAATTGATTGAACTCACATCCATATCTATAGCTATTTTAGGGTTTTCATCGAGCGATAACCTTGAATACGAGTAGCATGATATGATTCTAGGTTGTAGTGATACATCCTCGTAATCATATGTAGAAATTGACCTTTGTTCGAATTGTTTGCGCAATGTATTACAATTGCATTGATTAGCTATTTCTGAAACTTAATGCTCCTAGGAATTGAACTTGATTAGCGCAAGGCGTTAGGTTATTCTTTAGGAAGAATTCACATACGCAGCTCTAATGTGTGTGTTGATGAACTTTGGAAATTTACTTGAGTATTCTTGCAATAAGGTATTCCATGGCTTTTGATGATAGCGAGATTAAATACGAATTCTATTCATACATTCATAAACTTGTTTGCAATTGAAGATGAAACCTTTACCCAATATCTCACATCCTTGATTTGTTTACTTTTATTGTTTTGCTTTTATTTTATTTTCGCTTATAAAATCAGAAAACTACCGGTGTTTTATATAGGAAACCATAACAATTTGACAACCTAGACCTCTCTGTGGAATCGATCCTTTCTTGCCCTTGCTATATTTATATTTTGAGTAGTAAGAAAGTGTAATTATATTTGTGTCGCTTACGACAGCGATCAGTGCCAAAGCATCAATATGAAGGGTGCTAATAAGATGCTGAAAAAAGTTCTAAAAGGTGAAGCTAGAAACACCTCTTGTGCAGCAGATGGCACTATGGACTCAATTCTAGAGTCTAAATGTAATTTCACTTTCATCTTTTGTAAGAATTTAAATTCGAACAAGATAGAAACATAGTCCCGGTCTAGCCAGGGTTGGGTTACTTTACAAACTCCGAGAGAATTATTGGTTAGATGAACTGCAGTTAGATGCCTATATATAATTGTTTGTTTGTCTCTCCTTTATCAAAAAAAGTAGGATACATCAAAGTTGAAAAACATGATAAATACAAATGCTTTATATCACAATTTCAAATAAATTGTAATACATCATACATATAAAAAAACATGAATTTCACCAACGAATTTGATGATATTTGAGGGACGGCCACTGAATTGAGATTCTGCCATTTTGATTTGAAGAATCTATCTTCTTCATTGTCTTCTTTAATAAAATAAATTTGTCCCAAAAAGGAGTAATATGCACACAACATCAATATCACGATAACTTCGGGTAGACATGGATCTTCATGGAAATGTGGTATCCCTTCATACCAATGTGACTTGTTGATGTAATGGAAACAATTATATCAATCGAATGAACCGCCTTCAAGGCTTTTAGAAACTATTTCACAAACATCTAAGAAGCATACTTTGAAGCCATTAGAGAAGGAAGCATGTGAAAACCGATAAAAAACACGGATGCCTTAAAATAACTAATTTTATTTAATGTTATTATACTAGTACTATTTAAACCCACAATAAGTCTTAAAAAACCTGGATGCCTTAAAATAACAAATTTGTTGAGAAAATCCGAAAATTTTCAAACCAAACCCTATCCAAATATGAAGGTTTATTCAAGAACCCACATTACCCCTACACATTCGGGATACAAATAAATAAAAAAATAAATAAATGCATTATGAAGTAATTTAAAAAAAACTTATCCAAATAATTTTGGTAAGAGCTAAATTACCATTGTTTAATTATTTGTTAATTGAGATAGTTAGTTAGTTAGTTAAGCTTAATTGATTGGCATGTTAAGATTAAACTGGATATTTTGATTTTATTTTTCTAAGTGTTAGAAGAAGAAGAAGAAGAAGAAGAAGAAGAAGAAGAAGAAGAAGAAGAAGAAGAAGAAGAAGAAGAAGAAGAAGAAGAAGAAGAAGAAGAAGAAGAAGAAGAAGAAGAAGAAGAAGAAGAAGAAGTGTAGTTGAGCTTCTAAGTGTTATTTTTCTAAGTGTTAGAGCACTGCTCGGTCGAACTCGCAAGCGTTGCTATCTCAAGCTTATTTATCAAGTTTAGTTGCCAAAACTATAAGTCTTGATTTCTAGTCTACTTATATCTAAGTCTTGGATTAGGATAGTAAGTGTAGCTGAGCTTTAGACTCCACGGTGTTCATCGAATGAAGACGAAGAACTAGCTACTCAAGGGAACTTGTGGAACTTCATCAACAAAAGTTATGTGGAGACTTGAACTCATCTATCATGAAAATTCTATCTACTCTATCTCATATTTAAGACAAAAGTCGTATTGCTATATAGACTTCAATTATACACATTTGGTATTTCGAGCGAGTTTATCTCGCTTATCAATTTTTCAAATATGTGTTGGTAAGATTTCGCTTTAACCAAGTTCATCTTTTATTCTTGATTTAAGTCAAAAGATGATCATGTGAAAATCGCCTAGTAACATCTTACATGATTTGTGTGAGATAGTCATTTGATGTAGACTCGGAATGTTTCGTATTGATCATTCGATCACTTAAAAAATTGCTTCGAAGCTAATAGTTTGTGTGAGACAGCTATTGTCGTCTTCCAAGAATGTTTCAATGATTGAAGAGGGTTTAGAACATGTAACCATGTTTGAATATAAACATAGTGTGTATTCACATTTGTGAAAAAGTCCAAAACGTGAACCAATGTATGCGACTGGTTGGTTGATGGAAGTCCAAGAACTAAGTATGCGTACCAGACGCAGATCGGCGGAAGTTCCAGCCTGTGAATTTCACTGGAGTAAGGAAATATAAAAGGTATGCGCAGACGATGTGCATTTGGCGAAACCAAACGCAGTCCGGCTACTTAGGTATGCGTACCCGTGTTCTAAAATCGGTTTGTTCATGAACTAATACATTTATATAATAAGGGATGAAATATTTTGCAAACCGTGGTGTTGATGGTGGTTTTTAAACAAAGGGTAGAATCGTAAAACCACAAATAACCTAATGTCACAAGTGACACATTTATTAGGACTTTTAATGCATGTAGTCAAGTAATTAATAGGGGGTATTTTTTCAAATTAGGTTACAACGAACAAAACCCTAATTCCTCCGTGCAGCTGGCAAATCATGCCACCACACCTAGCCAAGCTAGCCGCACTCTATGCCAATGGCAAAGCATGCCAGCCATACTAAGCGCGCCGAAGCATGCCAACCATGCTAGCCGCACTCCGTGCCAATGGAAAATCATGCCAGCCAGACCTAGACCAAGCTAGCCGCACTCTATGCCAATGGAAAAGCATGCCAGCCATACCAAACGCGCCAAGCATGCCAACCATGCTAGCGGCACCTCCGTGTAATGGCAAATCATGCCAGCCACACCTAGCCCAAGCTAGCCGCACTCTATGCAAATGGCAAAGCATGCCAGCCATATTTAAACGCGCGAAGCATGTTAACCATGCTAGCCGCACCTCCGTGCCAATGCCAAATCATGCCAGCCACACCTAACCATGCTAACCGCACCTCTATGCCAATGGCAAAGCATTCCAGCCATACCAAACATGCCGAAGCATGCCAACCATGCTAACCGCTCCTCTATGCCAATGGCAAATCATGCCAGCCATACCAAACGCGCCAGAGCATGCCAACTATGCTATCCGCACCTCCGTGCCAATGTCAAATCATGCCAGCCACACTTAGCCCGAGCTAGCCGCGCCATGCCAAACACACCGCTTTGGCCCAGCTACGCCCGGGTCACGCCACGCCAAGCCCAAACACCCTTAAAGCCCCGCCATGCTAAGTAGCGCCCGCACCTAGGCTTGCAAACCATGCAACCAGGCCAAATTGGCCACGCATACCATTGGCACATGCCAACACGCACACTGTAGCTTTTTCTACTGTGGCGCGGCCCAAACTGGGCCACGTATGCCATTGGCACATGCCAACACGCCACTGGTAGCTTTTTCTACGGAGGCGCGGCCCAAATTGGCCACGCATGCCATTAGCACATGCCAACACGCTTCTGGGTAGCTTTTTCTACCTGTAGCGCGGCCTAAATCGCCACGCATGCCATTGGCACATGCCAACACGCTCGTCGGTAGTTTTTTCTACAAGGCGCGCTCCAAATCGCCACGCATGCCAGATTTTTGTTAAAGGGAGAGCAAAACGGATCCGAGGAGAGCGAAAAATCATAGTTGACTCACTAATTAGGCCGATTTGTAAACCGAGTTCATTTTTGAGTTTTTTTTGTCCAATATGCCCTTTATCCTAACCGTGTTTATTAACCTAATGTATAATTTTTGTAACGGAGATTCAACGGAATAAAATCAGAATGTTTATCATCACCGACAACTAAAAACACCATTAAACCCTAAACCCCAGAAGTAATGCTAGGAAATATAGAACGACATAAGGTCATGTACGAGGAAATATTGGGTGTCGATTTGTTAAAAGAATTGAAAGACATGAACATATGGTGGGAACAAAAGAAACGTGCATGAGATGAATATGATTTCAACTAATAGTTATGTATACCTTGTTCAAGGGCTCCAATGGCTACTCTTATATTAGTTTCAATTAATATACATTTTATTTAATTGCTTGTCTCATTGGACTAGTTATTTATTCTTTTCTTTTCGGTCATTCTCTGTGTAGTGATGGTTCCAAATACTTCCAAATTTTTGGCTCGACTATCGATCAATGGTCACCGCATAATCGGCTTTGGATGTTGGTTTTTAATGATCACCACATAACATGGATTAAGCTTATGATGAAATATAGAATTCCACTTTATGGAAGAAGAAGTAAGAAGAAAGAAGCGTTTGACTGGTTTGGAGCTTGGAGTTAAGCTTGGTCCTGCAAGCATGTGAAGGGAGCGTGTGGAGGGTAAATTTGCCCGAGTCAAAACTCATTATAGGAATCGACCTAGTTAGTGAGTCAACTACGATTTTCGCTCTCCTCGGATCCATTTTTGCTCTCCCTTTAACAAAAACCGCATGCCATTGGAACATGCCAACACGCACCGCTGGTAGCTTTTTCTACCAAGGCGCGACCCAAATTGGCCACGCATGCCATTGGCATATGCCAACATGCACCGCTGGTAGCTTTTTCTACCAAGGCGCGACCCAAATTGGCCACGCATGCCATTGGCACATGCCAACACGCTCGCCGTAGCTTTTTCTACTGTGGCGTGGCCCAAATCGCCACGCATGCCAGGCACATGCCAACACGCCGCTGGTAGCTTTTTCTACCAGGGCGCGGCCTAAATCGCCACGCATGCCATTGGCACATGCCAACATGCTCGCCGGTAGCTTTTTTCTACTGTGCGCCCAAACTGGCACGCATGCCATTGGCACATGCCAACACGCACCGGTAGCTTTTTCTACCAAGGCGCGACCCAAATTGGCCACGCATGCCATTGGCACATGCCAACACGCTCGCCCCGGTAGCTTTTTATACCAAGGCGCGACCCAAATTGGCCACGCATGCCATTGGCACATGTCAACACGCTCGTTGGTAGCTTTTTACTGTAGGCGCGGCCCAAATCGCCACGCATACCATTGGCACATGCCAACACGCCACCGGTAGCTTTTTCTACCAAGGCACGACCCAAATTGACACGCATGCCATTGGCACATGCCAACACGTCACTGGTAGCTTTTTCTACCAAGGCGTGACCCAAATGGCCGAGCATGCCATTGGCACATGCCAACACGCATCGCCGGTAGCTTTTCTTACTGTGCCACGGCCCTAATGGCCGAACACGCCATTGGCACTTGCCACACACGTCACTAGCAGGCATTGCCACTTACACTCAACGTACAACCTACCACCAAGGCATTCCGCACATGCCGTTGGCACATGCCACACACGCCACTAGCAGCTCTGGCATTACCACTTACGCTCGAGGTGCAACTCGCAACGAAGGCATTCCGTACATGCCACATGCGTCCCTAACAGCACCACTTGCACGCAAGATGCAACCAACACTCGAGACATCAACACAAACTGGGGGATGCTTTCTAGGGTTTTGGTTTGGCGGTCACAGCATGCAGCGTACACTACGCTCACATTAAGAAAGCATGTAAAGGAATTAAGCGGTCAAATAAAAGAGGAAATAATGGTGAAAACGTTTTCACCCATTAACACCATGCGGTTACCACCTCCTCCCATTATTTCACCCTTTACTCTCTTCCTTCATGAGGTCAGGGTACGTTTCAAATCCCGACTTGTATAAATAGGTCTTACCTATTTCCACCAGACAACAAGTCTCGGTCAGGAGAAAAATACTACACTCTCAGAAAGGCAACTTTGCAAGCTCTCCCAAAAGCTTTCATCTCTTGCAAGCTTCCCAAGCTTTTACTTTATGATACAAGTCGAGATACCACTTTCCCTAACTATTCCGGTCTCAACACCTTTCTTTGCTTCCTCCCCAAATCAACCCTTCTCCTCCACTTTGTGACCGAAGCAAGTCCGGAACGGCCATTTATTGGTTTAGGCCGACTTGTACAGATTGATCTCTCGAATCTATAAAGTGCTCACGTGCAACACATTTGTTTAGGGTTTAAACCAGTTTCTCACTCACCTACCGAATTTACCGAAATCGCACAGAAACGATTTTCACCTATAAACAATTGGCGACCACAATGGAAGGATTGATCTATCGGTTACAATACCAACTCCGACTCGATTTCTTTTCCGAACGTCAAATCCCAACATGGTGGAACTCAGGTCCGGAGCGGCTGCCGAGAACACCAGCACAGAACGCATCCCTGATGTTAGCGTTTCTCCCAATAACGTTGTTGCATCACCGTCTGACTACAGCAACATCGAATGCACTCCCTCAAGTGTAACACCGCCAATCACCAGGCAGCCGCCGCCTCCTCTAGTGTCTCTCGCACAACCCTCTAATCATGGCAACAAAAATATCTCTTCGGGTGTCACGCCACCAAGTCACTGTGGCTAGAGCCGCCGCTACGACCCCAAATGCTTCGTCTAGCATGGCGCCTCCGACCACAACTAAGGTTCCAACTATCCCGCCGACAGGGACGAGAAACCGGAGGGACCAGAGGAAGTCGTCCTTACGTCACCATCGCTGATTTGATGGAACGACAAGAGATGCTCGCCAAAGCCCAGACGGATATGGTTTCAACGCAGAAGGAAGTACTCATCTTTCTCAAGACCCTGACAGAACGGCTACCACGTGAGTCGCGTCCTCCAGAGCCATTTAGGAACGTCTCCAACAACCTCGACGCCCAAAGACTCGGCGGAGCACGCCCACTGGATGAGGAAACTCGCACTAGAATCCAGGTTGAAAGAAATCAGCCGCCCAACTTCGTCACGAGGGAAGATTTAGAACAACTCCTCCGCAACCGAATCAAGAATGATGAGTTGGACGTGCATCATCACCAACCCCTTACCCATCCGAAATGCAGAGAATCCCTCTCCCAGGGGGTACTCTTCTCCTTAATTTACCCTGTACGATGGTACCGGGAATGCACGTGAGCATGTCTCTCGTTTCCTGGAATCCCTAGGTGAACATGAATATATTCACGTTCTCCGTTTAAGGGAATTCTCAAAATCACTTACTGGAAGGGCGTATACATGGTATAACAGCATCCCACCGAACAACATTCCCAACTAGAGTAGCATGGTCACTGCGTTTTACAAGAAATACTTCTTCGTGTCCAACAAGTTACTCTCGGACCTCTAAGAATGTACCAGTGGGATAACGAACATCCGAATGATTTCGTCAAAAGGTTTAGGGTTCAAGCACTCGACTGTCACGACCCAAACATGACAGAACAACAACTGGTGAACGCATGCATCAATGGTATGGTTCCAATTTACCGCGCCCTGTTGATGTGATTTTGAAAGTTGTAGTAAAGTGGTAATAAAGGTTGTCGTTCTCTCGAACTTGTGAAGGATTTTTAGACTTTAAAATTAAAACAAAAACAGAAAACACACTAAAAATTATAGCAAACACGACAAAGTTGATATCAATATTAAAAGAACACTAAGGCTAAGATTCCACTATTTTCCAAGTTCAAAGTGATTTAATCCAATATTTATATTCATGCAATTTTCTCGTTTAATTTGATTCTAAACTATTGCAACAAGTAGATTCTCAAAATAACAAGTGTAAATCCAAAGTATAAAACATCAAAAACCTAAGTCCAAGCATGCTCTATCAAAAGAAATCACAATTGCTTAACAAGAATCATTCAAACAATTTTCAATCAAGGCAAAATAATCATAAAATAATTGCAATAAATAGATAAATTAGAATATACCACTTCTTGTTGGAAAAATAGCTTCCTCTATCGCCTCAAAGAATGGGGTTTAGCTCCTCATATTAATCATGGTCTCAAAATATGTGTTTATGGCTCAAAAGATGATTAAAAGGATGAAAATTAATTAAACAGATCGCTTGCAACGCTGTAATGGCGTTACAAAGTGGTTAGTGGTGGGACTGTTATAAGAGCCGACTTATGCATTTGTTGCTATGTCGTTGAATCCACGACCCCAAAACGATCTGTCTCTGAAGGTGCTTTGTTCTTCGTGTTCTTCCTCTGCACCAAAGAGCAAGCTTCTCCGCAACTCGATTGTTTATGCTCGAGCGCCTCTAAACCTTCCCAAAGTGTGTCTAACCCTTCCTTGACTCATACCCAGGCTATATATAGCCAGAAAACCCTAACAAACCCGAGTTTATCTTTCTTTTCTTCCACGGCAAGCTCCGAGATATTTCCTCTTATGAATCTTCTCTACGCGTCTTTATGATTGAATCTGACGTCCAAAAATCTCCCAACGATGTTATCAAATAAACGAGAAGATATTCTATTCTTATCTACACGTAATCCCCATGTATAAAATTAAGAAAATCCCGATAATAATGCTCCTCCCCTGTTTCGCTCAAACACGAGTTCCAAACCAAAGTTGATCGATCCAAACAACCATACGAACCCTGTTTTGCTCTAATTGTGCCCAAACCCATGAAAATCGGCGATTGAATCTCGCTAAAGCGCAGAAAAATCCAACTCCAACTCGCTTTGTACGCTGCTGCCATTTTTCCCGCCTTTTTTTATTTTTTTGAATTCTTGAAGATGAGGTGCCCTTTATCCAGGAGTAGGGGTGCCTATAACAGTGCCTTGGGGTGTCTTGGGGTGCCCTTAGTAATTTGGTTACCCCTTATCCAATCCGAGGGTCCGAATAGCATGTGTCCTCCGGCGCAACTTTTCGAGCCGATTTTCCAAAAATGTTTATTGGCCAAAAATACCTACACACACATAAAACACCATAATAAGTACAAAAATGAGCACTATCAATATATAGAATCGAGACAAATTAGACACAAAAATGTGTCTATCACCTGTTAGAAAACTTGTGCTTCCAAACGTTCTCCGAACTCCATGAAGCCGCCAGAGACGATCTGCAACAACAAAGACAAAGATTCTTGGGAAAGAGCTAGGCCAAATCGAGCCAAGACACGCGTGAAACTCGCGGGAGTAGACGCCTCATCGGCAAACAATTTAATGCCGCCTCATCCTCCGTGAACATAGTAAATGAAAGGGGAAAAGGAAAGCCCCAACTACGACCCACCAGCCAAAACGTGAAGCGCCAGAGACAACGGAACCCCGCCACGAAAGACCGTCACTAAAACTCCCATGCGCAAAGCATCATGGGAGACCGAAGGAAATACCTTTGATTTCCCGTTTTCCATCGAGGAGGTGATTGACCTTCTAGAAGCTCGGGGTTCAAGATGATATTATCGATCGCCACTTCCCAAACGTCTACCAATCGAATTTGAGATGGCGAACCCCAAATCCGCCATTACACGGGTTCGTTCACCACCCGACCAGCGATTGCAACAGACTAAAGCATATTTTCAAAGAAAGGATAGAAGCGGGAGGACTCCAACGGGAGATGAAAGAGTGCATCGAGACCCACTCATAATAAGAAAATGCGGGTCCTCGGGGACTTCGTGCATGAGACTCAGTACAATCCATGATGCAACATGTATGCGAAATTCTCTATCTTTCCAAGGTGCGAGCGCAAGATATTTTCGCGACTCTCAATCGTGTTGTATCCGGCAAACGACTTTTTCTCCTCGGAATCCACGCGGGCCCAAGCTTTCCAAACAAAGTGAGCAAAGAAGGAGAAGCTGGGACTGCTGACCACGTCCCATTTAAGAGGTAACGAATTTGACGACACGCTCATCGACACGGCCTCTGACCACAACATCATTACTTTCAAGACACTAAAGGCAGCAGGATTTACAAAACAAGACGCTACCTATTCCCCGTCTGTGATTAAGAGCTTGAGAGGAGAAACTTTGAACGCGCATGGCTACATCAACCTAGAGATCAAGATGGGAGATGCTATAACGCATAGCAAGTTCCACATTGTCAAAGAACTAGATCATGACATGATATTGGGACACTTATGGGTGCTCGACAACAAAGCGAAATTGGGCGTACACCCTCTGCCGACGTCCACGCCCGAAGGAATTCCCAACAAATCATCTCACGGGTTATCGCATCAACGAGCTATTGAAGGAACCCAGGCATCCGGAGAGGACCTGTTGGCGTTAGCTCATGATTTTCAAATGCAAGTAAGTCTGACCAAGCAACCTTTTCTGCAACCAGTCTTTCCTTCCCCCATTCCGTCATGGGGACTTGGCGCGATTACTGGCACAAACGCTGTCAAGAAATGTGAATGGGGAGTGGACCATTTGAACACTTTGCAAGAAGCTTGGAAACTTCTATTGAAGCCAACGAAGTCAAGACTCAAACGGTTGCCACGACGTCCGAACCCTTTTTCAATCGAGATGTAGTGGTTAAGGAAAGCTCGTTTCAAGTTGGGAAGATGACAAAGAAAATGGATTTGCCCAATGAAGGAGAAGACGAGCTGTATCAGTTGCGGATACCCTTTTGGAAGGATATTGCAAGCTCATCAATGCAGACACACCGAAGGCGTGATAATTCACTCGCGATGGCTCAAGGAATCCAATCCTAAAATGTCAGACTTCCCAATCACTCCCCCTTTTTTAGTATTTCCTTTAACAATTCCTCTAAATAGTTGTAATTCCCCAAGATGAATACACCATTTTTATTTTTCCCTAGGGATTCCCTTTTTGTCAAAAAAAAAAAAAAAAAAAACATAAATACATCTATTTCCTCCAGATATCAGAGAAATACATCAGGCAAACCCAGAAAACCATTGCAGAGCCATCATACCACAACCTCTTTCAAAAAATATATATGAAGCAAAATGTTGGTGATGAAGAAGAAGGAAAAACGAGTTTACAAAAAAAAAAAAGGGGGACACCGGGGAACTAAAGCAAATAACAGGGGAATAACAAAAGGGAAGAACTAGCCCTCGAAGGACGGAGTACAAGTCCCCTCGGGTAAGACTATCATCAAGCACTTCCCAGCAATCTCGGGGAAACAAAGGTTCCATTCAACGGTGTTTGCAGCAGCAACCTCAACATCCCATACCGAAACGGCCACAGCGGCAGCAGTGTCCTCACCAACGACCGATCCAGCATACGCCACCATGACCCCTCCGGTATCACCAACGACACATTTGGCATCAACTTCAGAAGGTATCTCGTTTCTGTCATATGCTCCTTCGAAGTTTTTCTCAGCGATACTTCGGAGAAAGTTGTTTGATTCATCTACATCAGAGTCAAGAATCATGGCGCTCTCCTCCAAGACCACCACATGTTCACTTTTCCGTCGTTTCAACCTAGAAACGGTCCGATCCGCCCCATACCCGGATCGAGGAAAGGCTTTGCCACACTGAAACCTCTCAACATTCCAAGACTCTTCCTTGTTCTCTCGCCCCTCCTCCATGCTCACCGAGCCCAAGAAAGTCGAACACGCACCTGTTCTTTATGGGGATAGATGGAAGGGAGGTCCTTAATGATTCCACTAGCTTCGTGGAATGGAGATTCAATCCCAACCAATGCCTCCTCAAGAGATGAAGATCGATCTCCGCTAAGTCCAAGCCCTTCTCCGAAGAGTTAAAGGCGCGACCATCCTCGGAGGGTCCCATCATACGCCTGCAAAAAGATGGGGAAAATGATCCAGTTCCATCATATCTATACACATATAAAAAAAAAGATAACACGAACGGAGAAGAAGAAGAATAAAACATACCGGTACGATCTTCTTAGCCCGAATAACCCTAGTCGGGGTGCTTTTGCAAGAGTCGGACCTCGCGCCTTCACCGGAGAATGCGGGTCGGCTAGAAGGTGATTCGTCTCTCAGTGCGACATGACGAAGAGTGAGGGGAAAATTCAACAAGAAGAACCCTTTCTCAAAATAGGAGATGATGCAATTACGTTGGGTGTGAATACGAAACTTAAAGAAGGAAAGGAAGTAATGATGGGCGTAACGCTTCCAGATTTTGGCATGGGTGATGCCCCGATCGAAGCCGCGTGAAGGAAGGCAAAATAAAGAAACTTTGCTATCCGTAAGAAACACTTACTCCCTCCTTGTTTTCACCGACCCTATCAAGTTGCACCGGTCCCACCAATTGCGCCAACTTCCCAAGGACCGCCCAAGTCGCGCCAAAGCAAGCACGCGCAGCTTCCCCACCTTGCGGGTCCCACCATCCAGCACGCTTTCGGTTCCCAACTCACGCCAACTTCCCAATGACCTCCTAAGCCACGCCCGGCAAGCACGTTGGCTTCCCCACCTTGCGCTTGGTCCCACCAGCTAGCACGCTCAATTTCCCAACTCGCAACAACTTCTCAATGCCGCCTGACTTCTGTCTCTCACGATGCTAACTTCCCAATTGTGCTGACCTCCGATTTGCCCAAAATCGCCGAGGCAAGGATACCAAATCCTATTTATAAAAGGTCATACGAGCCTCCTCAATTCTCTTTACGGTTTCTTGTTGATAGTTTGTCACCATCTTATGCTTACCTCGCAACAAAGCTCTGTTCCGAGCTAAAGCGGGGGGACTTAATGTTGATGGTGGTTTTTAAACAAAGGGTAAAATCGTAAAACCCCAAATAACCTAATGTCACAAGTGACACATTTATTAGGACTTTTAATGCATGTAGTCGAGTAATTAATAGGGGGTATTTTTTCAAATTAGGGTTACAACGAACAAACCCCTAATTCCCCTCCGTGCTAGGTGGCAAATCATGCCCGACCACACCTATCCCAAGCTAGTCGTACCTCTATGCCAATGGCAAAGCATGCCAGCCATACCAAACGCGCCGAGCGTGCCAACCATGCTAGCCGCACCTCCGTTCCAATGGCAAATCATGCCAGCCACACCTAGCCCAAGCTAGACACACCTCTATGCCAATGGCAAAGCATGCCGGCCATACCAAACGCTACCGAAGCATTCCAACCATGCTAGCCGCACCTCCGTGCCAATGGCAAATCATGCCACCCACACCTAGCCCAAGCTAGCCGCACTCTATGCCAATGGCAAAGCATGCCACCATACCAAACGCTACCGAAGCATGCCAACCATGCTAGCCAGCACCTCCGTGCCAATGGCAAATCATGCCAACCACACTATCCCAAGCTAGCCGCACCTCATGCCAATGGCAAAGCATGCCAGCCATACCAAACGCGCCGAAGCATGCCAACCAAGCTAGCCGCGACCTCCGTGCCTAATGGCAAATCATGCCAGCCACACCTAGCCCAAGCTATCCGCACCTCTATGCCAATGGCAAAGCATGCTGCCCATACCAAACGCGGCATGCATGCCAACCATGCTAGCCGCACCTCCGTGCCAATGGCAAATCATGCCACCACACCTAACCATGCTAACCGCACCTCTATGCCAATGGCAAAGCATGCCGACCATACCAAACGCGCCAACATGCCAACCATGCTAACCGCACCTCTATGCCAATGGCAAAGCATGCCACCATACCAACGCGTGCAAGCATGCCAACCATGCTAGCCGCACCTCGGTGCCAATGGCAAATCATGCCGGACACACTTAGCCCGAGCTAGCCGCGCCATGCCAAACACACTCGCCTTGGCCCTAGCCTTTGGTCACGCCACGCTAAGCCCAAACACCTTCATGTGGCGCCATGCCAAAGTAGCGCCCGCACCTAGGCTTGCAAACCATGCAACCTGTGCCAAATTGGCACGCATGCCATTGGCACATGCCAACACGCACCGGTAGCTTTTTACTGTAGCGGCCCAAAAGCCACGCATGCCATTGGCACATGCCAACACGCTCATTGGTAACTTTTTCTACTGGCCGCGGCCCAAATTGGCCACGCATGCCATTGGCACATGCCCAACACGCTCACGGTAGCTTTTTCTACTGTGGCGCGGTAAACGGCCACGCATGCCATTAGCACATGCCAACACGCTGGCCGGTAGCTTTTTCTACTAGGCGGGCCTAAATCGAAACCACGCATGCCATGCCATTGGCACATGCCAACACGCTCATTGGTAGCTTTTCTACTGTGGGCGTCAAAATCCACGCATGCCATTGGCACATGCCAACACGCACCGCTGATAGCTTTTTCTACCAAGGCGCGACCCAAATTGGCCATGCATGCCATTGACACATGCCAACACGCTCTCCGGTAGCTTTTTCTACCAAGGCGTGACCCAAATTGGCAACGCATTCTATTGGCACATGCCAACACGCTCGCTGGTAGCTTTTTCTACTGGTGGCGGTCTAAACCGCCACGCATGCCATTGGCACATGCCAACACGCTCATTGGTAGCTTTTTCTACCAAGGCGCGACCCAAATTGGCCACGCATTCCATTGGCACATGCCAACACGCTCATTACGGTAGCTTTTTCTACCAAGGCGCGACCCAAATGGCCGAGCATGCCATTGGCACATGCCAACACGCATCCCATTGGTAGCTTTTCTTACCATGCCACGGCCCTAATGGCCGAACACGCCATTGGCACTCGCCACACACGTCACTAGCGGGGCATTGCCACTTACGGTCAACGTGACAACCTACCACCAAGGCATTCCGCACATGCCATTGGCACATGCTAGACACGCCACTAGCGGCTCTGGCATTGCCACTCGCACTCAAGATGCAACCGCAACAAAGGCATCCCGCACATGCCACACGCGCCACTAGCAGCGCCACTTGCACTCAAGGTGCAACCAACACTCGAGATATCAACACAAAGGCGGGGATGCTTTCGGGGGTTTTGGTTTTGGCGGTCATGACTTGCAGCCGTACACTACCCTCACATTAAGAAAGCGTGAAAAGGAATAAAGCGGTCAAATAAATGAGGAAATAATGGTGAAAAAGTTTTCACCCATAAACACCATCGGTTACCACCTCCTCCCATTATTTCACCCTTTACTCTCTTCCTTCATGAGGCCGGTGGTACGTTTCAATCTCGACTTGTATAAATAGGTCTTACCTATTTCCACCGCATACAACAAGTCTCGGTCGGGAGAGAAAAATACAACACTCTCGAAAAGGCAACTTTGCAAGCTATCCAAAAGCTTTCATCTCTTGCAAGCTTCCTAAGCTTTCACTTTATGATACAAGTCGAGACACTACTCTCCTGCACTATTCACAGCCTCAACACCTTTCTTTGCTTCCCTCCCCAAATCAACCCTTCTCCTCCACTTTGTGGATCAAGCAAGTCCGGAACGGCCATTTCTTGGTTTAGGGCCGGACTTATGCAGATTGATCTCTCGAATCTATAAAGTGCTCACGTGCAGCACATTTGTTTAGGGTTTAAACCAGTTTCTCACTCACCTACCGAATTTACCGAAATCGGCAAAAACGATTTTCACCTATAAACACGTGGCTATAATGTTCATGAAATGATTCGAGTGAACCAAAATCGATTTTGCTTCAATTGTGTCTTGTATACTTCTATGAGAATATAAACAATTTAACAACTCTCTAAATAGTTTCATTTGAGTCATTTGAACTAGCTATGATAAAGATGAATAATGTTGATATGAAAGTGCTCATATGGCTAACTATTGTTGAACTAACTAAGTGTACACGTTTAGGTACAGTTACCTTTATCTAAATGACGGTACATTTCATTTGTGTATGACAAGCTAAGTTCGATCTAACGGTTGAAAGATATTAGCTTGAATACAGGTTTTCATCTAACGGTGAATATTGTTACCAAGGTAACATTGATTGCAAACCCTGATTTGGAGACTATATAAAGGAGAAGTCTAGCAACCGGGGGAAACCTAATCCCCACACCTTCTGTGTGATACTAGTTGCGACTAGAGTCGATTCTCCTTTAACCTTAGGTTTTTCTAAAACCCAGTAGGTTAACGACTAAAAGACTTCATCGAGATTGTGAAGCTGGACCCAACTATTTTCTTCGTAGTTGCGTGTTACGATCTTGCTGTTTTCTATCGTTATTGAGTACTATCTTCTTTAAGATTTGCTCGAGATTTATTCTCCGATAGGCAAGATTGAAAATTAGTCACAAACATCTTCGTCTCATCGTTTATGATTCCACAATATCTTGTTTTGTTAATCGATTAAGATTATTATGAGGTGATTGGTAGTATTAGGTTGTTCTTAGAATATAAATCCGGTTTTATCAATTGGTTCCTATTCACCTTGATTTATCAAAAGACAGAACGAAACTCGAAGGTATATCCGTGGGAGATATATTTATCTATTCAATAGACTTTTCTATGTGAGACAGATTTTTTTATCAAGTCTTCGAATTTGGGTCGTAGCAACTCTTAGTTGTGGGTGAGATCAGCTAAGGGAATCAAGTGCACAGAATCCGACGTGGTTCAAGAGGCGTAAGGAACACAACTGTACCTTTATGAGTGTGAGATTCATTAGGGCTCAACTACATTCCAGTCCGAAGTTAATGGTAGTAGGCTAGTGTTTGTAGCGGCTTAATACGGTGTGGTGTTCAAATCGAACTAGGTCCTTGATTTTTTTTTAAATTTGCGGTTTCTTCTTTAACAAAATTTATGGTGTCTATGTTATTTCTTTTCCGCATTATATTTGTTATATAATTGAAATATCACAGTTTGTGCATAAGTTCAATCAATTGTGAATCCAACCTTTGGTTGTTGATTAAATTGATTGACACTTGAATATTGGTTTTGATATTGTCAAGTTGTTTCTTATATTAATCGGGATCACGGATTTCTATCTTTTGATTTGCTGATTACATTAAGAAACAAAGATATAACTCTTGGATATATTTCTTGATTGAGCTCGCTTTATTAATTGGTGCTCTGGAATTATATTGGAGTTAGTCCATACTGATTGCTAAGCGAAATATTGGGTGTGGTTGTTAGACCCCGCTTTTCAATTGGTATCGGAAGCAGCAAACACGTTTAAGACCTCATAAGTCTGTGTTTGTAGCGATATGACTATATGGACAAAAGTGGTATCTCAATAAATGCACCACCGGATCCAGGATTTTGCATTCTCTTCCATGATCGATTTAGTAAAATCAGCAAAATAAATTTTTCAAAACCTCCACCGGGTTTAAAATCCCTAGAAGTGTTTTCAGGGCTTGAGAGCTTATCTCTTGATGTTGAGTTATATCTTAAAAAAAAAAAGCAAGAATCTCTTGATAGGCTAAATTAAGTTAGGATGAATAATCTCCATGTTGAGGTTGATATTGATCTTCTTATCGGTGAGGGTATTCCCAGTCACATGTGTCTCGACAATTTGGGTGTAATTCAAGAAGTATCCAAACCCCATTTATCAATTAGTTCCATCCGTGAACTTAACTATGTTCATCAGTCAAACCACGATGCACCTTCTCAAGATAATGTTACTTGGTCTTGCTTGTGAGAAAGTCGGGATGTCTCTTTTATCAAAATAGTTTCCCTATGCAGTACTGATGTTATTAAGAGGTTTCCTAATGGGTTTCCATCTAACGCCGCTGTCCACATAAGAACCGTTCACATAAGATATTTGATACCAAACTCCGGGTACGTGTTACAAACATTTTTACAAAAGAAGCCCAATTTCGTTTTTTTCATTTTTTTGAAAGAAAGAAGCCCAATTTAGCAGGGGTGGGCTTCACCCACCATGGTCCCACTTCTTCCGGTACATCTAACCGGTTTTTATCCCCGGCAGGTTTGTTTATAAAATCCCTAGTTCAGTTTTCTGCTCGTCAAAACACAAATCGATTTCACAATGAAGAAAATTAGGTCAAGGGGTTTTTCTTCTTCAGATTCATCCATGAAAAGAGTTGATCGAAAGGATCTAACAGATGATGTTTGGTCTGAGATTTTTCTTCATCTTCCTTTTAATTCAGTCTTCAAATTCAGGTGTGTTTCAAAGGTATGGTTTTCAATACTCTCAAACCCTTATTTCACTAACAAGTGGTATCAGCTCAACTATTTATCACTCCCATGGGCATTAGTTAGATATTGTGGTTCAGTGCATGTGGAAAACCATCTCCAAGGTAACACATTTAGAAGATTTTTTACAATTGCATATCCTGATTCATATTCAAAATTTATATCTCATCGTCAAACTGGGTTTTCTTTTAGCTTTTTATCTCTAAAGCCAAGAGAAAATTTATTCCTCATAGGTTCAAGCAGTAGCTTAGTTCTGTGCTCAGCAAGCATTATTTCAAGAACTTATTATGTATGTGATCCAATCACTCAAAATTGGGATTTACTTCCTCCACCACCACCAAGAGAATATGATTACGCTGTGGCTGGTATCGTGTGTGGTGAATTTTGTTCATCATCAATCCTTTCTAAGAGTTATAAGGTTATCCGGATACCAAATTTTACAACTGCGGCAAATGAATTTACAGTTGAAATATTTTCTTCTGGTCTAGGTGAATGGAAAATCTATGATGTTTCATGTTGTCAGTATGTTACTTGGGATACTGAGTACTTTTACAGCAATCATTTTACATATAATGGTGTTTTCTACTGGTTTCAACAGCGAAACCGCAATATTTTAGCTATAAGTGTGAATGGAAACACCGACCTTGAAACCAGTGGCCCCGAATGTAGAATGATCAAGATGCCTGGCGAAGCTGTGGATGGTGATATCAAACATTTAAGTGAATGTCTCGGGGAGTCTGAAGGATTGATCTGTTTCGCAAGATTTCAGGAAACGGAGATGAGTTTGAGTGTTTGGGTGCTTGATGGAGACTGGTATATGTTGCACAAGGATATTCAACTTCATGATTGGTTAGCAGAAATGGATTCCCAGTTTTTTGGTGTAGGTGTGGGTAATTGGATTTCACAATTTGAGGTTGCAGGTTTCTGTCCAGTTGACAAAAACGTGGTCATATTTAGTTCCATGGAGTACGTTTGGGCATATAACATCAAGACCAGTGTATACGAACTGTTATGTCATCCTCGGTTGAGTACCTACGCATGTTATCAACCAAGGCTGCAAGCCTTCCACCACTTTCTTAGAGTGACACATGGTTCTTGGATGTTCAAATGTGAATAGAAATTATAGGTGATTAAAGTTGTTGCGACTATTTCTGTTTACTTGTGGGCATCAGTATAGGTCTGTTCATGTTATTGATTCTCTGTTCATTTTATTTCATGCAAATAATTGTTTGTTTGTTTGCTGTTTTTTTATTTATAACATTGAACGGTACATTCCTTGTTGAAAATTTCAGACTAGAATGGTTGATGCTCTGCCTTGCCCTTACTTTCTTTCTTTCTGTATCTGTTTTATTTGTCTGCCCCCTTTTGATTGGTTGTTTTATGTTAGCTTTCTTTCTAAATCAGCGAGGCAATAACCCTCTTTGTCTTCACTTTCTTAGGCACATAATGTGAAGGCGTGGAATCCAAACATCCATTATCAGAACTACAGTTTTTTTCCAGTTTATTTCTAGGTTACCATCCTACAAAATTTATTGTTAGAGTGAACTGAAGACCATCAGGAGACTAGATTGAATGAAGGCATAAAGTAGATTTTCACAATGACTCAATGAGAATATCTCTTCTGGGGACTTGAGCAGGTGTTCGCATTCCTTCAGTGTCATAGCAAGTATTCACACTCATTCTTTTTGTTTAGTATTTAGTTCTTTTTGTTTGGTAATTTCTATTTAGGAAGTATAATGCATCTGAATATTTGGCAGGCAGGTGATCGATCATATTGTAGCTACACTAATTGAATCTTTTGGCAGGGGAAAAACACAACCACACATCTCGTCATTTCGACTTTCTAGTGAAAATTATTTGGTTAGCTTCATTTTAATTCAACATGCTCCTTGTTTTCTTGTGTATGAAAGATCCATTTGAATAGATTTTTCACTTGGTGCAAGTCAATGATTATTTATCCCCCTTGAATTGTTATGTTCACTACATTATGTCCCCCTATCTCTGTTTCTGTTGGGTGGTATGTGTAGTTAGTTTATCGGTTTTGATCTTTTGGTGCGAGCCTTTGTTTTAATTAGTGCTTGTATCTGGTGTTTTGGCAGTCGTTTTCCCTTACCTCCTTTTTTTTGGTGGCTCATTTGCCTTATCAGGATTGGGAGTCCGAATGGTTAATCTGTTGGCTAGAAAATCGGGTGAACACACAGGAGTTTGAGCATTTGGTCTCTTCTGAAGGAATGGTGTTTGCTGCACTACTTTGGTTAGCATATGTACCTCAACCTTTGCGAGGTGGACTTAAGAAAATTACTTAACACCTTGTAACTAGTTTTATACTTTCACCTGGGAACATTTGTTGTTCTTGATTCTTGTTTATGTTCACTCAATTTCAATTTGTCGGAATCATGTTGTTTAAATGTGTACTTTCCTTCAACTTTTGTTCTTGTTGTAGTTTGTATCTTTCATTTGTTTACAAGTAACCGATTTTACATTCACGTTTTTACGTTTCCTAAGAAGTCAAAAGTGATAAAGCACCATAATTAACACACAGTAGTAAAAAGTCAAGTTATGGTGATTTTTACTGTACTATGGGCATTTTGTTTCTGTTTGTGTCAGGTGCTGCATTTTCTTTTCATCGCTTGCGCTTAGATTCAGAGTGAGACTTTGAATGAATTATAAGGCCAAGCACTATGGTGCAGGGCATCCCTTCCCCATCCCTCAAATAAAGGGAAGGGAAATCACATGGAAGACATTCTCACTATGGTGCCCTTTTATTCCTTCCCTACATGATACGGAAATTCAGCTTCCGTATGAATATTGCTATACGGATACTAAGTTTTCGTTTCTTTTTTCCCCAATTTTTTTTTTCCGTTGGAATATATTTGCTTACAATGGTTCTGGGCGTACCGCCCTTTTGAAAAATATTAAAACCGTCAGTCACAGGAAAAAAAAAAAGGGGTTGCAGGGGCAGGTTGTGGAGAGTTTGTGAGGGGTTATTTTAAATTTGTTTCAAATGGCGGTATGCCGAGTATTTTTGATTTGCTTAGGTAAAGAAAGATAATTTAGAGTAAAATAAGAGATATAATAGGTAAAAAAAGAGTTTTACTAAAAAAAAAAGTGAAAAAAGAAAGTTTCTGTGTAAAAAGTAAAACTAAAAAACCCAAGCGGATACTCAATTTCTGTGTAAAAAGATTACTCGGTATCGTATCGTAAAGTAAGACTTTATACGGATACGTGTGATTTCCCTCATTAGTAGGATAAGATCTAATCCACTTTGCCAAGTAGGGAAGCGATATGGGAAATCCACGGTGGTCGGCAATTTGGATTTTTCACACATATGAGGGATAGGGTAGGGTTGGGGCACCATAGTGCTTGGCCTAACCCATGTTAGGCAGACCATGCACTTAATTTTGTGACTATAGTCATTTTATATTTACCGTCGAAAATTCTTAGGATTCTCCCGTAGACCCTTTTCCGGTGACTTAATCAGTTCGAGTGCCATGGAATTTCCGACCGATCAGTGTAAGAATTATTAATGCCCGTGACAATTCATATAATTTCATTAATCTGTTTATTTAGTAGAAGACCCATTCTGAAATCGATCAAAATGAAGAATAATCCCAGAACATTTCGGGCAATCAACCACATACTTTGGAAGCATGAAATACATCATACAACTCTTACAACCTGCAACCACAAGAACTTGATCACGGCGACTGTCGTTTCTCTTCGCCTTTGAAGATGATGGCGACTGTGATCTTTGTTCACTGTCAGAAGAGTTTTCTTCTTTCACCAAATAATCATTTCGGCCACCGAACTTAGTTATCGCTTTCCTCGGGTCTCTTCTTGATTTCTTACCAGTTTCCTTGTTTCTATAGTAAACGTCACCTGCCTGTACCAAAAAAAGAAGATCAGAACTTTATCAAAGAACAGCCGGTAAAAGGAAAACAAGAGAAACAGAGGTCATGGAATTAAACTAAGAATTGATTGAAATTGGAGACAAGGGATCAAACCCATGGAAGAAATCATAAAAACATGAATACTCATAATTAGTAAAGAAAAAGGGAATTTGATTCCTATAAAAGAAAAGGGTTTTTGGTAGTGGGTATGATCGTACCTTCAAATCAAGACATTGCTCCCATTTCAAAGGAAGAGGGATATCGGAATTAAGCTCAATTCCGGCATTAAAATCCGTTGTATCTTCTTCCTTCATGGTATCATCATCACTAGTGGTAGTAATCCTCGACTTTCCGGCATGATTCTTAAGTGATAAGTTCTGCAAAGAATGCTCCAAGGCAGCAAAACTGGTTGTCGCCATGATAAGTTTAAATTCAGACCAAGGACAACTCAAAATGATGGAGAGACGAACAAGTTTGGGTTCTTAACTGTCTTGCCAATGAAACTTTTACTCTTGGGGTTGATTGTGTTGTAGGAAGACTAATTAAGCAACTATTGTTAAGGGCCTGAAGCAGTTAAGACCTAACTAAAATACACAGAGAAAAATAGAAATGAAATTTAGGAAGACAAAGAGAAGAGCAAAATGGTTAATGAATATGAATATAACCCGGTCTTGAGTCAAAAAGAATGATGAAAGAATGCTTAAAAAGTTAAAAAGTTAAAAAGTTAAATAAATGTTTTTACGTGATTTGGTCAAATGAAAATTATGCCAACCCTTATAGCACTTTTCGATACAAATTTGCCACTTACTTCTACTTCTCAAGAAGTGAAGTCGAAGCAAATCACAAAAAGTTAACTTTTAGACTTATAGAAGTTGTTTTGAAATCGACAATCAAACTAATTTCGATTTTTCGACTTATGAAAATCGAAAGATATCTTCCGATGTGCTATCCAAACAACCTATTAATTTTTGATATACTAGGTACGAGAAAATGGAGTGGACCAACCTCAACACCAAAGTATAAATTACCTTCGATGTACTAGAACTATGATAAATTAATCCATAATAAATGAATAACTTCGCTGAATAGTAAAATTTTATGATCAGGAAAAATGGGTCATTTGTCAAATATTTTTAAATCATGGTTCTAATGGACGAGTAAAAATTAGTATGGGTAAAATGGACACCAAAAAAATAGCAGGAATGAAATTGGATTCATCATGTCTTAAACTTAAAAAGGAGCGAGGATGAAACTGGATGCATCCTGATGTAAATTAAAAATAAGAAAAAGTATTTGAAAATGGATAGGATGAAACTGTTTAGATCCTGACTATTTTTACATTCTAAATCCATTTGAAAAAGATTGAATTTTTTACATATCTTTTTCACCCAGGAATTGTCGTTATTGGGTTAATTGACCAATTTTGTGTTTACGATTTTAACTAAATTTGCATAAACCGAATTTTCTCTAGTTCAAAACTTCGCTAAAATAATAATTTTTTATGGTTCTAAATCTATTAATTTATCAAAATTCTACCATATAATGTATCTCTAGACAATTTTTTTCCAATAAAAATCCTACTCAGGAGTAACACTTTTACCGATCAAAGTAAAATTGCACAAACTTTTCTCTTTTCTAGTCGGCAAATCGAAAAGCTATCATTATTACAAAAATTTCAGGATGTTGAGTTTTCCACTAACATTTGATCAAAGGCTAGTAGAATAAAGTGCACCTCTAAGTGGTCAAAAGAGCATTCCCAAAACCTTGAAAAATGAGAAACGCGTTTGCCCAACGTGCAAAACAAATACGCATAGACACTTCGGGCATTAGCATATAATCTCAATAACACTTATTGCATATTTGACCAAAGAAAATGAAAATACGCATAGACACATTGGCAATTAGCCTCTTTACTAAGGAGGAGTGCCGGACATGACATGCAGAGGAGAAGTCAAACGGCATATTCATTAGGTAGGAATGGGATGCATACAAAAACATTAATACCAACTCTCCTCATTTGTTTGACCTTTCCCTATCAAAATAGTCACGACCAAATTCGCTTTCATTACTAATTTTTCCATTTTATAAGGAGAGATTGATAGCAATGGCAATGGCAATGGCATCATCTCATATAAGTCAATGTTGACATTTCATCAAGGTCTCTGGGTTGTGGTTATCCTTGGCTCATTGACGAAAAGTAAAATCGAAAGTTTAAGAGGGTCAAAACGGTAAGATTGGCTAAAAAATTATAGTGCGCTTGGATAGCACATCAGAAGTAAAGTCAAAAGTCAGTTTCACCGTAAAATCGAAAAGTCAAAAGTCAGTTTCACCGTCAAAATTTCAAAACGACTTCTAGAAATCGAAAATTTAACTTTTTGTGAAGCAAAATAGTTTTGCTTCTGACTACTGTTTCTGACTTCGACTTCTGAAAAAACAGAAATCAGAAGCAGATTTGTATCCAAGCGCACTATTAATGTTTCTAAGAGACTTGCTTATTTTCCAGAAAATAAAATTGAAAAAATAATTTTTAAATAGGGGCGGAGCCTGCTCTTGACAAAACAATAGATGCTCCTGCCATTTCCAAAATTGCATCCAGAGTAAAAATTCTTATCCAATATATGGGTAAAAACACTTGATTAATAATCATGATTCACAGCGAGAAAAGTTGTGAAATTTGATCATAATTTTTGACCAAAAGCAAGACTAGTAAATGGATTAGTTGGAAATGACACATCTTTGTCCTTTGGTGATTTGAGTGGGAAGTGGTTGCCAACTTAACAACCCCTACTGGAAAAAAGAAAATCTCATTTTGAGAAATTTCCATTCATAAACGAATCTTGAAAGACAGATTTGATTATGCCTTTGAGTGTTCGATTTTTATTGACTTTGAAATAGTACTTGCTCATAAATTTGGAGTGAATGAGTGAAGAAAAGACATTGAATTGTCAAGTCTAAATCATTTCCTTTGAATAGTATTATCGAAGTGTTATTCCCATCATACACTCCATAGGAGCTAGGATAGACAAAGGAAAAAAGTTCAGTCAAGCTCTCGGAGTCTCGCCCACTAGAACACATGACAGTACACTGAACATGCATGCATTTCTGAATCGTCAGATTTCATATTACGATCACAAATCTGATAACTTAAGAGTATATGTTTATCGTGCACTCCGGTGCATGATAACAACAGTCAAAAAGAAGTGCAATGAAACAAAAGGTGTTCTTGGGGTATTCCATTTGTACTACAAAAGGTGTTATGATATGTGATTTTTGGGGTGTTGCTGTGGGAAAAGCATCAAAAGGATGCAAAAGGTGGGGGATTAAGGCAGTTATGATGATCAAGCGAATGAGTTGTCTTGTTTTTCAGGTACCATCTGTGGCTCTGATCAGAATATATTCCTTCTTTGTCTCATTTTTATGTATGAGTGTGCATGTTGTACGTATTATTTGTATTGGTGTGCAGTCCGTGTATGGTGTGGAAGAAGAAGAGCCAGTGAATACTAATCAGATTCTTCATCTGCACAAGTACTACTACTGCATTATTTGAGTACTACTGACTCGGGCATTATCTTTCAGACTTTAGACTCTGATCACTCGTGCTGAACGGTCTTTAATTTGACTCAGGACTCTGTAGCACAAAGTAGTTTGGAAATAGCACAAAGTTGCTGTTAACTTCTCTTGCAATTTGATAGTTTTGTGTCTGTTAGTTAGCAACAGATTCGTTTTTCTAAAATTCGTTGACAAATTCGACCAATCATGTCTTCATCAGTTGCATAAGTTCAAGATACAATGTACCTAGAAAAATCTGGCTAATGATATGAAAATCTCAATTGAAAACTGGATTGGTTTTTATATGACAAAAAAATATTATTATTTTGATGAATAATAAACGTTATTAAGAAAATCTTCTCCAAAGTCAAGAGATACGTTAAAAAGTGGCGTACATCAACTTATCCGTGAAGAAACAGTTATTGAGTGCGAAACACCAACATTCCTTTGCCTTGCATCAACAACAAGCATACACATTCCTTCATGGGGTATGTTTGCCTGCTAGTTGCAAGAGCAAGAAACATCCATGAGATTATGGGATTTCCTCGATTTCATAATGATGAAATATTAAGAAACATCCATGAAAGTATGTTTGAGTTATTACTTGGTGGTATCTAAGAGGATTAAACTTCTTATGTACTTTGAATTTCTATTTCTTTAGTGCTTTAGTTTACCTTTGTGCTCTTGTTTTTTTGGGGCTTTGTTGTTTTAGCTTTTTCTTTGTGCTCTTGATTTTTCAGAGCCTTGTCGCTCTTTTTTAGTTGTATTTGCCTGCACACGGCTTGTGTGCTCTTTAATCTATTTCCTATTGACCGATCAAGAAAAAAAAAAAATGAGGAAATATTATATGAGATTTTCGTATCCCATACAGAATTTGGTGAATATTGCACAAAGTAAACAAGCAAATGACATCCTACTCCTAGAAATTCTATTTTATTCCGTTCCTCGAACCGAATATACTCTTTTTGGGACAATAGGAGTCCTATTGATAAGCATGGGCCGGTATGGAGCGGTTTTCACCTCATCCGCATCCAATCCAATTCATTACAGATTTGAAATTTGGCATCCGCATCCATGTTGGAAAATTGACACTAAAACAGGGTGAAGAAAAGAATGTTGTATTAGGGGTTCAAGGCTCTTATGAAAGATTCTTTTCGACAATTATTCGACCATTTCCCAATTGAATTGGCGAGTACAAACAGGTCAATTGAATATTGCCGTCAGGATACTTGAAGCCCCACAACGGTTGTTGGATTCAAAGCTTGTACGACCTTGATCCAACCAAGAACACACTTGGTTTTGTTTTCATGATGCTTGTAAGAAAGAAAACATAGAGTTGAGATGTTCTTCATAATATGAATGAAAACAATCATCACTACTTATAGGGGACTCATGCCTCTTGGAGATGCCTCTTCATTTCCAAAAGACACATAAGGTGTCTAATGGGAATGGTTGTGTCTTTGTGAACCATCACACCCATTAGAGGTGCCTCTTGATCTCCAACTAACATCCATTGTGTCTATTCAACACGGGACACTCCCCGATCGTAGCGGCTAACCAAAAATGAAAACCATTTTATTTTCTATGTTATTGAAAATATCCAACAATCTCCCCTATTTTCAATAACCAAAAAACATGAAAATAAAGTAAAACTTATAAAACAAGATGACCGCATCACTCAAGTGATCGCCACGTGCGAGTGGGATCAAGCCGGCGTAGTTCAAGGTAAGTTGAGACAAAGCATCATCGTGGAAACCAATACATAAATGATAGGTACCTTTTGGGTTTGAACCTCCACTTAGTGTAAGATATTCAAAGCTTCATCGAGGTCCTATGGTGAATTTTATCTTGAACCAAGTACCCCTTGTGATAAAGCCAGGAACCTCCACACATATTGATTTCGTGAAGTAGTGTGTTCCATAGCTCGCACATTAATGGCCCTGTGCTTTCTCCTGGATTCATGAGTCCTTTTCTGAGAACGGTCTTATTCTCATAGGAAACGGCCTGATTTCCGAATACTCATATAGGTAAGTCTCGAAGGTGTTTCTGCGAGACACCTTGTGATAAAGAGTTAGACTTATTAAGGATTTTCATCCATCCCTAAGATCATGCAGAATCACTACACTAGAAGGACAATGGGAAATTTTAGTTTAGTGTACCATAACCTTTGCAATAACTTGTTAGTACCACATTGAACTTAAGTTTATCTTTTTCAAAATATAACATAAGTTGGGTTTCCGTTATTGGTGATCGAACTTCTTTCACAGACCTGAGACCCATCTCCTTATACATCATTGAAAACATTTCCTTTGGAAGACTCTTCATAAATAGGTCTACCAAGTTTTTCTCCGTTTCAATGGCTAACTGCAATTACTCATTTCTTGAGTAATTGACTTACCGTTCAATGTCTAAGACTTGCGCATATCTTGACTTTTCATTATAACTCTCATTTGAGACATTATAGATTCGTATCTTGATTCTCACAATTAATCAAGACCACTTGAAATGGCTTCTTCCAAAAATGGGATATCTACAAGTTAGGTTCTAAGCCATTCTTCCTCATTAATTGCATCCATTTATGCAATCAATTTTGACAACATTATTAAAAATGTTCCTATTTAATTTTACAAAATAATTGTAACTTCTCTAGTGATCCTAATTAACATTTACCGTTAATTCACAAGGAGTCATTATAGACTTGCATACACTAGAGGCATATAAAATTTGTAGGCAACTTGCTTGCTATTTTAACAAGCACATTATTACAATGAGTAACTCCTCTACTCATGCCCAATCCTCTACAAATTTATACCCAAAAAAACATAGACAATGTCTATTTAACATTTTACATTATGTAATGCAAATGTTCATTATTTATGCATCGGTAATATCATAACGTCGTTGGATATTTGGTCGCGCGCCCAATCTTCCAATATGTTACATATTCACCGGTAATTTTCCTTTCGATGTCATTTAAGACATTCCAATTTCCATATTATGGAACCTATAATTCTTATCGTAAGAACTATGCTCATATCGCGCAATTGGTATATCGACAATAAAGACGATCTTGGTTGTAAAATTGACAACCGAAAATTTTTATGATATTGTCATAAAATTTCTCCCCCCGTTCGCGATAATTCTTAAATGCAGAAAAGCAAATAATTTCTTAACCGTCATGAAGCACAATTGCTTGCGGACTTAGGTACACCCGTAATTTCTAAAGAGAAATCTTCAAATCCAATGCATTGGTACAAATACCATTCTTTGGACTCGGCTCTCTTCTGTATAATACCAAAAATGTCTAGTTTCATGACAACCCCACTCAAATGAGCATATGAAACTCAATTTCAAACAGTCAGGGAGAAATGGTCATGTGCAAATTAAAGTACGTCTAAACTAGTTCCAAGACAGACTTAAAATGAACATTACAATCACCGATCGAGTGAGATCTTTAAAGTGCACGTAATCTGGACACCCACCCTACTGCTTAAGTTCCCATTATATACTTTTCTCATAAATTCGTAAGAAAGGAAATTATCAAATCACACAAAACAGATGGAATCGAGTATCATTTCAAAGATGTATGCGTAAAAGCAAATACTAATCAATAGTAATAATGTAACTCAAAAGGGAACAAGAAACAACTCACAATGACCAGTACCCGAATGAAGAAATACGCAAGCTATCGTATTTCGTTAGTCATAGGTCTAGAGACCTAACCACAGATTACCGGAAGAGCACCATCACACGAATCTTAGTGATACATGTCTGCCATAATTCCTAAAGAAGGAAATCGTTTTCTTTGTGCGTCGTCCACTCTTGATGGGTCACAGAAATGCATCGCATATCTATTCACACGGCTAGAACAGATGCACAGTTCTCCTCCCTTGTGAAGAGTTACGGCCCTCATTATCTGACCTCATGTCTCTATTCAAATTTTGAAATAGGTCATGGCTTTCCAAATTCCATGGAGATATTTGGATATCATCCAAATCAATAGATAATGTTTACATTTCAAATGTCCATTAATGTGTCATCCGAAACCGTATGATTAACACCCATACTCACACCAAACAGTGAGTACACATTTTAACACATATTTAATTATAACGAATCAATATGCACAGATGAAACTATAATTCATATATATACGGAATTACCAATGATTAATTTGGTCCCTAAAGTTCTGATGAAAGACCCCACGTCCATTCAACAAAGGATGCGTCTATTCATTTTGAGATCAAAATAAAGAACCGAAATACGGCTTTCTTTATCTAATCCATGTTTAACTAAACAAAATCTTTTAATTCCTAATTTCATCACAAGGAATCAATAGGCATGGATGAAACAGATCCCGGCATGATATGATATCATATCACAATAAAACAAAGAGTCAGGGATGAACACTTATCTCATTCGGCGAAGGTTTCCTTTGGCAACAATCGTTAAGAAGCATCAGTATTTGAAACGGCACCGCGTAACAATACGAAGTCTACCGATTCTTTCTTTCCGTGCGATAATTATCTCAAATTTATGATGATGTTCTAGCGATCATCTTTTATCTTCATCTCTTCAATTGATTCACAGATAAATCAAGTATCGTTGTTTCTCCTTTACACAGAAGAGAACTTAAAATCGATCAGAAACTTTAACCCTACATATCCCGTGTACGGAAGAAAATCCAAAAGACATGACACTTCTTGTAATCTTTCATTGCTTTCAATGTATATGTGCCTAGCCAAATTAAATAAAAGCCCAACTTCTGATATGATACGACAAAGCCCAATTGTAGCCCGTTAACATACAACGGAATACTTCTCCCAGAAGATGAGTTTCGGAAACCTCATGTTTCAAAAATCATCCAGAAAACGTACATAAACCTCAGCAGAGTTTCACCCTCCATTATCGAGTCTTTAATTGTCGAAAACTGTTGGAAAATTGACACTAAAACAGGGTGAAGAAAAGAATGTTGTATTAGGGTTCAAGGCTCTTATGAAAGATTCTTTTCGACAATTATTCGACCATTTCCCAATTGAATTGGCGAGTACAAACAGGTCAATTGAATATTGCCGTCAGGATACTTGAAGCTCCACAACGGTTGTTGGATTCAAAGCTTGTACGACCTTGATCCAACCAAGAACACACTGGTTTTGTTTCTGATGATGCTTGTAAGAAAGAAAACATAGAGTTGAGATGTTCTTCATAATATGAATGAAAACAATCATCACTACTTATAGGGGACTCATGCCCACTGGAGATGCCTCTTCATTTCCAAAAAAGACACATAAGGTGTCTAATGGGAATGGTTGTGTCTTTTGTGAACCATCACACCCATTAGAGGTGCCTCTTGATCTCCAACTAACATCCATTGTGTCTATTCAACACAGGACACTCCCCAGTCGTAGCGGCTAACCAAAAATGAAAACCATTTTATTTTCTATGTTATTGAAAATATCCAACAATCCAATCCAACATCAGCAGATTTGGATCTAATGGATGCATGTATAAACGGATTGGATACGAATAATTCAATGAATTTGTTTTATTTAAAATTTATAATGAAGAAATAAAACAAACATAGATGACTTCTCATAAAACCTACACATTTTATACGTGTATGCAAATATAAAAGTGTCATGGACAACACTCCAAGGAAACACCTTAAGAATTCCTAAGAAATCTACGTATTTTTTAAAAACTATATAAATATCCTTAATCTAACGGGTATGGATGTCCAACGGATTTTCAAGGTTGCATCC
Source organism: Papaver armeniacum (assembly GCA_023531295.1). Taxonomy (NCBI): domain Eukaryota; kingdom Viridiplantae; phylum Streptophyta; class Magnoliopsida; order Ranunculales; family Papaveraceae; genus Papaver; species Papaver armeniacum. Next base: position 71,047 of record JAJJWW010003398.1, read on the forward strand.
GGGCCCAATCCATAATCCGTTGGATTTTAAAAATCCTATCCGCATCCAACCCATTAGTGGACGGTCCGAGCATCCATCCGGGAAAATACGGTTGGTTCCGGTTAAATCCGCGGATTTTGTTTGGGTGTTCTTGATCTTGTTTGGGCCCCCATTCTAACACCAGTCTAGCAGTAAAGAAAGGTCCCGTAGTCCAGACAGAGAGTGCTCAGAAATCAGTATAATTCGACGAGAATATTGACGTTCACTAGAGATTGCTAACTTTCATTTATATAAAGCAAAAGTATCTCGCTATACCGTAGTCAAGATGCTACCTGTTGGTGTAAGCACACTTATTTATCTCCATCGCCACGTGTACTAGCAGAGCCCACGTGGAGGCCATGTCTCAGAGAGATGACACATAGGGACATCCATGGCGTTTAGACAACGTGCCATCTGGCAAGACCAACAGTCGAAGATAAAGGAGCATCCAACATAGATGATCCCGCACAACACCAATGAGTTACTCTACCACATCACGAGGTAAGATGTAATCAACGGTTGGGGATAGTCCAACCGACGCAGGACGTGAGGAGGAGGACCGACACGTCTGGCACGGACTGGATAGCCCCAACCACTCGTATTTAATGCTGCTCAGAGGGCACGTGTCAGACGCCCCATGGAGGAAGCAAGGATATGCCAGCGTAACGAGCGTGGGTATGATAGAAGCCACGGGGTGACAAGGAAGTCCGCGGACCTTGCACAGAGTACAATCTACTCAGAGGGCACGTGTCAGACGCCCCATAGAGGAAACAAGGATAGGTCAGCATGACGAGTGTGGGTAATATAGAAGCCGCGGGATGATAAGGAAGTCCGCGGACCGTGCACAGAGCACAAGAAGATAAGGTCCCCACAGCTCCGTGTCAGTGGGCCCACTTGGTTTAGCTATATATATGAGTACCCCTTCCACAGAAAAGGGGGTCGAGAGAGAGAGAACTAAGAAATAGGAGAGAGAATAGAGAGAAGTAAGTATGAGTTCAGGGAGATCTCTCCCTGAACCATGTAATTCATCGTTTCCCTTACTTTTGTAATCGCTTACTTCATAGTAGATATCTCCAGATCCGTGGATGTAGGCCTTAGTGCCGAACCACGTAAATCATCGTCTCCTTTACTTTTTGTATTCGTATGGTTTCATTTATGTATCCATATCTCAGATCTATCACCTTGGGAATGATGACGAGATCATGACAAACTTGCGGGGTTTGGAATCTATGAATCATCATCTACCTAAGCATACTATGCTTTTTCCGCACTTTAATGCATGTATCTAATTCATGTTAAGATTGTTTGTGATTCCACGGATGACACCAGATGTCCGTGCTCACAATTTGGCGCTAGAAACAGGGACTTCGTCCCGGTAAAAAGATTTATCTTTTCCTGTGACTGCACAGCCTCTACCTCAAAAAATTTTACTTAAAAACACAAACAAATCCGTTCAAGGACTCGTTCTTCGCACATATTTGTGTCCTTTACACTTCCTACCCGCAGATCCGGATCTTTTACAAACACAAACTAACAGATCTATGTTTTCGAACTCTTTTTCGCACGTATTTATGTCTATTGTGTTTTCTACCAACAAGATCCGGGCATTATGCAACCTTTAAACCAACAGATCTGAGTTTTAATCATTATTTAAACACAATTGCCGCCCAAAGATTTGGACTTTTTGCAAACGACCATCCATGGACCTTACCGGTTAAGTCCGCATCCGTCTACATTATTCACATTGCTCGCCAAACTAACAAGCTTGAACTAACAATTAACCCGTGGACTTTTTGTCTCGGTTTACCTCCGTGCTTTACGTGCGGGGAATATTACAATGGAGAAGAACAAAGATACCTGGAAAACAAAGATGTTTTCGAAAGAGACACCAAGGACTACGCCGGTAATAACCTGGAGCAAACAAAATGGCGCGGGGTTCTCAACCAGGAAAAGACGCAGAACGGAGCGGAAAGCACATTCCTTTCGGACACGGGTATCATCGCAATGGAAGCAAAGAAGACCGCGGCAGCAAAAACCGCTCACAACACCGAAGGAACTTCTCAAGTGGTCGCCTCCAAAGTGACAGCTACAACTCGGCCCACTGAACCTCGTGAAATAGTGGCAGAATCGGCAATCCAGAACCCCCCCTATGGGATGCCGCAGACTAACGAACAAAACGAACAATTGCACGCAGGATCCTACGAAATGATAGAGCCGAGGATAGACAGAGCAGCTTAGGGGAACCAACACGCGGCCCCCCGAGGCACAAGCCCATGTCCAGATAGGAACAAATCAAGCATCAAACCAATCTGCGCAGTTTTTGGCGCAATTAGAAGAACTAAAACGGAATCAACAGACATACGCGGATGCGGTGGCCTTACTAGCCCAAGAAAACCAACAATTAAGAGAGAAGATCCTCCAAAGCGCGGAGCTAGAAAATCAGCAGGACGAGGCTAATTCAGCGGTACAGAATAGAGACCGGAGGATGATCCTCGAGAACACACCTGCAATAGTCGGCCAAGAGGTGCGCAGAATAATAGAAGGTCCGACCCGGACTATAACCCGGATACATGGATTACTACGATGAGGAGGAGGAGGCCACGACGTCGAAATCTACAAGGAAGGCACGCCCTTCCATTCAAGAAGAACATCTTGTTTGGCAATGGAGAATCTCCGCGCGGAGATTTTAGCAGAGATTAATCAAATCAAGACCAGGCAGGAGGTGGAAGACTAGAACAGATTATGAAGGAAGCCAACACCACCCCACTCACTGTGATTGGCCACCGCTATCATACCCCGAAGTGCCCGGTCCCATCCTTCGAGTGTTACGACGGATCCACCGATCCCGCTGCTCACCTACGATATTACAACAGGGTAATGGCCAGATGGGACCTCGACGAAGCTATACTCTGCAGATACTTCCCTTCAAGCCTGAAAGGATCCGCCCTATCTTGGTTTGATAATCTCAAGCCTGGATGCATCAATTCGTATGATCAACTCACGGAAAAATTCTTGGCTACTTATATGTACAACAAGGTTGTAAACACAGGATGGACAAGCTCTTCTCACTTGCAATCAAATACAAGGAGTCCATTCGAGAATATACATGATAGGTGGCACAAGATATGTCAAGCCATAGGACATGTGGATCTCGTGGTGAGTATTAATTGTTACAAATGGGGGCTCGACAGGATGAGCCCTTTGTTTGTTGAAATCCACGGTACCTCTCCAACCACGAAGGAGATTTGAGGATAATCATCGAAAAACATGCAAGGTTGGAAGAAATTCAAAGGGAGAACCCGAGAGCACAGGCTCAACGACCCCCACGGACCAATTCCGCGGAATTAGCGAACAGATCAGCGAACGCCAAAAGGATCGGAAAAGATGACCACAAAAGGGTGGAAGAAAATTTGAGGACCGAGTCTACACAAAGCTCATTACCGCCTACTCACGCATTCTAAAGGAGATCAAGAATCGTGAAGACCTAGACCGGCCTTGGTCTAAGGGGAAACAACCACCGGCCTCGGCGATAAAATCCAAAGAGTATTGTGATTTCCATTTGCTTTCTGGGCACTCAACCGAGAAGTGCAAAAATCTTAAGATAGCGATACAAAAGCCGATTGATGCGGGGATCTCAAATAGTATATAGAAAAGGCTGGAACCGAGGACAGAACCAAACGCATCAAAACAGGTCCAATTGCCGAGGAGGGTAATCGTGACACCGAACACTATATCCGCTCGGAAAACAAAGAACCAACCCTAACCACGCAGATAGGGAAAAGAGGCGAGGAAACAGTTTGAAGACTATTGTGAGCTCTACAACTTAGATGGAAAAGAAGTGGAAGAGCACGAAGAGTGGATGAACGCACCCCTAACCTTCGAGGCCGAGGACATTGAGGACGACATGGAAGATCACAACGACCCTTTGATCCTCACTTTGCCAATCGCAGGATGCAACATAAAGAAAATACTCATTGATGGAGGGAGCTCCGTCAACGTCTGTTCTATGATACCTTCGAGCGTATGGAGCTTAATGACGAGCAACTCTTGACCTCGCACTACACCATCTACGGATTCAATGGTACGGCTACGAAGCCTGCTTCGGGAATATTATTTTGCAAGTAGACGCAGTCCGATGAAGGTTAACGCCCGCTTTAGTGTGGTGAACACGCCTTCACCCTACAATGCCATTATTGGACGAAAATGGGTCCACAAGCTTAAGGGAGTCGCATCCACCTACCATCAATACCTTAGGTTTCCTACTCCCACTGGGGTGATGGAAATCAAGGGTGATCAAGTTTCCGCAAAGGAATGCCAGGCAATGCAAATACGGCTAAATAATGAAGAAGATGAGAAAAGAAGAACCCGCAGGGCCCGGAACAAAGCGATATCCAAGGACAAAGCCATTGACGAGTACTTGGAAGAGATCTCAGGAAAAAACTTGTCTAAAGGGAATTCCGTAGGAAACACGGAGGCATCAACATCAAACGCAAGCCGGGCGCTCTTGCGAACAAAGAACCCGAGCCTACCAAATAGCAATTAAAGAAAGTTCCTCACACGGGGAACCAAAACCCACATTCACATCCTTGGAAGCGGTGAAGGAAATTAACATAGGAACGGAGGAGTATCCAAAGAAGATCAAGATAGGAACTCTAATGGACAGAGAACGCGAAGCCTCACTAATAGAACTACTAAAGGAATACGCGGACATCTTCGCATGGAAACTATCTCGATATGCGGGAATAGACCCTCGGATAGTACAACATGAGCTACGCATCAAACCCGGCACACCCCCGTACGACAAAAGATACGAAAGGTGGCTACGGAGTATCATAAAGCAAAGAGAACGGAGGCTGCGAAAGCTGTTGGAGGCCGGTTTTATAAAAGAAGTCAAATATCCCACTTGGATCTCAAACATGGTAATAGTACCAAAGAAGAATGGAGGGGTCGAATCTGCATCGACTTCACCAACCCGAACAAAGCATGCCCCAAGGATAGTTACCGCTACCCAAAGCATTGACCCGGCTAGTCGATGCGGTAGAAGGATACGAAGAGTTATCATTCATGGACGGATACTCCGGATACAACCAATTATTTTTGCGAGAAGAAGATCAGCAAAGATAACGCATTTTACACACCCCATGGTCCGTATTGCTACGTAAGGATGCCTTTCGGGCTCCGAATGCGGAGCAACGTACCAAAGGATGGTCGATGCCATTTTCAAGCCATGGATCTACAGGACCTTAGAGGTCTATGTTGACGATATGCTCGTAAAGAGCAGGTTAAGGAAGGACCACCACCGGGACATGAGGACATCTTGAAGCTATGAGAAAACACAATATGAAGGTAAACCGGAAAAATGTACTTTCGGAGTAACCTCGGGAAAATTCCTTGGGTACCGGTGATAAAAAGAGGCATCGAAGTAGATCCCGCAAAAATCCGAGCCATAGTAGACATGCCATCTCCAAAGAACCTAAAAGAGGTACAAAAGCTCAATGGATCCCTAGCAGCCCTGGGAAGGTTCATCTCAAGATCCTCGGATAGGTGCAAACTCTTTTCAACATACTAAAAAAGGGACGAAATTTGAATGGACGGCGAGAATGCGAAGAAGCCTTCTTGGGTATCAAAAAGACCTAGCGTAAATCCCCATCCTTGTAAAACCGGACCGGATGAGGTTTTGGCACTATACATTGCGGCGACAGACGATGCAGTAAGTGCAGTACTCGTCAGAACCCACACAAAGGAGGAGCAACCGATCTACTATGTCAGCAAAACCCTGAATTCGCGGAAAGGAACTACACGAGAATCGAACAACTAATCTTAGCCGTCGTATGGTCTACCTTAAAACTAAGGACGTACTTCTTAACACACGACATACGTATCCCATGTCGAGCACCCTTAGAGACCATCCTCAAGGGGCGGGAAAGGTAGGACGCATAGCAAAATGGAGCACGTACCTCGACCCAGTTCAACATCCACTATGAGCTCCAACATTCCCGTAAATCGCAAGTATTAGCGGACTTTCTAGCGAGACCTACCTTTGGACAACGAAGAAGAAGTGCGCATACAAGGATGGAGGGCTGTGGGAGCCCCGGAAATAGAAAAACTAGAGCCAAATAATATTCTTGAACCAGTAAACCCACGACAATGGGAGGTCTTTGTTGATGGCTCCAAAAATAGAGAGGGCGCATGAATAGGCATCGTCATCACCACACCCACAGGGGACAGAATTGTGCACGCATTCAGATTGGAATTCGAAGGCCATACAAACAACATCGTAGAATATGAAGGTGTGATCCACGCACTCCGTTTGATAATTGAATTAGGGATACAAGAAGTACGGTTGACAAGTGACTCACAACTAATCATACGGCGAGATAGGCTACGAATACAATGTGTATGACGAAACGTTGATGACGTACATGGCTGGGTACAAACATTGGCTTCCCAAATACCAAAAATCAAATTCCGACATCTGCGGAGGAAGGAGCCTAGACACGCAGATGCCCCGGCATACATATCATCCATGCTTAAAAATGAGGATGTCAAAGCCATCAAGATAACAAGAGTGTACGAACCATCCATCAAGCTCCAAGAGACATGCGCGGCTAACCGACGCAAATCTAAGGAAGAGGATATCTCGATGATGATGTCGGAGAGCACATATTCGACGACTTCGGGACGATGATATCACGCGACAAGCCGACGAAGATGACGATCACACTGTCGAAGCCATTGGAGAATCGAAATCCATTCTTTCTTAAAAGAGGGAAACTCCCCGAGAATATCAAGCGAGGCTAGAAAAATACAATCCAGAAAGCGGGGATGTACGAATTAAGGGACCAAACCTTATACAGAAAATCATTCCTCGGGCCACTTCGCCGCTGCCTATCCCGGTCAGAAGGACATATCATCTTGAAAGATATCCACAGAGGAGACGCGGGGAATCACAGTGGAATGAGGTCCCTAGCAGATAAGGCAAAGACGCAGGGTTACTACTGGCCTACCATGATCCAAGATGCAACTAGAATGGCGAAAAGATGCGAAGAATGTCAAAGGTTTGGTAAACGAATCCACGCCCTGACCACAAAGTTAAACTCGTGGACAGTCCGTGGCCCTTCGGGAAATGGGGTATCGACATAGTAGGCCCACTCGTATCGTGGACCGGGAAGAGAAGATTTCGATAGTGGCAACGGACTATTTCAGCAAGTGGGTAGAAGCAAAGGCACCGGCAAGAATTCGGGATTGGACGTGTTTACTTTCATTTTTCAAAATATCATCTGAGTTTGGCATCCCCATGCAGAGATAGTTTCCGACAATGGTAAACAACCGCAAGGGAAGAATATCGACTTGTTGTTCGACACCTTCAAGATTCGAAAAACAAATCCACCCCCATATATCCACAAAGCAACGGACAAGCGAAGCCACAAATAAAACATTGGCGCTTATCCTTAAAAAACAACTAGACGAATACAAGGGGCGGTGGTGTGAGCAGTTGCATAACGTTCTATGGGCATATAGGACGACTCGAAGATCGGCTACCGGAGAGTCCCCGTTTTTACTCACATACGGAGCAGAAGCAGTGATCCCTACGGAAATCCTACTTCCAACAACAAAGACAGAAGCATGGGAAAAGAACCTCACCACGGACATGATGTTGGAAAAGCTTGACGATCTCGAAGAAAGGAGAGAAGCAGCACTACAAAGAATGGAAAACTACCAACGCAGGCTAGCCAGAGAATACAACAAAAAAGTGAAACTGAGGAATTTTGTAGAAGGGCAGTATGTGTTGAGAACCATTCCCCAATACCAACGAGAAAAGAAGTGGGGAAAATTAGCACCAACTTGGGGAGGACCCTACGTAATACACGACATCGCAGAAATGGCTCTTACTATCTCACGTAACTTGAAAGGGGAAATCCTCATGCATCCGTGGAATGCCAAATATCTCAAGCCATACTACCCATAACCCACCACCTGCGTATGCCTTTTAATAAGAAAACGGATTTACGAGTCCGCATGTCTCTATCTCGACGAAGGAGTAACGCGCATTAACTTTTTAATCAATACAAGCTCTCATTTTCAAAGGACACATCCTACAATATTCTATTCACTACCCATACACATTTCAATTTATTCCAGGTCACAACCTATACCGTATGAGACACATGTATCTATTTACACAATGTACATTGTAAACCATGCCACATCTTAATAAAACATCGATACTATCGTTACCCCGTGGACGTAGGCCTTAGGGCTGAACCACGTAAATCATTGTGCAGTTATTATTATTAAGAATTGGCACTATACTTAGAGGGATATCCCGCACAAAGCGTGGATCATATCCACGGCAATATACTGGGCAATATACCGGGCAATACACACACACGCAACATATCGGAGCATACAAATGCAATCTCTCGGAACTCCTCCGTAAGTGTCTATAAGTGTATGACCAGGAGGCGACTTCCCACAGAATGAGATACCCGAGCAATATTACAAGCCACGAACTCAATGGAATATATCCTTGAACGTCGGCCGGACCCCCACCGTTCAGAAATCCTCTGGCCAAGGAATTAGATGGGCGGGGTGCAAGGTCACAAGACAATTCCGGGGATATCAACCTACGGAATTGCACAGACAATACACTTTCTCAAATTCAAAAATTGATAAACACTACGGAATTACTCATTATGTTTAACTTAATGTGTAAAGTCGATAGATGTAAATTCAACAAAATTCAAAGTCGATTTAAACAACAAAGTTTGATCTAGTACATGGCGATTGATTACAAGCCAAACAAGCAAAATAGCAAAAACGCCAAAAAGGATAAGCAATCGAGATCAATCCCTAGCATACTAGCTACGGTCTCATCGAGAAGGAGCGTTATCCGCAGTTTATCCTTCATTGATGAGGGAACACTACCACCCGAGGAGGGCCCCGGAAGAACTTGACGGAGCGCGGGCACGGGCGCCGGTATAATTCTTGGTCAGTCCCATGACTCTTCTTGAGATCCAGCTCAATCTCACCGAGAACCCCGTTAATCTCTTCGCTAGTCGCACACGAGCCACGAAGCCTATGGCTACGTTCTTCATCTCACCTGATTCGGGAAGTGGAAAGCTGGTCTACCCTTCGATTGGCTTGCTTCAACATTTCTCCCGAGAATTCACTTGGCCCTCCAATTGAACTACCTTAACTCGAGCTTCGCAAACTTTCCATCCATGACTTTAAGTCGTCCTCTGAGCTCTACGGACAAAGGAGAAAGACGAGTTATAACAAATACAACACAAAGCACACTCGATGACAAAAACGTATACCTTCACAATGATCAACCGCGGAATCCTTTGCTTCGCGGCATAATCATATTCATCGATAACCTATCATAATCTACTTGCGTAAGATTATGAGCATACCAACTCGCGCTCATATCATTTAGAAGCATCGAGTCGAATGACGATATCGATTAACCTCATCATTCTTCGATTCCAATCCCTTGTTAAGGCGATACATAGTCACCTCTAAGTCTCTCTCACGCTCAACCCGACGAGCCACATCATTCGAGACACGGATAAAGCACCACCGAGAGCACTACACTGCCTCTAGCATCGTCTCTTTCCTTGGCAAGACGCTGCATATAAGTCCGCACATCCGAGGGGTGAGAAGACCGCGCTCGCCGCAGCTCGTCTTCCATTACATTAAGCTTAATTTCTAAAGAGGAAATCTGCCCGCGGGCTTTCTCAAGATTATCCCGCGTCCATAAAAGAGCCCCGTTGAACAAGTGGCGGTCATGGTTATTTCGATTTTGAAGATCTACCAAGCAATGCTTTTTCTTACGCCATTCTTCGACCATAGCGTTATGAACATCCGCGCGGGCATTCCATTTCGCCGACTCACTCTTAAGTTTTTCAACTAACTCAGCAATGCGACCTTTTGTGAGTCCTCTCATTCCAAGCGTCAACAACAGGACCCGCCCATCAAGACAAACGGATGAGGGAAGAAGGAGAAAACTTAACAAATAAGGAGCAGAAACTACCAAAGAAGAAGAATCGCAGACTGAAAAGACGAGGAGTTCTTCTCAAGAACCGCTAACTTGGCCTTAACCGAGGCCAGCTGTCAGGGCTTTGCCTCCTCCGCGTCCCGCTGCTCCTTACGCTTAAGGACACTCCGCTATTTCCGCATCTTTAGCGGAGTGAAGCTTCAACGCCCGAAAGCGTTTCTTCACAATGCCGGAGCTTCCCTTCTAGCTTGAGAGACTTAGCTTTGAAGAGTCGAAAGATGATGATTACAATACTCACTCCTCATCATCTACCAATCAAAAAGGGAAATTAGTTCACAACACTTTTAAGCAAAATCGGGGATAGAAGGAACCAGGACAAACCTCCAATAATCTCTTTGGGATAATCAGACCGGTACCCATAAGAATGGCCATCATGTCAAGAAGCTGAGGGGGATCCACCACGAGATCAATCCCATCGGTCACAAGATTCTTGCACCACCCCGATCTACCACCTCCTGGGGTTAACTCCATCCGCCTACGAGTAAATGAATCGAACTCTTTTCCCTTCAATCACCACCCGGTGGATGAGGTACAACAAGCAAATTTTTCTTTCGTAAAGGCCAAAAGCACCATCATCGCCATCCGCGACCAAGGACCGCGTAAAGTCATCCGAAGGAGAGTCTAAGGATGTCCCACCAAACGAGGCACCAGTTGTGCTTAGCGTCAAAACCCCACCACCACCAGTGGTCTGAGCACCATCACCTACACCACCACCAGTGGCCTGACCACCATCATCTCTACCCCCACCAGTGGCTGGACCACCATCATCTTCACCACCATCAGTGGCCTGACCACCATCACCTTCACCACCACCAGTGGCCTGACCACCATCACCTTCACCACCACCGGTGGCCCGACCACCATCACCATCACCTTCTTTGAACAAAGCGGAGAAGTATCGGTCGCTCTTCCCTATCGAAACATCCTCATCACCATCCACGGGACTATTAACATCCTCGAAGTGTGAAGAGCCCTCGGTGGGAGAATTCGACGATTGTTTGGGATTAAGTTTCTTATTTCTACGCACCTACAACACACAATGATCAACATTGGCATCTCCTTTCCTTGGCATAATCAACATTATTAAAGAAAACGAAGGGGCATGTATACATAGAAAACAAACAACACACCTTAGTAGCATCAATATTCTCATGGAGAAGGTTAGCATCAGAGATATCCTCGTCTTCCACGACATCAACATCGCGACTATAAGCAAAGTCCATACCTTCAAAGCTCATCGCAGGGGCAATAATGGGCATAACGAGCGGAGAAGCTTCGCGATAAGGACCGTTATCGTAGGTTGCCAACCATGGGGTCCAGGACCCAACCATAGGCCCACGGACCAACAACTTCAAGAACAGTGGCAGACCACTCATAATCGTGATCACGCTTAATTCTCTCATCAGCGGGAATATGAAGACCGTCAGCACCAGGAACCCTAGCCATCTTGGAATCACTCACCTCGCTCAAAAGGCGAATTTCCCCCTTCACAGAAGCAATGTTCCGCAGACTCACAGACCACGGCTTACGAGTATTCCTGTTAACATAATCTCCGAAGGATCTTTGAAATTCTCTAGAGTATACCACCCTTTCTCCTCCTCTAGTTTAGGGGCATAGCAAGTCATCATCGTCTGCCCCTTACTACGAAGATAGCATTCTCGGAGATGACGAAGATAGTTCCCTGTCAACTGCTGCACCCCACGATTATGGCTTTTCTTGGCAGAATTGCGGCTAGACAAGACCCGATAGTAGAAATCATCACCGGCTTTATATAAGGGCAACATCAAACCAGCCTCGAAAGCACCCACGGTCGTCGGCAAATGAAAGGCATCATACCGATAATTGGTAACCATCTCATAAGTTATATCTTTATCGGGGCATAAAAACGCACTTGGAAGTGTCAAGGCCGTGCTTCAACTTGAAAGCTTCAAGATCAATATGCCTAAAGTAAACTTCTTATTACCCAAAGGTAAAGGTCGAAAAGTAACAAAGCGAGAGTTATCCTCGAAAGCATCCCAAAAGAGTATCTTCCGAGAATCAATATGCCTTCTTCTTAGGAGGAACTACATCTCCCGAGGATTCTATTTCCATGACTTTTCTCTTTGAAGACAGAGTTTTAGTCAACTTACCTAAATTAGGCACGAGGTGGATTAGTCCGCGGTGGAAGTTTGGTGCGGAGAGGTTGTACATTTAGAGGATCGGTCATGAGTCTGCTGTCTCTTCTGAGACCCATTTCAAGGGCGATTCACGGCATATCTAGACCCCCGTGGCTGATCACCCCTTTTAAGTGAAGACCTCGACTGCGAGGACGAAGACGTTCGTCCTTCCCGAGGATTACCATGGGTAAGTGAAGGCGAAGCTTCATCCCTAACATTGGAATCATTCCGAGGAGATGCGTGAGGACTCGACGGAGGAGTTTGGTAAGGAACCCGCGGATGATCGGACATACCTACGGACACAAACACAAATAAAAGCGCAAGTCGAGGCGAATAAGATCGAAAAGCAAAAAAATCTCAAGAACAACCGCAAACCCTAGAATCCGTCTACAACTACTTAAACTCTCAAGTTATTATCCCAACTCAAAAGAAGAAAGATAAAACTAAAGCACACGACTGGTGGCGTCAACTCTCAAATCCCGGGGTATACGTAAATATAAACTCATCATCAACGCATCACCAGAAGATCAAGAACTCAACGGCTTAGGCATGGTGATTAAACGGAATAAAAAGACCATACCCAACCCCAAAGAGTAAATCAACAACAGCAAAGGTGGCAGCAGCAGCAGCGACCACAATAACAAAAAGAACGGCGACAAAGAAAGCAATGGCGACAAAGCGAAGCAACAACAATGATGTCGAGAGGAAGTTAAGAAGATGAAGAAGACAAAAGAACAGAGAATAAAATGAGAATGTGAATTAAATTCACATTCTATCACTCCTCTTTTATAAGACCAAGAGAAACCGTCCACTACCCAAAGGGCGTTATGGCGGACATGGGAAACGTGCACAATAAATGCAGGTAGCACCTTTTAGGAGAAGTTATGAGGGGGAGATAAAAACGTACCACACGGTTCTTCTTCCAACAAAAGCTAAACGCCCAGTCGCAAGAAGAGGGGAAAATTGTAAGCACACTTATTTATCTCCATCGCCACGTGTACTAGCAAGAGCCCACGTGGAGGCCAAATCTAAAGAGAGATGACACATAGGGGCATCCATGGCGTTTAGACAACGTGCCATCTGGCAAGACCAGCAGTCAAAGATAAAGGAGCATCCAACATAGATGATCCCGCACAACACCAATGAGTTACTCTACCCCATCACAAGGTAAGATGTAATCAACGGCTAGGGATAGTCCAACCGACACGGACGTGATGTGGGAGGAGACAGGCACGGATTTGGATAGCCCCAACCACTCGTATTTAATGCCGCCCCAGGGCACCACATGGAGGAAGCAAGGATATTAACGAGCGTGGGTATGAGAAGCCACGGGGTGACAAGGAAGTCCCGGACCTTTCCAGATACAATCTACTCATAGGGCACGTGTCGACGCGTAATAGAGAAACAAGGATAGGACGAGTGTGGGTAATATCCCGCAGGGATGATAAGGAAGTCCGCGGACCGTGCACAGAGCACAAGAAGATAAGGTCCCCACAGCTCCGTGTCAGTGGACCCACTTGGTTTAGCTATATATATGAGTACCCCTTCCACAGAAAAGGGGGTCGAGAGAGAGAGAACTAAGAAATAGGAGAGAGAATAGAGAGAAGTAAGTATGAGTTCGGGGAGATCTCTCCCTGAACCATGTAATTCATCGTTTCCCTTACTTTTGTAATCGCTTACTTCATAGTAGATATCTCCAGATCCGTGGATGTAGGCCTTAGTGCCGAACCACGTAAATCATCGTCTCCTTTACTTTTTGTATTCGTATGGTTTCATTTATGTATCCATATCTCAGATCTATCACCTTGGGAATGATGACGAGATCATGACAAACTTGCGGGGTTTGGAATCTATGAATCATCATCTACCTAAGCATACTATGCTTTTTCCGCACTTTAATGCATGTATCTAATTCATGTTAAGATTGTTTGTGATTCCACGGATGACACGGATGTCCGTGCTCACAGTTGGTGCAAAAATGATCACCCCAATAATCTTCGAGATGCGAGAAAGTTGATCCAATCGCTACCGTTGATGAAGAATCTTCAAAGAATTGATTAAAAGAGGTGGGGGTACCTCGCAAAACACTCCGATGCTAAAGTCGGGTGTTCTATGCAAGTGTATTGTGGTGAAAAGAATAGAATTTTGTACCTTTTGAGTTCCAATCTAGCCTCTATATATACGCAGAAAATAGATGTAGCTTTAGGGTTCCAATAGTTATCCAAATAACAACCCCATCTGTATAAATCTCAAATAACAACGATTCATGATAAAATTTGTTATCCTTTCCAATGTTTATCATAATTCTTATTTATCTTAAGTAATAATTATCTTGAATAATAATTATAAATATTTAAGATAATTATCCTCTTTTATTTAAGATCTTGCATTTATCGAAATAATATTAATAATTATAAACAAATAATTATTCAAGACTTTTGGGCTTCAATAATAAGCCAAGTGGGTTTCCATAATAAACCCACTGGTTTCCATAATAAACCAAATCCAAAGCTTAGTAATAAGCCATGTGGGTTTCCATATTAAACCCATCGGTTTCCATAATAAACCGTATTGGGCTTTCATAATAAGCCATGTGGGTTTCTCAATAAACCCACCGGTTTCACAATAAACCGTATTGGGCTTCCATAATAAGCCATGGGTTTCCTCAATAAACCCACGGGTTGCTTTCCTCAATAAACCAATTGGGTATCCTCAATAAGCCATGTAGGTTTTCTCAATAAACCCACGGGTTGGTTTCCTCAATAAACCAACTGGGCTTCCTCAATAAGCCTTGTTGGTTTCCTCAATAAACCCACGGGTTACCGATATTAAATAGCTTGTGCGGCACGCACGTACACTATTTTAATAGGGTACAAACACTACCTAACTTTTTTCGCTCTCATCGGCGGCGCCGGCCAAACAAGAAAGATTCATGACACTGGCTTCAGATTGCACCCACTTAAGTTGGATTCTTGGGTACACCATTGCTGCTTCCTATGTCGTGATTATATTCCTCGTATTACAGAAATGTCAATTCCATTTCTCCAACCGAACATAGGGAAGTCGAAAGTTATTCACAAAAATGTTTTCTTGATACCAACAATAAACAGGCTTTTAATGAACTCTTTTTGGGCCCTCCATTTTGAATCTCCCAATCTGTGAAAACAGTTTTTTGGTTGAATAGACCTTGGATTTGAATTTATGGATCTAAAAGACGAGCAAAATATGGCTCTGGTTAAAATAACCAAGATTCCAAAAGATACTTTTTAAATATCCAAATTTGGATATTCTGCCCAATTAATTAAAAAAGTGTGCTTGTAACTGACGTTTATGCCCTTAAATATCAGTGTCGCCATTAACCGAGAGAAAGAGAAGCTTTGATTTTGAGATGTAGACCTCAAGCAAACAAGCTCCAATTTTTTGACAAAATTGACGATCGATTTACAAACAAACCCTCCTCTAATCTTCTCTAATATTAGCTCAAATCGAAATGGTAAGCTTGACTCTGATATTTTGAACTTACTTTGTTTTTATGGATCCAATCAAAACTTTTTTTTTTCCAATTTTTGAATGGAAGGGGGTTTGGGTTGTGAATGATAACACATGAGTGCTGGTTAATGTGTTGGTTGTATGTGTGCCAGACATATGAGTCATGTGAAGAGTGTGTGTGTGTCGCACGTGAGAGAATTGAGAGAGTGTTTAGAGAAGATTAGTATATATGAGTCAGTCCTGTAAATCACTTAATCATCTTTCTCTTTATCAATTCAATTGATTAAATTGTTGCAATGTAGACATCAGGAATTCCCTGTGTTACTATGATATCAGACTTAGAAATCATCAATTTCTGAGGGTACTGATCCTAGCCTGTGATTCTTAACCAAAACCTCCATTATTTCATCTTCAACAATCACCACCGCTACCATTAGTTCATCATCTTCTGCTGCTGCTACTATAGATCGAGAATTGAAGGCTGATTTCACCAAATCATCTTTGTTTTGCGACAAACTCGACTCATCTATGTGTTTCTATCTACATCTACAGCAACGTTGGGTAAATTTCTTCATCCACCTCCATTAATTGTGTTTTCTGGTTGGAATTAGGGTTTTGATTTGGTTGATACCTCTGCTACGTCAACAAACAGGATTAAGCATGTATTTTAGATCTAAAATTCAGTTTTAAGGTTTGGTGTTTGGATTGAAATCCCTTACCTCATCAACTAAAATTGAATCTCCTTCCGGAAGGTCAAGGGTATATACATAATGGATAAGGGTATTTGTGATAGACCCATGGATTATAGTAGGGGTGTTTATAACATTCCACTTGTTTTTTTTTAATTATTACTCCCTCCGTCCTAAATTAAGAGTCCTCTTTGACTAAGTCAAGATATTAAGGAAATCCTATAAATTGTCATGACTAGCCCTTGACTAGCCTATTTAATGTTATATTATTATCAAAACTAAATTATTAGTGTTAAAATAAATAGAAGTTTATTAGGAATTTTAAAACTACTAGTATATAACCCGTGCTACGCACCGGGGACGGTGGATCATCTAATTTAGAGTGGCGGGGCTTCGCCCCGCGCCCGTAGTCAAATTCATTAGATTTTTTTGAACAGTCTTTGATTAGTTTGATCTTCTAAAGGGATATGAAACTCTGATTTTATGATTTAAATTTGGTATTATAAACCTAAATATATGAATATATTAAAATAATTAAAAAGAAATTGACTCCATAGATTTTGGATTTAAAATAATCAAATTTTCCTATGGATATTTGTAATTAGACATAATTACACGTTTTTTTTGTCCAACCTTTTTTTTGTTAATAAATTGTCTTATCCAACGATTTTATTTGTTGAAGTTTTGGAAGATATATATATATATATATATATATATATATATATATATATATATCACATGTAAATTTGTGAAATGCAATTTTTAAAACAAAACAAAAAGAAATGTGAAATGCTAGAAATGTGCATGCAGGGCTACTGCAGAGATGCCTTTATTTATGTCTAGATTTAGAAGTTGATTAATGCAATAGTACTATGTTGAGTCCAGTTTTGCTTATGACCTTGCCATCATTACATGTTTGTTGGTGGTATTTGAACTGCTTCTTCTTAAGAGTAGTTTCATGATACAGCTTAATAGGTCTTATACAATGGTACCCAAGAAAGAACGCCATGACAACACTATTAATTATAGAATTCGCATTCATTTAGTTTAAAATTGCCACGGTTTAAAAAATTAAATAATTTATTGCCGGAGAATAATAATATGTTTCAAAAGTAATGTACCTAAAATCAAATGCTCATGCTATCAATAACCTTCATTAATAAGTAAGCACTTCATTGCATTTTTCATCTATCTCAACCAACGGTGGCACGTCACGATCCTTCTCCATAATCTCGTCCATATAATCATCATGTTCATCCAATTCACTTAACGTTGGCATGTCATCGTCGTTTTCTATTGTGTCATACTTTTATTTTTTTTACCAGGTCGTTCTTAGTAGGTGTTTGGAGTTGTTCTCTGTCAGAAGTTGTACTTACCCGTTCATTTTTCTTTAATAGATATGCTTTTTCCAAAGCATTATCATAATAAAATATGTCACGTGATTTTAGAATGAGATATATGAAGTTTCTTTCGTCGAGTTTGAATTTAATGAGCATTGATTTCCCCAATTACAGTTAATATTTTTTCTACGCAATCTGCCCCGTTTTCAGTAAAACAAAATTATTTTTTAACAAATTGTATTTTATTTTTATCCCCGAAAATTGTGCTTATCTTAAACATTGTGGTTACTTTACATCGTTGAAGACAATTTTATATATACATTTAATTGAAATACTTTTATTCTTATCTTAAATGATGGCGTAGATCCACCTGTTAATGCATTCGGCTCCATTTGGTCGTTAAATTTGGAGCAGCGGGTTATGATGTGTTTACCTATTTCGGGATTCCACGTGAGATTTGTTTTCCTGAAATACACGAAGGTTAAGGATCATAAGAGTTTTTTATTAAGTTATTAGTGTGATTTCTTCATCTACGTTGAATTTATATATATTAGTTGTTCTCTCTATTCGTGTTATAATTGTTCTCAATTCTCAAACATATTATGTATGCATCGGATAGGTTTTAGCATTTGATACACGTCAGGACATCGGCACTTGGCCTTTTAAGAATCCTACGCGAGTACCTACAGCTTTATGCTTCAATAATAGAAGTGCTACTTTAGTAAGCTTTGGAAGTCATACAAACTCAATCGTCGTTACAACATGTTTGAATACCAGAAGTCAGTTCCAGAAGTCAAAAGCAATAACATTTTATTTTGTTTAAAAGCAAATTTTTATACTTCTAGAAGTCATTTTGAAAACATATCTGCAAGATGATTTATAGAAATCAAAAAGTTAGTTCTCAGTGTACATCCAAACGCCCAATTATAACGCGTTTGGATAAATCATAGGCAAAAAAATTTGCTTCGCAAAAAGTTTCGGTCTTTTTTGATTCTAGATGTTGATCTGAATTTTATACCGAAACTAACTTCTTCCAAGAAGTCAAAAAGTTACTTTTAAGTTTCAAGTTCTCTACTTTAGATTGATGTCGAGCGTGATATTGCGAGGTCCCTTGTTCAAAGATCTCCATTTTTGTGTTCCTTTTTTTTCTTATACACATACTTGTAATATAAACTTGATGTGCGTGCGATTCAAAATTTTAGTTGGACTATTGGGCTTGAGGAGTTTGCACATCCATAATAAATTTTCAAAATAACTTTTTCCTATTTATAAAAATAATAAATTTTTTCAATTATGATTAAAAACTACTCAAAGCTTCAAGTAAATGAGAAAAATCCTCATCATCATCTTATTAATTAGCAGGTTATAACTAAATGCTAAAAATCCTCCACTGGCATTCAAAATGTTTATGCTTCCTGTTTATCGCACGCAAAAACTAATAAGGCAATCATAAGAAAATTACAAAGAAGAAACTTTTATAATACTACCAGTACCACCAGTAACCGAGCACCACCCGGAATGGAAGCTTAGACTGGTGAAATTTATTTGTATCCATCTTCCTTCACATGTGGAAGGAGCTGTAACCTCTAAAGACAAAAAATGTAACTTGAGATAAATTTTTCCCAAGAAATGTAATTTGAGATATAACTTGCACTTTTTTTCATCTGTAGCAAGAAATGTAAACTTTCTCAACCTGGGATCATTCACATTTTCTAAGGATGCACGCGTTTGCGTTGCGAAGACAAAGACATAGTTGTGAAAAGCTTGAAAATGGAGGATACCATTGACATGTAGACTTATCATGGCTCTGTAGTTAACCACCAACTTGAATGGGAACAAACACCACAGATGGACAGAAAACACCTTCATTTGCGCATAAGCAAAATATTTTCCCAAATGCGAGCCCTACTTGTAATACAAAGCAAAGTTAGAAGTTTTTCGTTGTTGTTTTGGAGTGTGGGCTTCTTAATTAGGTTTGTAATTCAGGATCGGGATTTGAAGGCTCCTAGATGTCTTCGAGAATATGTTTCCATGGTCGTTGTAATATACATCGTCATCTTAAGCAAGTAATATACATTGTCATCTTAAGCAACTATTTAGGACTTTGGACTTTCAAAAATAATCTTTTAAAACCATATATTAGAAGAAATCAAGCTGCATTAAGGCGAGACGGCTACAATGATAACATGCAAGGATTTGGTCGATGAGAGGATGATAAAGTTCAAACGCGATGACAAATGAAAATGTTTAAGATGCCTGCATTTTGCAATACAAAGAAAGCGGGAGCTTACGAACTTGCATGTGTGGCCATAAATTAATGCTCAACAAAATGGAACCTCCGGCAACTGCATCGCCACCAAGTGAGAATGAGAAAGCAAATAACAACAAAATTTGGAGTTGGAGCCTAATTGATACACAGTAGAGTGATATATAAAACAATCCATTGCAACTACAACTACTTGGTACAAATTCAGTTGGAAATGACAGTCGACTTCTCAAGAAAAAATTAAAATCGGAGATTTTATAACCAAAAGTATGTAACCAACACCCATAGAAACTAACCACTACCGTCGTCTAGTTGCAGTCCAGATTACCAAGTATAAGTCTATAAGTCTTGGTAAATAATGCATATAAGAACGACTGTTAAGCCATTAAAAGTCTACTCCTGGTAATGCAAAAAATGTTTTTGTAGAGATGTCTTCGTATAAATGTTTTTGCTTACAGTGCCTCGTCTCTTTTAACATTTTGAAGCTTGTTCGAGAAAGGTGACATACATTATATATCAAAATGATGGATGATGGAATCTGTTATTTTTCTAAAATTGAAAGCAAGTAATGAAATCATTGAAATGGATCAAACCTCGGAAAAGAATGGTCTTTTTCTGAAATCGAAAGCAAGTAACAAATTATTGAACATGCAACTTTCCGGTGCTGATGCCAGATTCGCTGCCACTGCAACACAAATTCGTGTGCATGAATAATGAATGTGCATTCGTCAATTATATGTATGTAACCACACAATTTTTGGGTAATCATCAACATGATAACGGGATGTTTTGGGGTCTTACCAAATGAGATAGCAAGATATGGGCCTTAGGTAATTTTGTTTTGCACGCCACATAAAAATTGTTAGACATTCATAAGGTAAGACTCACTATGAGGCTAAACCATTTTGTCTAAACCATTTTGTCAAATGAGATAGCAAGATATGAGGCTAAACCATTTTACCAAATGAGATAGCAAGATATGAGGCTAAACCATTTTGTCTTACTATTTTTTATTTTCTTTCATGTAAGAAAAAGTGACGGTGCCTCCAAATTCCTTCCAGCAATACCAAAGGTGATTATCAACAGGTGCGGTATAGTAAGGTATAATAAGCCCCAAAGGAATCTTGAATAGTGTCAAACCTAAGCGGGAAAGCTGAAATCCAAAAGGCTCAAATGTTTTTCAATATAAGTATAAAAAGGTGGTGTTAACTGTGCATCTAAGAGTTCAAGAGAGTGCAAGGGAATCAAAAAGTACCTTGTGTGTAACATATACCAAAGCGTTTCTCCCTCTCGCAACTTACAACTGGTTCAGATAATGAAAATGACATACATATGAAATTGGATAATATTCAAATATGAGTTAAATAATTTAAATGAAAATTTTGAGATGCTGATTGAAGACTACATACATTCATTGAGTACTTTTAGATCTAAACCTTAAGAATAAGAATCAAACTCTTTGAATTTCAGATGGTTTGAAGTACCTGGCTAGTCATATAATATAAATATATAAAGTGTTGAAGAGGTTATAGTTGGGTAAGTACCTATTTAACCTGATCATATTCACTATAAACGCAAACCCTAATTTCTTTCTGATTTGAATTCAAAAACCGTGTCCTATCTAGAAAACTAAAAAACAAATAAAACAGGAAAATTTTTTAAAAAAGTGAGAATAGAATATCGTTTTCACCTGGTATGAGTCTCCATTAGAGTTACAACTCTTCACCGTAATCTAGAGAGAAAACCTTAACACCGCAACAATGTTATTAGAAAAAATCTCGATAGATATTATGAGTATGAAATTTTGGCAGTTAATACTAAGTTTACATCACCTAATAAGAATACTAAGTTAATACTAAGTTTACTGTCCATTCCTTATTGAACAAAAAAGAATAGAAAAATAAGCAACCCATTCCCTGATAGATAACATTTGGAGGAAAAATAAAAACCCATTCATACAATTAACATTACACTGGAAGATTAACTGAAAATGGTAGTGGTAGACTATTTATATGCATCGAACTGATAATGCAACAATTAATATAAGTAAACCTAAAAATTGATGAGAACCTAATCACGGAAACCTTTTATCACCAACAATACCAAAAGAAAGTTAATCAATGACAATTAGGAAAAACCGTTTATCACCAACAATACCAAAAGAAAGTTAATTAAAGTTAATCCCGTAAAATCCATAGAGAAAATCAAATGAATTAGGAAATTATGAGAAAACAATCAAACAATTGATTTCCATACCTTTTTGTTTATGCTCCTTGCAAACAAACATCTCTGCAAAGAATAAAAAAAAGCAACCGTAAGTGTTATTGAATACAGAAGAAAGAAGAAGAATATGGTGTACGTATAAGAAGAAATCCACCATATACTTAAAGAAAAAAAATCCAGGACTTTCCAAAATTAACTAAATACTAAATTTAAAAGTTCAAAAGTTTCAAAATTTTGAAAACTAAAATTAAGTAATTATCATAATTTATGGACTCATAATTTTACTATGTTTGAAAATTTTCTTCCATATTTATTAAATTTTTATCACTAAAATTCGTTTTTTTTTTTATATACAAGGAATGAAATATATTTTCTCGCCTAACAAACAACCTAATTTGGACCATCAGATCGTAAAATTAACGGCCACGAAATATAAGGGGGCTAACTTGTTTTTCAGCCAATCAGAAGCGAGGGTGTCGTTGACCGGCCAATGGGAGAGGAGGTTAGCGCAACTCTCGACGTGGAGAAGAGATGTGGTTGGGTGTTTAGGTTATTGATTGATTGATTCATAAATGTTTTTATTTAAAAAAAAGAATGACAATTAATACAAAGGTATTGAGTAAGTTTTTTTCCATAAATATGGTGATATTATTTAAGATTTGGATATTAAAAATGATTTTATGATTATAAAAATAAAGGGTATATTTGATAGTTTAAGGGAAAAGTATGTCTATAAACAGAGCGGGACAGAGATAAAAATGGACATACCAAAGTAGAAATTAGGACAGATAAAAACGGACAGAGGGAATACTTCTTAATAGGTGACCGGTTAACATGCAGTGTGATGGATCCGACAGGGTAGTAAGCTGGGAACCGAAACGGCCGGCCTTTGGAGAAGATGAGGTAACATGCCCCCATCATTTACTAGTTTATGCATTTTTGTAACATTCAATGTGAACGCGTAATTCACATGATACACACAACCGATGAGTTGTGTCGCCAAACAATTGGCAGAAATTAAATATAGTATTTTTTTTTTCACATATGAACATGGTAGACACAACTGATAGCTGCGTTTAATTTGAAATTCGGAATCTATTGAATATAAAGTTTATGGATTAATCATGTGGGGATGAAAAAAGATTTTTCAAATCATTTTAACTATACATTTCTGTGATTTTGTGGGTAGCTTAATCAAGATTATGTCCGGATATTAATGACTAAATTAACAATGTCAGCTATTCCTAGTTTCATTAGTAAGTCTTCTATCCAGTTTACAGCAAAATGCTAACCTCTATCTTACACATAACCCCCTGCTAATTCTTGTACAGAAGATTTTCAGTCCGAACCTTTTATCAATCTAATATTTATCTAGTCAAGTGCTTTAGTCTACATACAAATATCTAAAAATGGCGATTGAAGGTATTCTTGTTGCCGGTGTCATACAAGTACTAAAGAATTTCGTTATCCCTCTTGTTGCCAAAAAGGTTGGTTTCACTTGGAGTCTCAAAGATGACTTGAGAAGGCTTCAAGACACCTTAGAGATGATTCTTGCTAAAATAGCTGATGCTGAGGAGAAGCAAGAGAAGAATAATGAGTTAAGACTTTGGCTGAAAAGGCTCAAGGACGTTGCTTACGAGGCTGATGAGGTGATGGATGAGTTCTCTTACGAAGCCATGCGTCTAAACGAAAGACAGGGCTTCAAGTATAAAGCTTGTGACTTCGTTTCATCATCCAACCCACTTGCATATCGGCGCAAGCTAACAAAAAAATCAAGGCAATTAATATCAGAGTAGATGATATTGCAAAAGATATGCAAAAGTTTCAGTTGCAAAGTATGAGTAATAATACTGCTGCTGTTTCCCGTGGTGAAAGCAGTGAACAACGCAGCCGCCAAACTGCATCCAACATAATCGATTCTGAAATTGTAGGAAGGAACGATGACAAGAACAAGATAGTAGATATATTAACAAAGGCAGCCGCATCATCATCAGATGTGAATCAATCTTTGGAAAAGGTTTCAACAATCTCCATTGTGGGGATGGGGGACTTGGGAAGACCACCCTTGCACAACTCGTTTACAATGACGAGTGGGTAACTAAGCACTTCGACCAAAGAATATGGGTCTGCGTGTCTAAAAATTTTGACGTCGAAAACGTCTTAATAAAAATTATGGAATCCATCACTCTGGCCAAGTTTGATAGTGTATCAAATTTCGATCTGCTGGTGAATAAGGTACAAGAGAAGCTCCAGGATACCAAATATTTGCTAGTACTCGACGATTTATGGAACGAGAATATTCAGCAATGGGAAAGGCTCAAAAGTCCGTTGCTTGCTGGTGCTCAAGGGAGTAAAATATTAATCACCACACGTAACATGCAGGTTGCAGATGTCGTAAAGGGGAGCATTCGGCCGTACCTATTGGGAAAATTGCAAGATGATGAATGTTGGTCTATTGTGGAGAAAAGAGCATTTTCTCCCGGTGGAGCGGTAAAGACTCCTAACATGACAAACACTGGAAAAGTGATAGCAAAAAAGTGTAGTGGTTTACCACTTGCAGCAAAATTCCTCGGAAGTCTAATGCACTTAAGAAATAAAGATAGCGATTGGTTCTCGATTAAACAAAAGGAGATCTGGAGTACACGAGAAGGGCAAAGCGAAATCCGACCAATACTGAAACTGAGTTATGATAACTTGTCGCCCCATTTGAAACAATGTTTCTCTTATTGCTCCATCTTTCCCAAAGGTTGGGAGATTAAAAGGGAAACTTTGATTCAAATGTGGATGGCGGAAGGATTCCTGGAGCCATCGGCTAGTGCTGGAAATGATCTTTCGATTGAAGACGTTGGAGAAGAATATTTTGACAGTTTGGTGTGGAGTTCATTTTTGGAGGGTGTGGAAAAGAATGATTTGGATGACATTATTACGTGCAAGATGCATGATCTTGTCCATGATCTTGGACGAGACATGATTGGGAACCGTGAATGCGCAATTTTTAATGTAAGGGAGTTGGAAAAGATATCTGATATCCGACGTTTACAATTAACATCGGATAATGATTTATCAACAAGATGTTCCAAGGCCTTCAGTGAATTGAAGAAGTTGCGGACACTTATTGTTCTTGAACCAAACAATAATATCAAGGGTTGCACATTCTCAAGTAACAAGGAATTGCGTGTGCTACATTTTGGTCGTTTGGCAGAAGGGTGTCAATCGATTACGTATCCGGCGGCCATTAAGTTAAGGCATTTAAGGTACTTCCACTTTTCCAATTTAACACTTAAAGGAATGATGCATAATGATAATTCAATCAGTAAACTTTACAACTTGCAGACGTTGGTATTAAGTAAGTGTTCCTATGTACAGAACGTTCTTGAAAACATAGGATCATTGAGAAAACTAAGGTTCCTCGATATCTCATTTTCGGATATTAAAGAACTAACTCATTCTGTCACTAGTCTATGTTACTTGCAAAAATTGGACCTCAGTCATTGCAACAGCTTAACCACCTTTCCCAACACTGTCACTGGTTTGCAGTATCTAAAATTTCTTGACATGTCTTTTACACATATTGAAGAACTACCAGGTTTTATCATCAACCTTTGCAATTTGCAAACATTAAATGTCAGTAACTGCCAGAAGTTGAAATCCTTACCGGAATATGTTGGGGGTCTTGCTAATTTGAAGATATTTAATTTCCGAGCTTGTCCATTACTAAGAGCATTGCCCAGAGATTTTGGAGCATTAACACAGCTTAGATCCCTCGATCTAGAGGGTACTATGATCACAGTACTACCGGAGGCATGCGGTGATCTCCACAATCTTGAGTATGCGAATCTGTTCGACTGTGAACGTCCTGTACAGGTAAAGAATTGGATAAAACTGAGAAAATTATACTATAGGCGCAACATGGAAACACCAAAGGGTATAGGGAAATTAGTATGGCTGCAACAACTCACATACAGAGTGCGGGAACAAGTCAACAACGAGCCTGGATGTAGTGATGGTATTGAAGAGTTAGCAAATCTGAACTTGCTTGAGATACTACTTATTTACGATCTTCAGAAAGCCCCAATAGATGCTGAGAGAGCAAATTTGAAAGGAAAACAGAATCTTCGTGAATTAGCACTAATTTGGGATGAAATGGAAGCACAGTTGGGCATGATGAGGTGCGACCAGGAGTTTTCTCATTTTCAATTGTTTGAAGCTCTCCAACCTCCCACTGGTTTGAGAAATTTGGTTATTTATAACTTCAGGGGGTCGAACCTTCCCGCGTGGATGTGTGTTCCATCTGGTCTTCACAATTTGGAAAAGTTGGAACTTAAAAACTTTAAAGGAGTTAAACAACTTCCAGCAGCTATCGGGCAGCTCCCCCGTCTCAAGTCTCTTGATATTAAAGGAATGCCTTTGAAGAGTTTAGGTAATGGCGGGTATCCTTCCTTAATAAATCTCTATCTTACTGATATGCTTGTTCTAGAAGAAATGAGTTATTCATATCCATGTCTTCAGAATCTATGGATTAATGGCTGCAAAAGTTTATCGGAAATGCCTTCTTTTCCTTCTCTGGTGTTTCTGGATTTAGAGAGTGTCGACCACAAACTTGTAAGCTCAGTTGGGCAAAGCCAGACATCTCTCACATCCCTATTTTTGGACAATATCGAGGAGCTCATATACTTTCCAGTTAGCATACTGCAAAACAATTGTAGTCTTCAAGTTCTGGAGATTAAAGAGTGCAGTCAATGTAAAGGGTTTCGAGTAAATGATGATGGGAATGGCAACAAGGTTCCTTTACTTGGTCCTGCTGACCTGCACAACGTCTCTCTTCAAACATTGGTTTTGCTGGGTTGCCCAGTTCTTAAGTTTCTGCCGGATTTACGTGGATGGAGTTCTCTTCGGAAAATGACCATTTTCAATTGTCCACAAGTGAAGGAGTATTTAACCTATGATCTGAAATCCCTCTCATTTCTTCGATACCTGTTTGTTGATTTTATTCAAAGAGACGAGCAGCGAGGAGATCCATCTAACATGGAAGACTTGATTAATTTGATGGATAAGTAGAAGGTAGCCAGGTACAATCTCTCTATCTACCAATATTTTCTTGGTTGGTTTATCAAATTGTATTTTACTGTTTTCAACTTAATTCTGGAGTGTAAATATAGTGATCGTAACTTTCTCCGGCGTGTAAATTGATTTGATTCTCTACTTCTTGGTTGGTTTTAATTTAGCTTTGGACGTGGTTCAATGGTGTGTTATACAGAAACCATAACCATTTTGTTTCCTTATTCTCCTTAATGAAAAATATGGAAAGTAGGATAATATATTCTCTAATAGAAACCATAACCATTTTGTTTCCACCTAAGGGCAAATCGGTAAGTTTTATATTTTGAACAAATCTCTATCGTTAATTAAAATAATAAACTAGGTACCACTGGAGCCTTACAGATCCGGCTCAACCTCTTATTAATATTATGTGTCATGTAGTCTTTGATATTCAACATGGTTTTTAACTTGATATATATATATATATATGTTTCATGAAGATAATTTAAAATACCATTAATATACTTATCCAGGTATCTCACTAATATAATCCAACTTATGTTATCTAGGTATCACAATTAATGATTTCCAGATTGTTTACCTTGGTGTGTTTTTTATTCGTTGCTTCAAGGATAATTAAATGGTGACCATTAATTAAACGTAAAAATCACCTTTCAAAGTTAATATAATGTAGCCTATGTGTATAATGATGAGCCTTATTATCTAACACAATAGAACATGCGAGCGTGGTGAAACAAACTAATGAAGAATTCCAGTAAGTATTTGCTTATTCTGAATAGAAAAAAAATCTAAGAATTTGAAAGTAATAAGTTTAAATTTTAAAATTCAATCCATAAAATCTATTCGAAGAGAAAAACAGTCTGCCTGAGCAATCTGTAATTCAGAACGATGTTTGGTTCCTAACCAACAACTATGTCCTAGTTCTATTCATGAACAAAATGATTACTTGTTAAATGATATAATTCTCGACACTTAGTACATCTTGTTCTTGATAATCGGTGTTCTAGACAACTCTTGACTCTTTAGTATCACAAAGATCAATTTGCACTTATCCATTTTTTTTTAAAAACATCATAAATCTATTGTTTTGCTTCTTAACACATCATAAATATAATTGGATGCATAAAACTTATCAACATGCGACAATAAAAAGAAAAACATCCACAATGATGCGGTAATTAAGCACTCAAAACAGTTGGGTTTAAGGAACAACATCTTACAATAAATTCGATATTCACCTTCATCCTGGAAATATACGATGAACTTGTATCTTCAATTTATTTTTTAATATATTTTTATTTTCTCATACGAAGATTCGGTTCGTACAACCATATAAACCATGTACCATAAATTTTCTTCGTGTTTGAAGAAGAAAATTTGGGTCTTTTTTCATTTAAAGATTATCACGAGATATATTTGTGAATCTATTCCAAAATTCAAAATTTTCAAAATTATTCAAGAATAAAAAGAAAAAAATCATATAGGGTGATAAATAATTTTGAAATTCAATCTTGTACACATATATTGTATTATCCTTTGATGAAATAAATCAAGGAATAAATTCGTTAGGTAAAGAAGTTGGTGCAAAAAGAAGGATAATCAGAGCAAGGAAAACTTTGAAAATCAAATGGTGCAAAAAGAAGAACAAAGAGAAATAAGTGACGACAATATCATGTTTAACAAAAAAACAAATGATTGAACGTGTTAGAGCATAACTCGGTTGAACCCACCAAGCGTTGGTATGTCAAGTTTGGTTGTCATATTTTAGTCACCAAAACTCATTTTAAGAGTCGCTTGATTATGTACTAGAGTCAACTTCGTATAGGTTAGCTTGAAAGTATTAGGAAATGAGACATTACAAGTATTGCGAAGACTTGAAGAAGTGAAGAAGTAAGGAGCTACAACGACAACATCATCCTTCCACTTGAGGTTATTGATATTTGACTTGATTGTTTCATTCCCTAACGTATCTTTCAAGTCATGCATATTGAAATCAAAGCTGCGAAGCATGAATGATTATACTCTAGTTAGACATAGTATTAAGGAATACAATACAAGGTTTATTGCTTAACCATTAAACTTTGTAGATAAGACATCGACTTAATCGTTTGAATGTTATTGTGATTATGTATCTGTATAAGGTGAAGATTTCATCCTAGGAAAAAATGTTTTACATTTGTTTTAAGGAAGTAAATTCATGAACTTGTTTTGTGAATCGAAAGAGAAATCGCCAGGCATTATTGGTAATGTTATTCATTGCATATCTTTTGAACTACCAATATGTGTGATTAGTATAACCGCTCATGACTTGTTTATGTTCTTGGTAAAATTATTCACAAAGGCCAGACTTTTGTATTGGTATGACTTTTATTAATGAAAACGATCTTAAGTAATCACCTGAGATGGTATGATCGATTTTTTGTTATTGGTATGACCGACTCTGGGTAAAGGGGAACCGATCCTAGTAAGAGGTGCAACCTATCACAAACGGGAATCGATCCTTGTATGAGGTGCAACAAGTTTTTAGTAGAAAGGGGAATCGATCCTATGGACATGTGCAACAAGTTTTTAGGCAAAGGGGAACCGATCCTATGGACATGTGCAGCAAGTACAAGTTAGATACCATACATATGTGGGGAACCGATCCTAGTACCTAGTCAACCGAATTTTGGTAACTAGCGTGACTATGCAAAGTACTCACATGGAGGTAGAACCGAAACTTATTTTGGTAGAACCGTGAAACCCATGATTTGTGATTGAGTGTTCTTGATCAATCACGTAGTTCTTGAAAGTCAGATGAACCAATTCTAAACTTGTTTGGAAGTGTGGAAAATCGGTTTCAAGATTGTAAGTATGAAAGAGGACTTACAAAGTAAGGATGTCGACATACTTGAACATGTCTGAGAACGCTAATCTTTAATTGTTCAAAGTTATTCCTTCATAGATAAAGGAATAAAACCCCGGATTGAATAAAATAAATTGAGAATCTTTTATTTAAGGTTTTTAGTTTTATTTTTGGAAAATGAAAATTAGTAATGTGCATTTGCTAGTTGGAGATTTTCTAAGAGATTTTCGGTCATTATTTGGACAAAGCATTTCCAAGAATTATGAAAACCGGATCTGTAATATATTGCATATCTTGAGAATATATTCGGTCTTGGAAATTATTTGGTGTCAAAACTTCCTTGGTCTATAAATATGAAAGTTTGCATTTCGAGCAAACTAATCCTCATATAGCAAACTATCTCAGTTGTGCTTCTACTGGTGAAGCCGCCTATTCGGAGAGGAGAGTAACCTAATTAGGTGAAATCTCTTACGGCCACTCAGTTTAAAGACTTCTTTGGGATTGAGAAGCTCTATTAGTACCGTTGGTGGGAAACTAGATAATTTCAGTTTATCTTTTGTTTTCGATTGATTTGATTGACTAAAGGTGGTTGAACTTTGATAGCACCTAGTTTGTTTATGCTTGAGAATCTTCTCTCCTGATATAATATTCACTCAAACTAGATCGAAGTTTCGACGGGGATCTTTAGACTATTTGTAGATCTAAAGACGTCTTGTGATAATCCATTGTTAACGGACTCCGTTAATGCGTGATTGATCACAAGAGATTCAAGTTGATTGTGTGCGGTGTTTATTGAAGATCTAATAAGATTTGAAGACAAAGAAGACTTTGAAGATTTCGATTTGGGTTCATAATCTTTGGTGTGCACAATACTTGTTTTGGTAAAAGAGGATCCAACTATAATCGGTTTATCCTTGTGATAGTTAGATTGATTAGTTGTGTAGATCGGCATTAATATAATTATTTGTGATTAAAAGTATTGATTGCAAAATCTTAACAATTACTTTGGTAGTTGATAATAAGATAGATCTAAGAACTGAAAAAAGGAGTTTATTGAGATAAACAGAAGAACCTTTATCGAACTCACATCACTTGGTTGAAAAGAGTTGATACCAAACATATCAACTAAGCATCTTAGTCCCTTTTTTATGCAATTGAACAACTCTTTAACTAGTTTCATTTGAGTCATTTGAACTAGTTATGGTTAAGATGAATAAGTTTGATATGAGAGTAATCATATGGATAACCTCGGTTAACTATTTGTGAACCAACATGGTGTACACGTTTAGGTACGGTTACATAAACCTAAATGAGGATACATTTTATTTGTGTTTAACAAGCTAAGTTCGATCTAACGGTTGAAAGATATTAGCTTGGGAGAATCAGGTTTTTTATCTAACGGTGAATATTGAATGCTTTGTTACCAAGGTAACTTAGATTGCAAACCCCGATTTGAAAACCATACAAAGGATAAATCTAGCAACTGGGAAGCATAATCTCCACACCTCTTGTGTGTTACTAGTTGCATAACTAGAGTCGATTCTCCTTTAACCTTAGGTTTCTTCTCGATACCCTGTAGGTTAACGACTTGAAGACTTCATTGGGATTGTGAAGCCAGACCCAACTATTATCTTTGTAGTTGCGTGATCTGATCTTGTTGTTTCTATCGTTTTAAGTGCAATTGGAATAATTGGCTCGAAATTTTATATCTCCGATAGGCAAGATAGAAAAGTAATCACAAACACTTAAATCTTATCGTTTGTGATTCCACAATATCTTCTTTCGCTAGTCGATTAAGATTATTGTGAGGTGATTGATAATTCTAGGCTGTTCTTCGGGAATATAAGTCCGGGTTATCGATTGGTTCCTGTTCACCTTGAAAACACGGAACAAAAACTCTTGGGTATTTCTGTGGGAGACAGATTTATTCAAGCCTATAGACTTTTCTGTGTGAGACAGATTTATCTATCAAGTCTTCGAATTTGGGTCGACTCT
Organism: Papaver armeniacum; assembly: GCA_023531295.1. NCBI lineage: Eukaryota > Viridiplantae > Streptophyta > Magnoliopsida > Ranunculales > Papaveraceae > Papaver > Papaver armeniacum. Next base: position 103,189 of record JAJJWW010003398.1, read on the forward strand.
TGGTTGTGGGTGAGATCAACTAAGGTAATAAAGTGCGTACGTAGTATCCTACTGGGATCAGAGATGTAAGGAGAGCAACTGTACCTTGAATCAGTCTGAGATTGATTAGGGTTCAACTACAGTCCAGTCCGAAGTTAATTGGTAGTAGGTTAGTGTCTGTAGCGGCTTAATACAGTGTGGTGTTCAATCTGGACTAGGTCCCGGGGTTTTTCTGCATTTTCGGGTTCCTCGTTAACAAAATTATGGTGTCTGTGTTATTTCTATTCCGCATTATATTTTTTTATATAATTAAAATATCACAGGTTGTGCGTTATGATCAATCAATTAGAATATCCAACCTTTGGTTGTTGATTTACATTGATTGACACTTTAACATTGGTATTTGGTACCGTTCAAGTTACTCCTCTTATATTCAATCGGGCTCATGATTTATATTTCTTTGATTGCGGATTGAATAAAGAGTTAGAGATATTAAACTCTTTGATATAGTTTAATCTAGATTGAGTCACGATTGTCTAGTTGATTCTCTAGAAAGTGTACTGGAGTAAGTCATCTCAGATTGCCAAACGAATTTTTGGGTGTGGTTGTGAGACCCACGCATTTTCAATTGGTATCAGAGCAGGCAAACACATTAAAGACCTTATAAGTTTGTGTTTGTAGCGATCTGAGGATGGACGAAGTTGTCTCTGATAAACGCATCGCCAGAAATACAAGTTATGTTTCTATGAAATATATTAAAGAGAAAGATTTGTCAATCTCGAATATAGAGGAATCCAATGTTCCAATGAAACAAATTTGCATTGACAAGTGTTTCGACAACCTTCTTGTGAGTCCGACTCCGGAATTTGAGAGGAATGCAGCCAAAGAGAGTTCCACGATTCTAAGATTCTTTAGAATCTAGAATGATGATGTCTATAGGTTGAAGCACAAAGTCAATGCTCTTGTTGGTATGGCTAATAAGCATGACTCTATTCTAACGGTCCTTCGAGAGGAAAACACTTCAGTTCTTGAGGAAAACCTCAAAAAGGATGCTTTTGAAATAGAACATCTTTTGAGTAAACTCTCTGTTCAAGATTGTTCCAAAGAGACCATAATACCAACTGCTTCTGAGTTAACTGTAAAAGATTCAGTTCCATAAGTAAAACCAAAATCCCTTCCCAATAAAAACGATGTGCCTGTGTCATCCTCTAATCAAGGAATATCCACATCACATGGAAGGAAGAAGGCTCCCAACGATGGCGTTGAGTCTGTTCCCTCTAATCACTCAGGTGATCAGAAAGTATGTCTCTTTTGTGATTCAAAAGGTCATGTTGAACAAAAGAAGAAATCTAGGTTGAATTACAATTCTATCATTCGTCTTCAACACACCTTAGATTTAATTCTCGAAGGTGTAACTGACATTCGTATGTCTAAACCAATTGGCTTTAGTACTTACCTGTGTATTCTACCGGGAAAGTCAGTTCGAGGTGTTCTTTAAATATTCAAGAATTTAATGAGACTTCCCAATGCGGTTCGATCAAGAAAAACTCATGGTTTTCTTTCTTAAAAAGGGGAGATAATGTTATACATGATGTGAAAAAGGTACTAGAAGAAGGAAGCAAAAATGAAGGCATGAAAGACAACTTAAAAGGGATAATTGTCAACAGGCTGTCTATTCCCTCTGGAAAAAATTCTTCAGGTAAGAATCAACACTATGCGTCATATTTTGGTGATAGCAAAGTTTATGATAACTTTTCACATCATAATGGTTTCCCTCAAAAGATCAGAAAGAAGAGGTTTAACCGAAAATGACGTTCATTTAATGAGCTCAAGGCTCATACTTGTGCTAATTAATCACAAGGCTGAAACCTCACTCTCAAGAAAAATCCTGGTAAAGTGAGATGTACTCATCATGCATACGTGATGACAGATGTTGCAAATTATCTATGCTATTTTCTTATCGTTCTTATTTGGATAATCAAAAAAAAAACATCTGTCCATTAGTATTTGTGTTTTCTTTGATTTTTTTTTCTCGTCGTTCTTTCTTTTAGTTGTGTCAAGGTGGCTACTCTTATGCTCTAAATCTCTCTTCCCTATGGATATTCTAAAAGTTTATTTAGCTAAGACTTGTGAATCTTTCTAGCCAAACACCTTCCTTAATCTGTCTTAATTGAGTACTTCTCTTTTTGAGTGGTTTATGAATAATGGGCCAAGCTTGTGTTCGTACGGGTATCCTTGTTACATTTCACGAACCGACTTTGGAAACCCTAATCTCGAGGTTTCTGTGAAACCATTAAATACCGAACCCAACTGTTGAAAAGTATGCATACTTCAGGGTACTTTTTGACAAGAATGCGATCACCTTCAGGAACTTGTTATTTTCCAAGAGGTTTTATTAATAAAGGTTTTGGTCTAGCACTCGAGGATAAGGAAAAAGGGACTCTCGTGGATTTTCATGACACATCTTCTCAATATCCTAATAACTTGTCTGATATTGAGGATGATGAAGAGATTTCTAATGAAGTTGTTCAAAACTTTATCGAAAAGTTTAACGATGCAAAACTCTTAACACTCTAAAAGAGCTAGATGGGTTAAGAACCGAATTGATAAAGGTCAACACCGAACTGGCTCTAATGAAGACACGTCTTAAGGATCGTCTCAATGTCGTGGTTCAAGATGTTTGTCAATTGTCTGTCACAAGCTTGAAGGTCTTGGCACCAGTGAAGCTTAAAATCATTAGGAACTCTAATTATCACTTGTGATTGCTCTTTGTTTTTAGAGTTTGTTTTGGTTTGATTATGTCTAGTAAATCTTCTTTTAAAGAATTTATTTCTTGTTTTTAGAAGAATAACTGGGTTTGGAATAGCCATTATTGTGAGTACACATAGCTATGTCCAACGATTTTCATCTTCAATGTTTTTAGATTTATTTAATTAAATTCCAACTTTTTTTGGAAGATGATTTTTTGCAATTTTAATCTTTATGATTTTATATATTGCAAATTGTTATGGGATATGTTGTTTACGTCCGTGAACCTGTAACTATCCCATACTTGTTCAAAAGTTATCTTTATTATGTCGGCATGAAAGTATTGATAGAAGATAGAATGAACTTTTGACATTACAAAAGTTAAAGTCTTTTATGTCATTGTTTTGAAGGAAGAAAGGATAAAGCTTTTGTTTACAGGGATTAAGTCTATTATATGTCATTGTGCAAATAGTGATGGAAAATAATCCTTGTTTATTCCGCAGTATTGGTCGATCTCCGATCCACATTTTTGTGCACATACTGTGTTGCTCCACAATATTTCTTATGTTTGAGCATGACCAACTAAATTGATCATTCTCTTGTGGTTATTTTAGTTGTTGCTCCGTAAGTTCACTTATGTCAAGCATGACCAATTGAATTGATCACGTCGTGGTTAATTTGGTTGTGAATATCAATTAAATTAATCGTGGGTTTTATTGTGATTAATTTGGTTGTATTTTTCGATTGTATTAATCACGTATTCTCTTGTGGTTAATTCAATTGAATATTTTGATACAAATTCATGTTTTCATGTGATTTGAGTTTATCCAAATGAAATCCTTCTTTTCTTGTAAAAGCAAGGTCGCTTTTGTTGTTCTTTTGGGAATGACATTTTATGAGGGAGAGTTCATTTTGAACTTGTGCTTAATTGCCAAATCTTTGTGGGGAGTGCGGCTGTGGAATTTTAGGGGTTATCTTGTACCTTTATAAACTTCTTGATGAATATATTTAGCTTCAACTTTATGATGGCATCTAAATAAGTTGATATGGTATTCTCTTTTGGTCATGAAGTATCTCTGTGAAAATTTCATGAGGATCCCACTAGTTTTCGTACCTTTGCCAATTTATATTAACAAAAAGGGGGAGAATTAATGTGTAGTGTGATACTACAAATACATATGGTTTACGGATAATTATGTAAGGGGGGGTGGTTTTCATGTTGAGATGTAGTATTGACTAAGGGGGAGTGATACATATCAACATAGTATTGTTGTCAAAGTTATGATACAATTGAACTTTGATGCTGTGTAATAATACTATGACACCGTATAACAATGATTGAGAGCATTTTGTTTTCTCATTGTTATCGCTACGGATCTTCAACAAATATGATACTGAACTTACAACCTTTAGGATCATGGAGTACTTGGAAGTGACGAAGATTTCGAGTCGCGTTGAAGATGCCAAGGAGATCAAGCATTTGGATGAGAAGCTACAATTTCTATCTATTTTGTAGTCTATATGTATTAATAGTTTTGTCACAAAAATTGACAAAGGGGGAGATTGTTAGAGCACTGCTCGGTCAAACTCGCATGCGTTGCTATCTCAATCATGTTTGTCAATGTTAGTGATCAAAACTATAAGTCTTGATTTCTAGCCTATTTATATATGTCTCGGACTAGGACATAGATAGTGCACTTGAGCTTAGATTTCACAGAGTTCATCATTTGAAGACGAAGAACTACTAAGGGGAGCTTGTGGAACTTCTTCGACAAAAGGTATGTGGAGACTTGAACTCATCTATCACTTGGAAAGTCTATTTCTACTATCTCATATATTGAGACATAAGTCGTGTTAAGATATAGTTTTTCTATACACATTTGAGATTTTGAGCTGAGTATATCTCGCTTACATATTTCTCGAAATATGTGTCAGAAGCTTTCGCTTCCACCAAGTTCATCTTATATCATTAGAAAATTTCCGAGTAACATCCTACATGGTTTGTGTGATAAATCATTTGATGTAGGCTTGGAATGTTTCGATAATGATTATTTCAATATCATGAAAATTGCTTTGATATTAATATGTGTGAAAACGACTATTATCATTATAGAAGAATGTTTCAATGACTGAAATAAAGATTTGGGAATGTAACCATCTTTGGATATAAGCATATATAGTGTGTTCGCGCATTAGTGTATAAATACATAAATCGGGAGCCAAGAGTATGCATATGCGTGTATACGAAATTGGTGAAGGAGACAGGTTAAGTATGCGTACAAGTACGCATACTAGCGGAAGTTTTTGAACCGAAAAATTCTGCTGAGTTTGGTTTTGACAAACTCTTAAACTAGTCACCTTAAGTATGCGTGTTCGTAAGCATATCGGGCGGAAGTTTTCGAACCGAAAATTTCTGCCGAGTTTGGAAACTAAACAAACTCAAAATCCGGTTGCTTAAGTATGCATACTTAAGCTAGTTACTTTGTCAAATCGGTCAGTTCATGGATTTAAACATTTAAATCATAAGGAATGCAATCTTTGCAAACCGTGGCTATAATGTTCATGATTGATTCAAGTGAATCAGACCGATTTGGTTTCAATTGTGTTTTGCTATGCAATTGAACAACTCTTTAACTAGTTTCATTTGAGTTACTTGAACTAGTTATGGTTAAGATGAATAAGGTTGATATGAGAGTAATCATATGGCTAACCTCGATTAACTATTTGTGAACCAACATGGTGTACACGTTTAGGTACGGTTACATAAACCTAAATGAGGGTACATTTCATTTGTGTTTAACAAGCTAAGTTCGATCTAACGGTTGAAAGATATTAGCTTGGGAGAATCAGGTTTTTCATCTAACGGTGAATATTGAATGCTTTGTTACCAAGGTAACTTAGATTGCAAACCCTGATTTGAGAACTATATAAAGGATAACTCTATCAACTTGGAAACCTAATCCCCACACCTCCTGTGTGTTACTAGTTGCATAACTAGAGTCGATTCTCCTTTAACCTTAGGTTTCTTCTCGAGACCCTGTAGGCTAACCACTTGAAGACTTCATTGGGATTGTGAAGCCAGACCCAACTATTATCTTTGTAGTTGCGTGATCTGATCTTGTTTTTTCTATCGTGTTGAGTGCAATTGGAATAATTGGCTCGAGATTTTATATCTCCGATAGGCAAGATAGAAAAGTAATCACAAACACTTTATCTCAGCGTTTGTGATTCCACAATATATTCTTTCGCTAGTCGATTAAGATTATTGTGAGGTGATTGATAATTCTAGGCTGTTCTTCGGGAATATAAGTCCGGGTTATCGATTGGTTCCTGTTCACCTTGATTTATCAAAAGAAAGAACAAAAACTCTTGGGTATTTCTGTGGGAGACAGATTTATTCAATCCCATAGACTTTTCTGTGTGAGACAGATTTGTCTATCAAGTCTTCGACTTTGGGTCGTAGCAACTCTTGGTTGTGGGTGAGATCAACTAAGGGAATCAAGTGTGTAGTATCCTGTTGGGATCAAAGACGTAATGAGCACAACTGTACCTTGAATCAATCTGAAATTGATTAGGGTTCAACTACTGATTCGATGCCGAATTTAATTGGTAGTAGGCTAGTGTCTGTAGCGGATTAATACAGTGTGGTGTTCAATCTGGACTAGGTCCAGGGGTTTTTCTGCATTTGCGGTTTCCTCGTTAACAAAATTCTGGTGTATGTGTTATTTCTATTCCATATTATATTTTTTTATATAATTGAAATATCACAGGTTGTGCGTTATGATCAATCAATTAGAATATCCAACCTTTGGTTGTTTATTTACATTAATTGACACTTGAACATTAGTCTTTGGTACCGTTCAAGTTACTCCTCTTATATTCAATCGGCTCATGATTTCTATTTGCTTTGATTGCGGATTGAATTAAGAGTTAGAGATATTAAACTCTTTGATATACTTTAATCTATATTGAGTCCGATTTGTCTAGTTGATTCTTTAGAAAGTGTATTGGAGTAAGTCCTCTCAGTTGCCAAACGAATTGTTGGGTGTGGTTGTTAGACCCCCGCATTTTCATAATGTGTTTCTGGAGAGAGCATCGAGGTTATTTCCTTCAACGATGACATGCTTCTTAGAATTGTATCTGGATGGCAGCGATCTGAGAATTTTTAGAAACAGTCTTACCCAATGCAAACGATGCATTAATAATTTCGAACACTTTTTGATTAAACTCATCAAACGAATCTTCCTATGCCATACGAAGGTTTTCCCAATCGGAATTAAGGTTTTGAAGCCTAGCTTCCTTTTCACTGGTATTTCCTTCGAATACGGTTTCTAACATATCCCAAGCATCTTTAGACCTAGTGCATGTAGTCACATGGTGCTGAAGATCTGGGGTAATGGCATGTATGATGGCATTCAAACCGTCGGAGTTTTGCTTTGCAGCAAGTATATCGGCAACATTGTATTCACCAATGTTCTTTGGAATGGTTGCATTCCCTACTACCACAGCGGGAGCATCATAGCCATTAACCACATAAACCTATGATTGAAAATCACGCGCTTGAAGAAAGGCACGCATAGCAATTTTCCACCACAAGTAATTTGAGTCATCGAAGACTGGTGGTACGTTTATAGAGATAACACCTTTTTCCATATAAGATCGCTACAAACACAGACTTATGAAGGTCATTAATGTGTTTGCCTGCTCTGATACAAATTAAAAATGCGGGGGTACAACAACCACACCCAACAATTTATTTGGCAATCTGAGAGGACTTACTCTAAATCTGCGAGCCCGATTGAATATAAGAGGAATAACTTGAACGGTACCATAAACCAATGTTCAAGTGTCAATCAATGTAAATCAACAACCAAAGGTTGGATATTATAATTGATTGATCTTAACGCACAACCTGTGATATTTCAATTATATAACAAAATATAATGCGGAATGGAAATAACACAGACACCAGAATTTTGTTAATGAGGAAACCGCAAATGTAGAAAAACACCGGGACCTAGTCCAGATTGAACACCACACCGTATTAAGCCGCTACAGACACAAGCCTACTACCAATTAACTTCGGACTGGACTGTAGTTGGACCCTAATAAATCTCACACTGATTCAAGGTACAGTTGAGCTCCTTACGTTTCGATCCCAGCAGGATACTACGCACTTGATTCCCTTAGTTGATCTCACCAACAACCAAGACTTGCTACGACCCAAAGTCAAAGACTTGATAGACAAATCTATCTCACGAGTAAAAGTCTATAGGATTGAATAGATCTGTCTCCCACAGAAATACCCAAGAGGGTGATTGCGTCCTTAGGAGCTGGTGGAAGTGGGAAGGCAAGGATTGGGGGAAGATTCAACAGGTAAACATGTTTGTCATGTTTTCTTACCGGTTATTTTATCAATTTTCTCAAGTATGTTGATGAGGTTTATTTAATCTTGGTTATCTTGGGAGTTGATTTTGGAATTTGCAATGTTCAAATGAGTATTTGAAATAAATGTAGCCTAGCTTTGTAGATAACATGCATGATTATCTCGCATCAGGGAGTATCTTTGATGCGTTCATGGTATTAGTTGAATTTGTTTAGGGTGATCATTTGAACTTAGCAAATTTGGCTCTCACGTGGATTCTTTGAAATTCACCGCTATGACAAGTGTAGTTGAAGTTGATTTGGAGAATGGAAATAACATAAGATGATGGTACCGTAGAGATATTAAGCATGATCAAAGAGTGTGAAGTAAATACACGACTTCTTGGAAAGATATATTTAACAAAAGAATGTAGTGTTGGGATCTTGCAACAATGAACAACACATTAGATGCATCAAAAATAATATGTAAAGAACTAATGCGAAACAACTCTACCGAAATAACTTGACGAGGCGTAATCACGGGTTCAACAAGTTGTCCTTAACACATTAGTTCGCGGGTATACTCGAGTTGAGTAATGTTAAACCCCTCACAGCGAAGATGTGTCCAGGATAAGACTGCCCGATATAACTTGAGTTAGCACAATGCAAGTTACCCTCTCTTCGAACTCAGCAACAGGGATGGAAGAAATAACTATACGCCGCGCAAAATAAAGAAGATAAAGAAAAGAAGACCGAAAAAAATAGGTTTGCTCTTCGTATATTTTCAACTATGAAAACCTTTAGTATTTATATGAGAAAATTAACCTCTAGGGTTTCAGATTTCTTGTAAACCAAGATTTTTGTTTCTTGTAAAACAATTAAACGCATAAAAGGAATCCTCCCATAAATAAAACTCTTAAATAAAAACTTGCAAAACACAAATTTGTGTAGACACAAGGCTTGGTGCGTGATTCATGCGCATATCGCATGGGTAAAAAATATGTATTTTTGCCCACCCGCTCCACCCACGTTTTACAATTCATACATAAGAGTATGATTATACAGAGGAGCTCCTCTTTAGTTTTCCACAATGTGGGACTAAAGGTTCCACTTCATTTACCCAAAAATGAGTGAGTATCCTTAGAACCTTAGGTCATTAGATCAAACCACACCAAGAACATAAATTTTTTTAATTAAAACTCATTTTCTCCAACAATCCCCCACATGAATGAAATCTAGGAAAACGAAAAATCGAGTAAGGAAAATACCATTTAGGCAAAGGTGTCCATGAGGTCTTGAACCATTACTTAGTGAGAAGTTACTAGGAACTACATGCTAGGACAGTGAACATAGTCTTGAACTGATAGCATTGGTGTAATTCGCGACAACACCCACGCATGATATCCTCCTGGCGTTGCTAAGTTCGTGTCGTTTTGTCCAATTTGGCCCTGGACATATCCTGTTTCTCAGAATGCTCTAGAGAATTGGCTCAATTCTCATAGGAAGCGGCCCCACTTCCATATTCAGATAGGTGAGTTCCATCAAGAGTGTTTACTGCTACACCCCACTGCAATCTTAAATTGAAACTATGGAACTCATTAAGACTTATTTAAAAGTCATCCTCCACATGCAGTCACACTATCACATCAACACCATAGGGAAGGGACGGAGAATGAAATTCTCTGATAGTGTTTACCTTTACCCACCATGAATTAGTTGTCTCATTCGAAACCTTGATCTTGGAAACTCCAGTCAGCAAGGTTGAGTATCCTTCATGGCAAGTTTAATTTTTGAGCCTAAGCCCCATCCCCCTCGATGCTTTACTAACTATCTCCTTGGACAAACCTTTCGTTAAAGGGTCCGCGATATTCTCCTTGACCGCATCCAATCTATGGAAATAACTTTGTTGAGATTAGTGTTTTCAAAGTATCATGTCTTCTACGAATATGTATAGACTTTCCATTATAGAAGCAACTCTTAGCTCTACCTATCGCAGATTTGCAGTCACAGTGTATAAATATAGCTGGCATAGGCCTATGCCAGAGAGGAATATCTTCTAATAAGTTTCTTAGCCATTCGGCCTCCTCTCCTGCTTTATCTAACGCAATAAACTCCGATTCCATAGTGGAACGAGCTATACATGTCTGTTTGGAACTCTTCCAAGATACGAGACGCACTGCTAGAGTGAATACATATCCACTCGTAGACTTAGAATCCTCGATCCTGTTATCCAGTTTGCATTGCAAAATCCCTCAAGGACGGCTAGGATATCCTTTGTAATTCAAACTAAAGGTCATTGTGTACTTCAAGTACTTTAGCACTCTAATAAGTGCATCCCAATGTATCTGCCTTACTGGATTACAAGTATACCCGCTAACATACTTACATCATAAGCAATGTCTGGTCTCGTACAATTCATCAAATACATCAGACTTCCTATGACTCTCGAGTATTCAAGTTGGTTAACTCCTACACCCTTATTCTTCTTGAGACGACAATTAGAATCATAAGGAGTACACACAGGTTTCTGATTAAACTGATTAAATTTCTTAAGTATGGATTTAACATAATGAGACCGACTCGGTCTATAGCCATTAGAAGTTTTTCTAATCTTCATCCCTAATATGACATGTTGGGGCCTAAGTCTTTCATGTCAAAGTTCTCATTCAAATAGTTTCTTAGTGGAATTAATAACATCCATGTTTGTACCTAGTATAATCATATCATCAACATACAAGCACACAATCACACAAGAATCCTTGACAAGTTTAGTATAAACACACTTATCATATTCATTAATTATAAAACCACTAGAAATCATCACATGATCAAATTTTTCATGCCACTGTTTAGGTGCTTGTTTCAATCCATACAAAGATTTAACCAGTTTTTGATGGTGGTTTTTAAACAAAGGGTAAAATCGTAAAACCCCGAATAACCTAATGTCACCGGTGACACATTTATTAAAGCATTTAATACAAGTAGTCAGTAATTAATAGGGGGTATTTTTTCAAATTAGGGTTACAACAAGAAAAACCCTAATTCACCTCCATGCCAATGGCAAATCATGCCAGCCACACTTAGCCCAAGCTAGCCGCGCCATGCCAAACGCACTCTGCCTTGGCCCTAGCTATGCTAGTCACACCACGCTAAGCCAAACACCCTTGCCTTGGCCCTAGCCGCACCTCTGTGCCAATGGCAAATCATGCCAGCCACACCAAACGCGCCAAAGCATGCCAACCATGCTAGCCGCACCTCCGTACCAATGGCAAATCATGCCAGCCACACTTATCCCAAGCTAGACGCGCCATGCCAAACGCACTCTGCCTTGGCCCTAGCTATGCTAGTCATACCACGCCAAGCCAAACACCCTTGCCTTGGCCCTAGCCGCACCTCTGTGCCAATGGAAAATCATGCCGACCACACCAAACGCGCCAAAGCATGCCAACCATGGTAGCCGCACCTCCGTGCCAATGGCAAACCATGCCGCCCACACCTTGCCCAAGCTAGCCGCGCCATGCCAAACGCACTCTGCCTTGGCCCTAGCCATGCTAGTCACGCCAAACGCGCCAAAGCATGCCAACCATGCTAGCCGTACTTCCGTGCCAACGGCAAATCATGCCGGCCACACTTAGCCCAAGTTAGCCGCGCCGTGACAAATGCACTCTGCCTTGGCCCTAGCTACGCTAATCACGCCACGCCAAGCCAAGAACCCTTACCTTGGCCCTAACCACGCCATGCCAAAATGGCGCCCACGCCTAGGCTTGCAAACCGCGCAACCTATGCCAAATTGGCCACGCATGCCATTGGCACATGCTAACACGCATTGCTGGTAGCTTTTCTTACCAGACCATGGCCCTAATGGCCGAGCATGCCATTGGCACATGCCAACACGCTCGCTGGTAGCTTTTCCTACCAGGCCGCGACCCAAATTGGCCACGCATGCCATTGGCACATGCCAACACGCATTGTTTGGTAGCTTTTCTTACCAGACCATGGCCCTAATGGCCGAGCATGCCATTGGCACATGCCAACACGCTCGCTGGTAGCTTTTCCTACAAGGCCGCGACCCAAATTGGCCACGCATGCCATTGGCACATGCCAACACGCATCGCTGGTAGCTTTTCTTACCAGACCATGGCCCTAATGTCCGAGCATGCCATTGACACATGCTAACACGCTCGCTGGTAGCTTTTCCTACCAGGTCGCGACCCAAATTGGCCACGCATGCCATTGGCACATACCAACACGCATCGCTAGTAGCTTTTCTTACCAGACCATGGCCCTAATGTCCGAGCATGCCATTGGCACATGCCAACACGCTCGCTGGTAGCTTTTCCTACCAGGCCGCGACCCAAATTGGCCACGCATGCCATTGGAACATGCCAACACGCATCGCTGGTAGCTTTTCTTACCAGGCCGTGGCCCTAATGGCTGAGCATGCAATTGGCACACGCCAACACTCTTGCTGGTAGCTTTCGTTACCTAGCCGTGGCCCTAATGGCCGTGCGTGCCATTTACACATGCCAAAATCCAAGCTGGTAGCCTAACTTGCAAACCGTGCAACCTACCACCAAGGCATTCCGCACATGCCACACACGCCACTACTTTTCCTGGCATTGCCACTTGCACTCAAGGTGCAACCCGCAACAAAGGCATTCCGCACATGCCATTGGCACATGCCACACGCGCCACTTGCACTCAAGGTGCAACCAACACTCGAGACATCAACACAAACTGGGGGATGCTTTCCAGAGTCTTGGTTTGGCGGTCACAGAATGCAGCGTACACTACGCTCACATTAAGAAAGCGTGAATAGGAATAAAGCGGTCAAATAAATGAGGAAATAATGGTGAAAACGTTTTCACCCATAAAACACCGTGCGGTTACCACCTCCTCCCATTATTTTACCCTTTACTCTCTTCCTTCATGAGGCCAGGGTACTTTTCAATCTCGACTTGTATAAATAGGTCTTACCTGTTTCTACCAGACAACAAGTCTCGGTCAGGAGAAAAATACAACACTCTCAGAAAAGGCAACTTTTCAAGCTCTCCAAAAAAGCTTTCATCTCTTGCAAGCTTCCTAAGCTTTCACTTTACGATACAAGTCGAGACACTACTCTCCCAGAATTATTCTCGGTCTCAATACCTTTCTTTGCTTCCCTCCCCAAATCAACCCTTCGTCTCCTCCACTTTGTGACCGAAGCAAGTCCGGGAACGGCCATTTCTTGGTTTAGCGTAGGACTTGTACAGATTGATCTCTCGAATCTAGAAAGTGCTCACGTGCGAGAACATTTGTTTAGGGTTTATACCAGTTTCTCACTCACCTACCGAAATCGGCGGAAACGGTTTTTACCCATAAACAATTGGCGACCACAATGGGAGGAGGCGATCTATCGGCTACAATGTCGAGGCCGTCGATCTCGTTCTTCGACCCGAGATGTCAAGATGGTAGGTGAAGACGACTCAATCCGACTCAACCGCCGAGACAACCCGGTTACGAGTTGTAAAAACTACCTTTGAAAACCGGGACTCAACGAAGATGCTACCGGCGATTGGGGACTTATGGCGATGCTACCAAAGAAAGCCTCCTTTTATATGGAGAGGGGCGTGTTCGCAAAAACCTATGGAGTGAATAAATTTAGACTGGGCAAGATATACGATCTGTTTTTAGGTTCTTAATAAAACCGTCATACTCATCTTTGCGTCTTGTGCACACACTTTCATAAAAGCAATATTCCTTTCACAAAACATAATCGAGTTATATTATCAAAACCATTCATCCCAGAAATAATCCAATATCCTCAAAAGCTACCAGCTGTCTATCAAAACCGATTGAACTTTGAACCAGACATCCAGTATGTTTTTCAAAAAAAAAGAAAAAAAAAAGAAGAACCTGAATGAAAGTTTAACAGAGAAGCATTCAAGGAAAATCATCCAATGAGGTCCGTTTCTTCTTAGAGAAAGTCAACTTTGCATCTTCAAGAGCCGCTCTCTTCATAGTTAACATCTTGGAAAGCTTTTCGAGTTCTACCTCTGTCGTGCAATCTCCTCTGCGAGAAAGGCTTTCGATTCTTGCATCTTTCGACTTCGGATCTCGGCAAGGCCTTCGACAAACCACGAAGCGTTGAACTCCTTTTCTACACACACGTCGCGATGGTGCTCCCCTTCGGCAATAACGTCTTCGGGGAACGGTGTGGCCGGTCACCTCATGCATGTCCTCGATGGAAGATAAAGCCTCTTCCACATGCTTAACCAGCGCAAATAGACTATCGACCTTCTTGATTGTGGCCATATGTCCATACTTCTCCCGCATTCGGTGTACAACGCCTCATACTTAGCCAAAGACGTTGAAATTGCCAACCAAAGACATGACTCGGATAAGGAACCAGAAGTAATGGGGATCGAAAATGGCGCCCGCAACTGGCCTCACGACTCGCAAATGGTCTTCTTCCATGTCTACGACAAAGAACCATCGAGAATCATCCACCGTTTGACCCATCATCGTGCCTGGCAATTGGCTAACTCCCATCTCCAAGTCACCAGGCGGTGGTCACCAAAGGCAAGTTTTCGTGTGGCTCCACCCAGAATCGTCCTCCGAACCGGATTCCTCTGCGAACTTGAGTTAGACATTTTTCAAAAGAAGAAACGCAAGAAGAAAGAAAAAAGAAGCGCGGAACTCACCGAACCACTTCCGAAAAAGAACCAGTCTTTGCCAGAGGAATCACTCTCACTTGTCGAACTTTCTTCTTTCTCCGACTCATCACCGCTGAGAAGGCCAGTGCCGCCGGAATTTTTCGAAGAAATTGCCGTCTCTCCGGCAACGTGCAAGGGAAGCGAAAGCATTAACACTACCGAAGCCTGGAAGAAACAAGACACATGTTTTCAAGCCAGAAATTCACGTGTTTTGAGACAAACCAACAAGGAGGCGACACATACCAGTTATTGGAAGAACTCGAAAGACACGAGAGAGCTGCGGGAGGATCTTTTGAAACCGCCGGAACCCGCCAAACACGATTCTTCGTTCTCTGTTCCTTTGCTCGGGACTTTCCGAGTTGCCGGGCAACTTTCGCTGGGATCTCTCAACATTGGATACTTCTTCAAAACTGTTGGGGAAGGTTTAGAACGAACATTCTCCACCACGTTATTTACAAAATCTTGGATCATAATGAACTCATCGTGACCAGTAACTCATTATAGCCAAAAGTCGTCGAAGTTACTCTTCCCGTTTGAAAGAAGGGAAGGCGGATACCCTACTCAAGGGCACTAGCATTGAGGGCGGCATGCAATGAATCCTTAGGAACCACCAACTTGGTAAGCAAGAGGCACCCTTGATCGAAACCCATGTGACGAGCAAAGACGGTCAATATTGTAAGCATTTATTCGGAAAGACCCCATGAAGAAAGACGGCATATAGCCGGACAAGCACTTTGAATAAACAAGTTTTTACCAACACTCAAGTTGCCGGGAAGATAAAGACATGATCGGAGCAGAAGCAAAGGTGTCAATTTGAGTCACCGACCTATGGACCGGCTCCCATGGGCGAAACCTGATTTCATACGACTTATCGAGAAGACTAACCAATCTCATGCCAACTCTTGGACGCATGTTCACCCATCGAAGAATTCGGGAGCCGCCCCAACTCGCGGGACTCGAAGGCAATGGTTTCGGAGCATACTTCTCAAAGTGCTCCCATAACCAGGCTTGCAGAAAAGCAACGTGCAAATATGAATCCACTTTCATGAAACCATTCGAAACTCGCATGTTCGCAACTAGGTGATCCAGATGCACATACAGGGAACCAAGGAATAGCTTGCCAATGGGAAGAACTTCACCTTTTGCTAACTTCACAACAATCACTAGCAACTCGGTCTTATTTCCTTCTTTCCGGAACTGTCATCAAAAATGTCTCTAGACAACCGCAGAGAGCCAAAAATGCCGCAACATGAAGATCATTGCTTTTGTTTAGGTTCCAGCTTGTCCGGAAACCATTGAGATATCCACCAGCTGTAAAAGCACCTTTCATCCTCTTTCCGGACAGAATCTTTCGACTTCGCAGTGGAGTCTTTTCGAGCGTAATCACCCAACTTAGCGGCAAGGTCATCCCGCATCTTCTCCTCACCTTCATACAATCGGATATTAAGATTCCGATTCCGGAAGATTGACAAGAGAGCCACACTATCCAAGGAGAAAGTTATTTCACCCCATCTACATATGATCGTATGGGTGTCCGAACACCATCCGGAGATGAAAGCAACCAAGCCCGGGATATCCTTCATAACTGGAGATTTCTTGAAGCTCGACAAAGATCAATAATCTGCGCTCGAGTCAAGTTGGTATTTATGTGCTCCCTACTCACCATGAACTCAACCCATCTATCAAAAGAACGCAATGGGCTTTGACACATCCCGAAATCAATGTTGGAAGAAGAATATACCCCTTTATGAAGACAAAACCGTATGGTGTTCTGCGGGCGAACCGAACGTGTCTTCTTTTCATCTTCACCACTTAGGTTAACAAAATTGGCACGAAACACGGGTGATTCTTCCGAGCGGGGCGAGGGGTTTAGCGAAGAATTCATCATCCGTGTTTGGTTTGGAATTATGAACATCCTTCAATGAAGCGAAATTCTGTTCAGGTAACATCTTGTCGGATTTCTTCATAACAATTTGGTAACAAGATATCTGCACAAAACAAACGGATAAAGACGAAATTATCTCCATGACACATAACCGCACCCAACAAAAGGAAAACTCTGAAAAAAGGGGGTATTCTCTACGTGTTCAAAATCGCACGCGTGATATTTTCTTCAGGTCCGAAATTCATATATGCAATATTTTCTATGGGTTCGAAGTCATATGAAGTACATATACAGTATTCTTCTTCGGGATTCATATACAGTATTCCTCTTCGGGATTCATATACCGTATTCTTCTTCGGGATTCATATACCGTATTCTTCTTCGGGATTCATATACAATATTCTTCTTCGGGATTCATATACAGTATTCTCTACGGGTTCAAAACTGCACACGCAGTACTCTCTTCAGGGTTCAAAATTATATACGCAGTATTTTATACGGGCTCAAGTGCGTCTGCAGTATCCTTCTTCGGGTTCAAAATTATATATGGAGCATTTTTCTACGGGTTCGAATCATATATACAGTATTTCCCTTGGGTGCATATATATAATATTTTTTGCAAGAAGCACGCCAAGAAATCATATGCGCAATATCATTGCAAGGATTATAAAAATGCATACTCTTAGGGTTTACACCTACATGAAAAGGGAAACAAGAAAAGTACTAGAAGACATACCTGGAAGCCGGTTTCTCTTTATGACTCTGCCGCTAGTATGAAAAGATGAAAGAACAAAGTGCAAGATGAGAGAAAGGGATTTTATATATATGGGCGTGAAGATTCTGAAACAGGAAGGATTTCCCTTTACCGAAAATCGTGCGTGTAAGGAACATGCCCACAAGGGCGCCCAACTTCCCAACGTCGCCCAAGTTACACCGGTCCCACCAGTTGCGCCAACTCCCACGTACCGCCCAAGCCACACCGGTCCCACCAATTGCGCCCAGCTTCCCAATGTCGCGCAAGTTGCACCGGTCCCACCAATTGCGCCAACTTCCCAATGACCGCCCAAGTCACGCCAGCAAGCACACACAGTTTCCCCACCTTGCGCCGTTCCCGCCGGCTAGCACGCACAGCTTCCCCACCTTGCGCCGATCCCACCAGCTAGCACGCTCAGTTTCCCAACTCACGTCAACTTTCCAATGACCGCCCAAGTCACGCCAGCTAGCACGCTCAACTTCCCCACCTTGCACCGGTCCCGCCAGCTAGCACGCTCAGTTACCCAACTCGCGTAAACTTCTCAATGCCGCCCAGCTTCCTGTCTCTTAATGATGCTGACTTCCCAATTGTGCCAGCCTCCCGATTTGTGCAAAACTGCCAGAGGCAAGGATTCCAAATCCTATTTATAAAAAGGTCGACAAGCCTCCTCAATTCTCTTTATGATTTATCTTTGATAGTTTGTCACCATCTTATGCTTACCTCGCAACAAAGCTCCTGTTCCGAGCTAAGCAGGGGACTTAATGTTGATGGTGGTTTTTAAACAAAGGGTAAAATCGTAAAACCCCGAATAACCTAATGTCACCGGTGAAACATTTATTAAAGCATTTAATACAAGTAGTCAGTTATTAATGAGGGTATATTTTCAAATTAGGGTTACAACAAGAAAAACCCTAATTCACCTCCGTGCCAATGGCAAATCATGCCAGCCACACTTAGCCCTATCTAGCCGCGCCATGCCAAATACACTCTGCCTTGGCCCTAGCTATGCTAGTCACACCACGCCAAGCCAAACACCCTTGCCTTGGCCCTAGACGCACCTCTGTGCCAATGGAAAATCATTCCAGCCACACCAAACGCGCCAAAGCATGCCAACCATGCTAGCCGCACCTCCGTGCCAATGGAAAATCATGCCAGCCACACTTAGCCCAAGCTAGCCGCGCCATGCCAAACGCACTCTGCCTTGGCCCTAGCTATGCTAGTCACATCACGCCAAGCCAAACACCCTTTCCTTGGCCCTAGCCGCACCTCTGTGCCAATGGCAAATCATGCCAGCCACACCAAACGCGCCAAAGCATGCCAACCATGCTAGCCGCACCTCCGTGCCAATGGCAAACCATGCCAGCCACACCTATCCCAAGCTAGCCGCGCCATGCCAAACGCACTCTGCCTTGGCCCTAGCCATGCTAGTCACACCAAACGCGCCAAAGCATGCCAACCATGCTAGCCGCACCTCCGTGCCAACGGCAAATCATGACGGCCACACTTAGCCCGAGCTAGCCGCGCCATGCCAAATGCACTCTGCCTTGGCCCTAGCTACGCTATTCACTCCACGCCAAGTCAAGAACCCTTACCTTGGCCCTAGCCACGCCATGCCAAAATGGCGCCCACGCCTAGGCTTGCAAACCGCGCAACCTATGCCAAATTGGCCAAGCATGCCATTGGCACATGCCAACACGCATCGCTGGTAGCTTTTCTTACCAAACCATGGCCCTAATGGCCGAGCATGCCATTGGCACATGCCAACACGCTCGCTGGTAGCTTTTCCTACCAGGCCGCGACCCAAATTGGCCACGCATGCCATTGGCACATGCCAACACGCATCGCTGGTAGCTTTTCTTACCAGACCATGGCCCTAATGTCCGAGCATGCCATTGGCACATGCCAACACGCCGGTGGTAGCTTTTCCTACTGTGGCGACCCAAATTGGCCACGCATGCCATTGGCACATGCCAACACGCATCGCTGGTAGCTTTTCTTACCAGACCATGGCCCTAATGTCCAAGCATGCCATTGGCACATGCCAACACGCTCCCTGGTAGCTTTTCCTACCAGGCCGCGACCCAAATTGGCCACGCATGCCAGTGGCACATGCCAACACGCATCGCTGGTAGCTTTTCTTACCAGGCCATGGCCCTAATGGCCGAGCATGCCATTGGCACACGCCAACACTCTTGCTGGTAGCTTTCGTTACCTAGCCGTGGCCCTAATGGCCGTGCGTGCCATTTACACATGCCAAAATCCACGCTGGTAGCCTAACTTGCAAACCTTGCAACCTACCACCAAGGTATTCCGCACATGCCATTGGCACATGCCACACACGCCACTATTTTTCCTGGCATTGCCACTTACACTCAAGGTGCAACCCGCAACAAAGGCATTCCGCACATGCCATTGGCACATGCCACACGCGCCACTAGCAGCGCCACTTGCACTCAAGGTGCAACCAACACTCGTGACATCAACACAAACTGGAGGATGCTTTCCGGGGTCTTGGTTTGGCGGTCCAAAGATGCGGCGTACACTACGCTCACATTAAGAAAGCGTGAATAGGAATAAAGCGGTCAAATAAATGAGGAAATAATGGTGAAAACGTTTTCACCCATAAAACACCGTGCGGTTACCACCTCCTCCTATTATTTCACCCTTTACTCTCTTCCTTCATGAGGCCAGGGTACGTTTCAATCTCGACTTGTATAAATAGGTCTTACCTATTTCCACCAGACAACAAGTCTCGGTCAGGAGAAAAATACAACACTCTAAGAAAAGGCAACTTTGCAAGCTCTCCAAAAAAGCTTTCATCTCTTGCAAGCTTCCTAAGATTTCACTTTCTGATACAAGTCGAGACACTACTCTCCCAAAATTATTCTGGTCTCAACACTTTTCTTTGCTTCCCTCCCCAAATCAACCCTTCTCCTCCACTTTGTGACCGAAGCAAGTCTGGAACGGCCATTTCTTGGTTTAGGCCGGACTTGTACAGATTGATCTCTCGAATCTACAAAGTGCTCACGTGCAGTAAGTAGGATCCAGGCCGTCACGTCGTCAACAGCAGCAGCCGACATAGCCATCCTACCTACATCCGTCGTGAGGAGTTTGAGTTCGGCTAGAATACGGGCTAAGACAGGGAAGGCAGTAATGGAAAAGGCTACGCCCATGAATATGAAAAACGGTAGATAATGCAGAACGGAAGCGTGAATAAAGAATTTTGATAGTAAAGTTAGAGAATAGTTGAGAAATCTCAATATTGATTAATAATAATGTATATTGTACATAGGACTTGTCTCATATTTAAATAACTCTAAGACTCAAACTTGGAAAATAAGAAATCCCTAAAATAAATAAAGTTCTAGAACTAAATAACTTCTAATAATAAGTAATTCCAAATATAAGAAATACTACTCTAAATTAATTAAGTTCTAGCAATAATAATAAAAATACTAATCCTAAATCTAACGGATGTCCTACATCAGGCCCGCCATCTTGAAAAGAATTCGTCTCGAATTGAGAAAGTACCGAAAAACATGTGCTACATTAGGCCCGCCATCTTGAAAAGAAGTCGTCTTCGAGTTCACCAAATATTGCAAACGACCAGTCCAACAAATAATATACTTTGAGTAAGTTAATGATCGTAGACTAAAACACCATATAATAAATCGTTTAACACTAAAATCGTTGTCGACGTTGCACGGTATAATTTTCAAAGTAATTTCCTCGGAGTACGTTAGATCGGCAGACATCTTTGTGGTTGATTTTTTATCTTCAACAATAGGAACAACTTGATTAACATTCGAAACCTGCAAAGAAGGTATTGACGGTGATTCTACCATTGGCGAAGAAAATATTGGTGTCGGGACCTGTATTGTTGGAGGTGTAACCTCATCCATGGTATCGAGTTGTGACGAATCCAATTGATCTAACATAATCTTTAATTTTGCGAGTCGACAATAATTTTCCTTTTGTAAATCCGCAATTTCACGGAACACGTCATCAAAATTGACATGATCCAAACAGAAATTAAACATGATAACAATGCTTGATAGCTTGGTTTAGAAATCCGGGATTGATTGACTTTTAGAAACAGTGTAGGTAGTGGACGTGATAGCTAGGCTTGTTGGGTAGTGGGCTTGGACTAAAACAGTTGGCACTTGGGAATCTGTGGAAGAAGTTGGGTACTGGACGAAGTTGAAACTTCAAACCATAAGTAGAGATATAATGGTGTGGGTGCAGACTGTTTTGATGTGAACGGGAAGAAAGAGAAGGAAGTTACGAGAAAAGGTGGTAAAGTGAATGTGAGGAACGTAAGGGTTTGGTAGAAAAGTTAACAGACGTCTTTTTTTTTTTTTTTTTGGTAATGGAAAATTAAAAAGATAGGGTTTAGAAGAAGAGATGCGGAGATCTCGATAAGTAAGGGTGACGAAAGGGTAAAGGAAATTTAGAAGAAAAGAATAAGAGGATCGAAGCCGAAGCTCGTGATGCCACTTAATGCAGAACGGAAGCGTGAATAAAGAATTTTGATAGTAAAGTTACAGAATAGTTGAGAAATCTCAATATTGATTAATAATAATGTATATTGTACATAGGACTTGTCTCATATTTAAATAACTCTAAGACTCAAACTTGGAAAATAAGAAATCCCTAAAATAAATAAAGTTCTAGAACTAAATAACTTCTAATAATAAGTAATTCCAAATATAAGAAATACTACTCTAAATTAATTAAGTTCTAGCAATAATAATAAAAATACTAATCCTAAATCTAACGGATGTCCTACATCAGTAGAC
>JAJJWW010003399.1:0-44626 GCA_023531295.1 Papaver armeniacum
AATAAAAATTAGAATTGTTCATCCTAAAATGATTTGATTGTATAGATTCTTGTGAGGGGTGTAGTGTATGATTTCCTGCAACTACACCTATTATTCCAAGTAAAAGTATATCCTATAAATCCCAGATCTATCAAACCACAACTACTAATCAAATTCTTAAAAATTCTAGCTTATGTTTCATTGAAAGGGTATCTACTTTTCTTTTCTTCTCTATGCAAAACAACGTTAAAGTCGCCTATAACAATCCAAGGTTTATCTATGTGTGGTGCCATATGATTGATGATACGCCATGAATCCAACTTTTTTGGCCTATATGAGCTACCATAAAAACATGTTAAAATCCAGGCAGGCCTATTGTTACTAGCATGAATATTCACATTTATATGATTATGGTGGTCGTCCATTATGTCTAATTTCATATTATCCTTCCAAATAAGGCAAAGACCGCCAGCAGTACCTATAGGAGGTACTAACCAATAATTACTAACATTAACTTTTCTTAAAATCTTATGCATTTCCTCATTCTTTTGCTTTGTTTCAGAAATGAACATTATATCAGGATTATCTTTGTTCAACATATCATTAAGACTATTTATTGTAGCAATTTTACCTAATCCCTGACAATTCCATGATATCACACTAATAAATTGCCAAAAATAAGATACAATTGGGTATTCTAAGTTATACATAAAAAGGGAATCATGAGTGTTGTATTTTTTGTTTATATGTTCATGGTGAATCATATCAGTCAAATTCACAGTTGTTCTACTGAAACTAGCTCTTTTTCTAGACTTCATCTCCTTTGTCGATCCTTCCTTTCGTTTTTCAACTGAAACTATTTCATCATCTTTGAGAAACCTAAATTACAATTGTTTAAGCACATGTTGTTCTACTATTTTTCTATCAACCTAATTATTATAGATTCGAAAAACCTATTTTTTTTTCTCTTTGTTTGAAATGGGCTAAATTGGTTGAAATGAAGAGAAAAATTAATGTTGTAGATTCACTTACGGTTAGGTATGTTTAACTTGTTTTGTGGAGCTGTTACAGGCTGGTTTTTATTTTTGACAAACGAAGTTAGTACTATTAGTTTCAAGTCCATCAAGCCAACCGTAATTATTTTTTTTTTTACCGTCATTATTAATCATAGGGGTTTTGAGTTTACCCCCTAAACCAATTAGTGATTGGTCGCTCCCCCTAGATTGTTAATATTAGTGTTGATGGTGGATTTTCATTTAAGGTTAAAATTGTAAAAAACCAGAAAATCATGTGCTGACATCTTGTAAAAGATAAAGCCATTAATAAGTGTTGGATACTCCCTCACTTAATTCACCTAGAATGGAGCATGTGGCAACAATCCCATTCTATGAATACACGAAATTCATCCAGGTTGGAGCATGTAGCAACAATCCCATATACCCTGTGAATTTCTAGCATTATTAATTAATGCGCAATCGGCCTTGTATTTCTGTACTCATTATCGGTGCGGCATGATTTATCCCGTGTTGCTCTTCTGAGCAACACGAACCTCCAAGCATTATAATGAAACCATGTACGAAATACCCGTACTGGTGACTCTCGATGTGTTATACTAGCCCGATTAAGCCCCTCTCGGTGTGTTATACTAGCCCGATTGAGCATCCCGGACCGACCGTATCGATCGGATATGATCACGATCATCCAACTCCACAAGCATGATTGGATGACCCAGGATCAATTCCATCACCTCCAGCAGGTATGGAATATCCACTGCAGAACCAACGCGGACCCCGCATGGTCGGCCTCCCTCCAGAATTGGCCTAGCTTGCCAAAACGTCCAAACCATAGCAGTATGGGAGGAAAACCCTAAAATTAGGGTTTGCGGCATATTACATGTGTCGCAAAAGTCTCAACCATCCATCTTCGCGGTATAGATGGAGGGTGTAGATGTAGATTCAAAGGGCCCGAGCATGTCAACACAATCACCGTGGGCTCGCTTTGCATACACGACCAATCGGTCGGGACCAACTATGGTTGGTTATCTCAATTCGCACCGAATCAAGCATTGGCGCACGACCTTGAAACCCAAAATTAGGGTTTTGAGCATCACGAGCGTCCATCTTCTCCGGCACGAATGGAGGGTCCAAGATCAGATTAAGCAGTTCCGGTCATACCAGCATGACCACCGTGGGCCCATCTATCCCCTCACCCGATCGGCCAAGGAACATCATGCCTGGTTATTCCAAGACGCGCGCTCAAACTAGCGTGGTCACACCTCCCAAACCGCAAACTAATCTCGACCGCTCAACTTCGCCGGACGATTTGAGTGGTTCGAGATCACGTTTTCATGGGATAGTCGGGTGTGGCGTGAACACCAGCCTACCACTTACACGCGGAGACCGGTCGGCCAAGACCGACCAAGTTAGGTCATCTTGGAATGCACGCCGGAAGTGAGCATGGTGCGCGGCTTTTGCGGTACCAAATTCCTATTACAAAATCGATCTCCACCACTCCTCTTTGGCGGTAAAATTGAGTGGCCTAGATTGCACCTTCATGGGACGGTGAGATATGGACGTGTACACCGGTATGTCGTCTACACGCATGCCCGGTCTGTCCTTTCCAAAAACCTTCCCATGCTTGGTTTCGACCAAGCTGAAGAGTGATGCTTGCGCACCTCTTCAAAAACCCTAATTCATTAACGGCCGCAGATGAGTGTCTCAAAGATCATCTCGTCCGTCCAACTTCACCAACTTGGTTATACAACCCTGGTCAGGAGTTAATTGGTCAGTGAGGCGTCACCACCCATCACTTTACCACACCATGATGCAGTACCTGCATAAAATGCACATGATACTTCACCAGTATCGACTTCTTGAATAACACAGTTATTCAATTCAGCATTACATGCTACCTTTCGTGGATCCACGATTCACACATTCCAGACATCAATCATGTCACAAACTGGGGGATACATACTGGGGTATTGGTCTGGCGGTGTACAGCGTGCAACGCGCCATCACAAGAACGTGTTAGGAAGTTATGGACGGTTAGAGATGGAAGGAGAAGTGGGCAAGACTGGTCGTGTAACACCAACACACACCTCCACTACTCCATCACTCCACTTCCTCCACTTCCCACGAGAGACGTGAATAAGGCTCAAATGACTTGTATAAATAGGTTCTCCTCCTATTTTCCAAACGGGAGAAACAAGAGCAAGTCCAGGACAAAAACGAAACCAAGTGTTAATACAAAACAGGAACCGATAGCTTGCATCCTGTGGCGGTTCTGCTTTACAGTTACAAGTTATAAGCAAGCCAACACCTTCACAATCTCAACACCTTCTTCGCTTCCCTCCCTAAGATCAACCCCATCTCCTTCACTTTGTGATCGAAACAAGTCCTGGAACGGCCATTTCTTGGTTTAGGCCGGACTTGCACGAGATTGATTTCCAGAATCTACAAGCACTCCTTGCTTGTGAGTGCATTTGTTTAGGGTTTAGATTCATTCCTCATCCACACACCCCAAATTACCAAATCCGGCAGGAATAGTTTTCACCCATAAACAATTAGCAACTTTCCCCCTTAAACCAATATATTTCTACAAAAAATACCCTTTATTGTATATGTGCGAGCTATATGTATGCCATCATTTACCACGGCCATTGAATACCTCCTCTTAGCACCACCATCAACAATAATAACCACCAAAAATGAGTGATCATAAAAAATAATGCTTACGATCAAATACTGCAAGAAATTAGATTCAGTCAAAATCCGGTGATAAAGTGCGAAATCTAAAAATGTTTGTGGCATTTACAATATTTTTGAAGTCCTACCGTATCATTGTTGTTATACTTATATGCAATTGTCAACGACTTGATTGCCTTGTTTTATCAGAATCCATTGTCGCGAACTCCACCACGGCACCACTCCTATGTGAACCTGATGAAAATTAATCAAATGATTTATATCTTCCATGATTTTTTTTTTTTTTGAAGCATGATGATATTATTAAAATTAAGCTGCAATTACACGAGGGTAGGTGATACCCAAGGAGTCATCCATTACAATTTGAGTGATGCATGGTGGGATTGTGTGGTCCCAAAATAAAGTTGTAAGGTTCTCTAATTGGTTGTTGTCCGCTGCCAGATTAGCTAGTATGTCCGCTGCTTGATTGCCTTCTCTGTAGTTGTGGTTGACTGTGCAGTGTGGGATCTGACCCATGTTTTGTTTGGTTTCAGAGATCATTCCTGAGATGTACCAAGGTGGGTCGGCCTCTGAGGTTAGGAATCGAAGTAGGTTTTTCGAGTCGGTTTCTAATTGAACCTTTGGCCAGTTTCGTTCTTTTGCCGTCCTAGTGGCTATGAGCATTGCCCAGGACTCAGCTGTGAGGGCGGTGGTAATTCCAAGTGGTTGCGCTATGGCTACCAAGGTGTTGGCAGAAACATCCCTGCAAATGAATCCTGCTCCATCTACTCCGGGGTGTCCTCGTGCTGCTCCGTCTGTGTTGATCTTGATCCAGTCTATATCTGGTTTGATCCAGCCTATTAATATTGTTGTATTCGTTCGTTCTCTATTTCTTGGATTTGGGGGACCTGGTATTCCAGGTAGCACAGGAGGGAGGTTTTCTTGTGCCCATGAGAACTCTTGTTGAAGAGAGAGAGCCATTTGGGTGATGTTACTTGGGTTTGGTTGCCTTTGTCGGTAAATGTAGTCATTTCTAGTTATCCATAAGGACCAGAAAAGGAAACAGAAGGCTATTTTGACAGTGTGGTGAGTTTTCAATTGTAAAAGTTATGTGATTGTCATCTGGGGGTTTAGAAAGTTTGGAAGATTGTGGGTTGTGGTTGATTGAGTATGGAGTCTTGTGAAAAGATTGTTCCATGCTTCCACAGCCACTTGACAATGGAGGAGAATGTGGGTAGCAGATTTCGGGACAGAACTGCATTGTGGACAAATGTCAGTATCGATGAGGTGGATATGGTTTAGAATGGTGAAGGTCGGAAGGCCTTCGTTGATTGCTTTCCACAAGAAAAGCTGTAATTTTGGAGGACATGGGAGTGTCCAGAGAAACTTAGATGGTGGTAAGGGGTTTTGGTGGGAATGAGATGGTAAGCAATGATATCCAGATGATGTAGTGTACTTTCCAGATTTGGTGTAAGGCCATATGATTCTATCAGCGGGGTGGTTTTGGGGGAGGTGGATATTCACGATTCTTTGGATTATGTTGGGTGGTAGTAGGTTTAGTTTATCATGATTCCATGTCTGAGTGAAAGGATCAATGAGGTCAACTACTGTTTGGATTGTGTAACAACTCGCTGGGTCTAGGGTGTTATCAAATTGTGGGATCCAGTTTTCTTGAATAGGGGTTGTTAATCTATCTCCGATTTTATGGAAAAGATGTTGTTTGATAATAGGGATGAGGGATGTTAATTGTCTCCATTGGGGACTGGTCGAAGATGGGGTAGCTGGCGTTCCTAAAAAGATAGGTTGTTGCTTCAGATATTTTTCGTTGCAAAGGATAGCATAGACTGAATCTGGTTTCTTATGGATGTTCCAGAATCGCTTCATGAGTAATGCTTTATTATGATCGATGCTTCTTCGAATTCTCAGACCGCCTTCTGTTTTGGGCCTAGTCAACTTATCATAACCCAGTGTGTGAAGCTTCTTGACTGAGGAGTCATGTCCCCAAAAAAAGTTTCTGGAGATACGATCTATTTTCTTATTCACATTGACAGGCATAAGTTGTGCTTGCATTATGTGATTTGACGTAGGGGTTAGGGAAGATTTTATGAGAGATAATCTTCCTGAAGGAGTTAGACATTTTGTCATTCATCCCTTAGCCCTGCGCGCTAACCGATTTAGCAGAGGTTCATAAATGTGACGAGAGGATCATCCATGCTTGAATTGAATTCCTAGGTAAATCGGGGGTGTTGAGGTTGTGGGCATATTGAAAGCTTGTTGAAGGTCAAGTAATTGTTGTTGGTTAAGCTTTGGGTGATGGATGATGGTGGATTTTGAAGCATTAATGTGCTGACCTGCTGATGTGTTGTATGCTTGGAGCAAGCGCTTGAGTTGATTTGTGGCTTCTGTTGAAGCCTTGTATGTGATGAGGAGATCATTCGCATACATAAGATGAAGAACTGATGGAGATTTTCGTGAGATTCGTAGCCCCTCTACAGCTTTTTGAGCCTCAAGATTTCCTAAGTTTGTTGAGAGTATTTTCGCACAAATAATAAAAACATATGATGAGAGTGGATCCCCTTGTCTTATTCCTCTGGTTGGAGTGATATACCCATGCGGCGTGCCATTGATGTTGATTGAATATGTGACCGTTGATATACAAAGCATGATGTATTCTATGAAAATTTCCGGAAAACCTAATTTGGTAAAGGCTTTTTTAACAAAACCCCAGTCTAGACTATCATAGGCTTTGGATATCCAATTTCAGTGCTATTTTTGGGTCCTTAGTATTAGTTGAGGTTCTAATATGATGAAAAAGCTCTCCAGCAATTGCCATATTATCCTGGATAGATCTTTGGGGTATAAAAGCGCTTTGGTTAGGGCTTATCAAAAAGGGGAGTAAGGGGCGTATGCGGTTGACCAGGATTTTTGAGATGATTTTGTAGGTGACATTACAGAGTCCAATTGGCCTGAATTGCGACGGTTTGGATGGGTGGTCTATTTTGGGGATTAGAGTTAGGTTAGTGTAGTTCATGAGTGGATGGATACTCAATGAGTTGAAGAAACTACACACCATTTCTATTAGATGTAAATGTGTTGTTTTCCAGAAAACCTTAAAGAACTTACTAGTATATCCGTCCGGACCTGGAGCACGTTCAGAGCCAATCGCGAATAAGGCATGTTTGATTTCTGAAGGAGTTCCTTCTTTCGTCAATTAGGTGCATTGGCTGGGTGTTAACCTTGGGGTTATATCTGAAAAAAGGCTTTCATCTATCATTGTATTTGGATATGTATATTTATCAGTGAAGTGATCGATTATTAATCCAACCACGGCATCTTTGTCAGTAATCCAGTTGTTTTGGTGGTCTTGAAGTTGTTGAATGTTGTTGCAGCTTCGATGGATTGTTGCTTTGGTGTGGAAGAAAATGGTGTTACGATCGCCCGATTGTAGCCATTGAATTCTTGATCTTTGTCGCCAATACGTTGCATGACAGTCGAGTAACGTCAAGTGTTGTTCTCTGAGGTGTTTTTCATGGAGTTGCCAATATGCCAGATCATCACCGGAGCGAGTGGCGCATTGATGTTGGGCCATTTTGATTTCTTGATCATGGTGGGGATATGGCCGAAATTTTCCTTGTTCCATTCGGTAAGGATTTCGCTGGTTGAAATAAGCTTGAGCTGGAAATTTACTGTGGGATCCATGTCATTAATCCCGGTCCACGCCGAAGTCACCACTTGTTGCAATTGTGGGTGGGTAAGCCATAAGTGCTCAAACTTATAATTCTTGTTCCCATGCCAATCGATTGCTCTAATTTGGAGCAGAATTGGGGCATGGTCTGAGGCTATTCTTGGTAGGTGAGTAACTGCTGCATGTGGATTGGATGTACGCCAATGTTGAGTTGCCATCGCTCTATCTAGTCGTTCCAAGATGTTATATTGTCCTTGTTGATTGTTCGTCCAGGTGAACGGATCGCCTCGAAATCCCAAATCCATGAGTCCCATTTGGTCTATTAAGTTAAGCATTGGCTGGGTTTGTGCATACGTTACCTACCTGCCCCTTTGTTTTTCCGATTGGTCCGTTATTTCGTTAAAGTCGCCAATTAGGACCCATGGTGCATTGATGTTAGAAAAAATTGATGGAAAGTCGTGCCAAAAATCCTTTCTTGCAATTGGGTGTGGGGGAGCATAGATGCCTGTGCACAACCAAGGATGTTCAGGTGCCGGGGGAATAATACGGACGTGTATATAACTCTGGGAATGTAAGATGATATGTACATCGTAATTGTCCTTCCACATTAAGCATAAACCTCCTTTCCTGCCAACTTTGGGAATAGAGAAATGTTTCTGAAATTGAAATGATTGTGCGATAAAATTCATATGATTGTTGGTGGCTAGAGTTTCAGATAAAAAAAACAAAAGAAGGTTTGTGCAATGATATCAAACTTCGAAGATGTTGTATTGTGTTTTGATGGTTGAGACCCTGACAGTTCCATGCTAGAATGCTCATCTTGGTAGACAAACAAAGTTACAGTAGTAGTTACAAAGGTAAATAATGGACCCAACGGTAGACAAATAAAGTTACAGTAGTAGTTACAAAGGTATATAATAGACCACAAAATCAAAGCGTTAGACACTTCAAAGGTTGTATACAACTTCAAAATGAACAACTTAAGATATATGAAACTAAACAATATAGATAAATTAAGGAATCATTGAGACAGATTTGATAAGACCAAAAAATTTTGAGTGGACTTACCTGGGGGTTAGCAAGATCAGAGGAGCATAGGTTTGGGATAGAGGGTATTATTTCTTCATATTCGGTACATAAGAAAGAGGCGCTGAGGAGGTTTGAGAAATCCCAATTTTTTTTTTTTTTAACTATTAGACAAAAATAACGGAAAGATTGAAAAACATTTACAGATGAAATTAATCTCACCATTAAGATACACACCATGAAAAGGAAATCCTAGAATACTGAATTAGGCCAAATAATCCCTTAAAAGAAAAGTCATAGGAGAATGATGATATACATATCTACAGGTGGTTAATTATAAACAACACAAAGTGAACAATGAAAAGTCTAAACCTAAATAGACAAATCCGATACAAATCACTAAATTTAGTAAGTCACAGATAGACACAAGGCCAAAAGAGCACAATTGGGTACAAGACAGGACTAAAGAAAACAAGGGAGAAACTGGGAATCAAATCATAGCACACAAGGACAAAAGAGCACAATTAGGTACATGACAGAACTAAAGAAAACAAGGGAGAAACTGGGATTCAAATCAGGACAAAGATATGGGAGTAAATAACGACCTAAACAGATTTTCAAAATAATTTGCAAAACACAGCATAAGCATCAAATCACAACTTCACAGGAAGTTACATAATCCTAGATTTTATCTGGTAAACATACATTTTCATTCGATTACTACCAACCCAAAAACATAAGAGATTACACAAGCAAAACTGCTTTTCAGAATAAACTTCACAATACTAAGCTGAAGATACTTACAATTTCAAAACAGATTACACATCCTTGAATTTACTCCATTAAATTTCAATCTCTAGATTATATTAATAACTCACACAATTCCTATTTGATCATCATCACAATTTCAAAAAGGAATTACACCAACCCAACTAACCCATACAAAACTAAAATTTCAGTGAATCCCCATTTCCTTAAACGAAGCATAAGAAAGGGAAAAAAGACTAATTTCCTAATTGCACTTCAACAAAAGAACCAGCATAGTAGTTAGAGAGAAGAAGAGATCATCTAAATCTTAATTTGGAGCATCAAAAAAGGAACAATCAAAAAAGATCAAAAAACCCATCTCAATTGAAGGGAGCAGACTTTATAAAACCTAAAAGGAAACCAGATCCCATACTTACAGACATCAGATGTCAATTCAAAGAACAAAGAAAACAAAGAGGTAAAGAAAAGGCTTAGTTCTACAAACCTAATTTAGAAATCCCTGAAACAATCAAACAATAACCCTAAATTGCAAACCCTAGTTCTAATTCACATAGAAAATTAGCATAATAACAAAACGAAAATCGAAGCAATCATACCAGGATCATGATTAAACAATAAAACTTAAAAAGCACAGACCTAGCAATGAAAACTCAAGGAGATTTTCGATTCAACAGAGATATGGCCATTCCTAAACAAAGAAAGAGGAAAAATGAAGGAAAATTTCGCCTCCGTAAACAACCTCGTACCTTAATTAGGTTCCTCTTTTACAACCCCATGCTCATGATCTATCTATTCCCCCAAGCAGCCATGTTGTTTACTCGGTAATGTGAGTATTCGCCATGAAATCGCAAAAGTGAGAAGAGAGAGAAAGTTTTGTAGTGTAAGCCCATTAAGTTAGTTATAATCTTCCATGATTATCACCTTTTTCTACCCAAATAGGATAATCAAATGGAAAATTTGTTGTTTGGTCCTAAGCCCATTAAGTTAGTTATACTAGGGTCCAACCGGGTTTTAGACTTATCATTAGGTCCATAGTATTTTGAAACTAGCAAAATGACCAGCTTAACCTAGTACTAAAAACGTGTGAAGATCCACCACTTTCTTACGGTTTTATTTCCCGTACGAAAACCGCTGAAACGGTCATAAAATCATTAAATTATTTTTAACGTTACTGCAGAGAGAATTTAGAGAGAAACTTCACAGAGAGAATTCAGAGAGAATCAAAATGACTGAGATATAAACAGATCTCAAAATTCATTCTCAAAGAGAAAACAAAACCCAAATTCATTCAGAGATTTTGCTAGTTTGAAAACAACGATTCTGATTCAGAGAAAAACCTAAAAACCTAGATTCTGATAATGGTTACAAGAAGAAAAATCAAAAGAAAAATCCAAGAAGAAGAAACAATAATGGATCATAACACTGCTGCTAGGTCATCAGAAGAAGATTCAAGAATTTCAAGACGAAAATCAACGAGGAAAAAGTGTAGTGATCTACACTACAACTGATGCTTAGAAGCAACCCGAATCTCTGATTAGAGGGGATTAGAAGTGAATTGGAGGTGAAATTAGAGGGTTAGAATAAAAAGACATAGATAGGAGTGACACATATGAAATTTAGGGAATAAGCTTAATTCATTTTATTATTTTTTATATCGCCCTAAGGCGTACAACCCAGTCCTTATATAGCAAGGACGAACACACTACTGATATTACTATCAGCACCCAGTGCCTACTCAAAAGCTAACCCGAGATGGCTTCCCTTAACCACACTGGATACATCCCATTGGTATATGACAAATACCGACTCATCCAAATCATCCTTGTCCTCAAGGATGAAATATGAGAATTGAGCTCGGCTATGTAAGACGCGCCATTGCTGCAACTGCATCCCAAAACCAGTAGTAGATATAAATGTGACCCTTGCAGACTTCAAATAAAAACTCACAACCCACTGATCTTTTTCAAGCGAACTGCAAGATTTCAGCTTGGTCAAGGTTCCATCATAGCCACAATCAACGTCAAAATGGTAAAAGTAATTGGTCGTATAAACTCCCATGAGCATACTTTCCTCATTACAAATATGTAGCTCAAGTCTATTATCTCCGGCTTGACCCACACGAATTTGAATGTCTGCTTCTTTATAATTAACTTGTATCTGTGTAGATGGTGGATTTTCGACAAAGGGTAAAATTGTAAAACTATACTCCGGATTCGGAAATCGGATGAGTATTGAGGCCCATGTCTCTCATTAAAGCATGAAAGCTCATGCCATAAATCTCTGACTGAGAAGGCTGTCTCTCAGAGTATATGTAGATGTGTAGTCTCCCAGCTGAGGCCACGACACATCTCATGAATACTGAGGAATTTCAGTAATTACTCCGGATCAAGCAATCTGATGAGTATTGAGACTCATGTCTCTAAGCATGAAAGCTCATTCCATAAAACCTCTCGATCGAGAAAGTCTCTCGGAGAAGATGTAGATGTGTAGTCTCCCACCGAGACCACGACACATCCGACACCGTATAGATTCGCAAGATTGGACGGATCCTAAACAACGTGTCTGCTAGTATAGAGCAATAACGTCTTCAGGATGCAACCATGTTTTCCCTGACTATATAAGAGGAATATGACACTCCAGCAAGTACATATTGCTCAACCCTCGAATAATTAATGCTCCTAGATAGGAAGCCCTCCTAGTATAGAGCAATCGATTAATTATCTCTAATCGCCGAATATCCGGCAATATTCTACGATTCTTCGTTATATTTCGTCACTTCAATTCGTGGTTCTTCCCGTGCCAGAATTCCACGGGTTAGTGATAAATATTCAACGCGATGAGCATCCGAGCATCGAATAAGCCCTGACTAAAATGGTGCAAGTGTACTTAACAATAATGCACAGACCAGCATTTGAATGCGCAAACGAGCATTTCAAAAATATGAATGAACGATGAACCTATGCAAAATAGGAAGGAAAATAATAATAATAAAATATTAGCAAAGGCGCTAGAGGACTGGGCTCATCAGTTGGCCGGTCATGCCGTGACCAATCCTGCGCCCAATTTTATATTTTGTCATATTTTATTATTTTTCCCTGATCTCGTGAAAATTCTCTCGTTCGAGCTAATCTCCTTTGTTTCAAGGAAATTCTCTAATCTCATGATTTTATCAAAGAAATAATAAAATTAGGGAAAGGTGTCGCGGGACCAAGCACCAACCGGCCGGCCATGCCCTAGCCGTGGCCGGTCCCACACCTCACCTCCCCATTATTTTATTATTTATGAAAATTCCTTTATTTTATGAATTTTCCCTAAAACCATGAAAATTCCCTAATTTTATGAATTTTCCCTAAAACCATGAAAATTCCCTAATTTTATGAATTTTCTCTAAAATCATGAAAATTATTATAAAATTAGGAAAACTCGTGGGACCGGGCGTGGCCGGTCCGACACCTCACGTCCCCATTATTTTATTATTTATCTCAAATTATGAAAATTCCTTGATTTTATGAATTTTCCCTAAAACCATGAAAATTCCCTAATTTTATGAATTTTCTCTAAAATCATGAAAATTATTATAAAATTAGGAAAACTCGTGGGACCGGGCTCTCTTGGTCGGCCATGCCCCAGCTTAGGTCCCACACGCCTATTATTTTATTATTGTTTGTTGTTTTAGTTTCCTGATTCCATGAAAACTCCCTAATTTCAACAAAATACCTTTATTTTAACAAATCTCTTTGATTTTATGAAAATTTCCTAAAATCATGAAAATTACATAAAATTGGGAAGAGTGCTCTGGGACCGTGCCCATTGGCCGGCCGGCCATGCCTTGGACATTGCAGGTCCCAAACTCCACCATTCTCTATTTTATTATTATTTTATCTCTCTCATCTCATGGAAATTCCCTAATTTCAGCAAACTCTCCAATTTCATGGAATTTCCCTCAAATTTGAGAAAATACATAAAATCACATAAAACTGGGAAAGTGTGGGACCGTGCTTGTTACCGGCCGGCCATGCCCTAGCCGTGGTCGGTCCCACACCTTGCAATTCCCTGTTTTATTTATTATTTTCATCATCTCATGTATTTTTCCTAATTTCAGCAAAACCCTGAATTCTGCATATTTTCTCAGAATGTTGCTCAAACGCGCACCATAAAATATCGAAACTCTCAGGACTGAGACATGAACGTCATGGTGACATGGGCACATCCCCTTGACCGACCAAGGGTGACCCTAGGGCTTGCAAACATGCGGTCCCACATATTTTAATGATTTTAACCTAATTTGCTCAGTTGCTCATATTAGGTTCAAACTTCTTTCAAACAATTAAGAGTTTGCTTGAACGACCATCCATTGGTCCCACGGCCACCAAGAACCGGTCTTGTGACCTCTTGGTCGGTTCCTCATCTCTTCATGGCTAGGTTTTATTATCTGTCGCTCACACGAGCATTATTTCAAAAAAAAAATGATTAAACCAGCATTTAATCATTCTTTCACCAACTGGTCCTCAAGAGACTTTGGTACTTTTCTCATTCGAGCATTTGGGCATTACATGGTGGATTCGACATCCCATGTAGCTGGTCCCTTCTTCACTCTGCAGACTGATTTGCAATAAATCATCATTTCAGTAATATAAGGGTTTGAATCCAGAGCTCTGCAGAAACATGATTCTGAGCAGATTCAAATGCTCTGATAATTTTATGTTGATTCCATGATCAACATTTTTATTTATTTTACTCGACCCAACAGTCAGTATATTAAATTAATATTTATTTTGGTCCTTCTACCAACAATTCATCAAACGAGCAATATTTGCTCAAACCGGCAATATTTGCTCAAACTAGCAATATTCCTCAGACTAGCAATATTTGCTCAGATTCAAGAATATTGGTTCAACTATCAATATTATTCGACAATCAAAGAACTTGTTGTTTGCTCGTCTTAGGTAATCAACATAATAATACCTCGTCTCAATGAGACATATTTGATTCATGAATTTTAACATTTGCAAAACATGTTCAATTCAACAATACATGGACTCATCGTCCCACAAAGTCAGCAACTGACTCCACAATCACGAGATATCAATCGTGTCACATGGGGGGATATTAACTAGGGTTTTGGTCTGGCGGTCTACGGCACATGTGTTCACCCATGATAAGAATGTGAGCAAGTCGTGCAATCAGTTGGAAGAGTCAGCAAAGTAGTGGATGGAAAATTAACCAAGTCTCCGCACGATGAGCAACCGGTTTTAACACGATTTCCCACTTCCCCACTCTCTCGATTCCAGCAACTGTCACACTTCATGGGATCATGGTGTTTTCAACTCCGGCATTATAAAATGTCTCTGAATCCTGATTGAAAGGACAAGATTCGAACACTCGAACATTCGTCTAAAAGAATTCTCGGCAAGTTCATACAGACAATCTTTCATCTACACGAACTCATCATCTGAGCATTCACTCTCAATTGAGCAAAATTCAATCATTCAGAGCATTCTTACACTGAATTCACAACACACCTACAATCTCAGATCACCATTGATCTCATGCATTTCTCAGCTTCCCTCCTACAGATCAACCCATCCTCTCTTGTGACCGAATTGACTCTGGAACGACTATTGTTCTTGGTTTAGGCCGGAGTCTTACAAATTGATCTCTCGAACTTAAAGCACTCCCTTCTTACAGTACATCTGTGTGAGGTTCAACATTTCGCTCGGTTCAAGGAGTCTCCACACGGTCGACTCTTCAATTCCGTAAAAACCAGCAAATCGTTTTCCCCCATCTACAATCTATCGTTGCAATAGTAAACTAGACTCCTCAATCAATACAAAGACTTTGACTTTCCACTCATCTCTTGGAAAGCCAACTTCTTCCTTGTTAGTCTTCAGCTGCTTTTGGCCTTTTGTCGACAAGTGGTGGCCCAATAATTTTAATTTTCCATTGTTGTTACATCCCACTAAACTCATTTGCAAGACTACAAAAACACAAGTCGATGCAGCAAGGAAGTAGTAACTTTCACTTGCACAATTAGCTTTGTAAACTGAATATTGGGGACTGAATACCAAGAAGGAACACTGCTGACGATTCCCAATAAGAATACCAGCTGAAATACTACAGCCCTCAGCACCAACACCCCATACCGGAAGCAGAATACTAACTGGGAAGAGTAATTCCATCTTCATGAACCCTTGCGAAGATCTTTTCACTTGAATAGAACATCCAACAAGCAATTGATGAGAATTTCCTTGTGCATTGCTAGATTTACTTTCCTTTGTCACATGAAGTCTCGAAATAGTACAGAGAAAATGAACTTGCTGCACGGTTTCATCATATAATTCGCAAGCCTCAATGCTGCCACCATTTGTAACAAACAAAAACACATTCGAGATCCCAAATAACCAACCCAAATGGTTCCCAAGTTCCAAAATTAGCTCAAAAGCATCCATGAAAAACAACCCATTACAAATAAACAAACAAGAAGTAGTGCAGAATTTGGAAATAGTTCTGTCATGAGAAGAACACCTCGTATCAGGTTCAGTTACTTTTCCACGATCAAATGAGATTCGAGTACACTTAACATTAGATAAACCATCACATACTGAAGTAATCAAAACTATGTATATAAAGAAATATACCTTGGTAATCCAGATTGTGTACGAAGGAAA
Source organism: Papaver armeniacum (assembly GCA_023531295.1). Classification (NCBI taxonomy): domain Eukaryota; kingdom Viridiplantae; phylum Streptophyta; class Magnoliopsida; order Ranunculales; family Papaveraceae; genus Papaver; species Papaver armeniacum. The sequence goes on from JAJJWW010003399.1 coordinate 15,813, forward strand.
CTGAGTTAGGGTATCATCACTAATAGACTTCAGAAATCGAACCGTGAAGTTCAGACTTCCTGTGTTGTAATACTTCATCACGTAATACGCAATTCCATCACCATGGTCCAGAAGACTTCTATGAAATCCTTGGGTTTTAGTTAATATTGCTGCTCTGATAGAATGCATTTTGTCCCGCCACCACCGTGCTAGATGTTGAGTAGTAACCAAAATAAGCATACGCTGAGTAAGTAAACTACATCCCAGTTGCAATTTAAGATACCCTTTGTTACAGCTGAAACTATTTTTCCCATTACCAAACATTTGAGCAATAAACTCATAATTGTTCTCAAACATTCCAGCTCTGGACCTCGTACCACCACCTGCAATTATATGAAGATACCTACAAACATTCCTGCTAGTGTAGATCTGTGTAATCTTAATTGAATTTGATTTGATGCAACAAAACTTCTGTGAACCTTTTCCATTGTAAAACTGATATTTCTAATCAGACACAGATCAAACAATTCCGGGGCAGTTACATATGCAGTTTCCCTTGAGCTATGAGACAAGAATTCAGTCCTAAGAAGTATATCTTGCTGCAACATTTCCTCGCAGAACTTGCAAATCATTACCACTAATACCATTTATAACACACAAACACATACTTGAATACAAAAGCAAAGGTATAAATTGATACCCGTCTTCAGATTTCAGCTCAGAAACAAAATTTGCTTCGTAAAGGTGTATTGAAATCACCCCATTTTGAACAAGCAAACCCAATTTAAGCATACCAAAACCATAATTAGAACTGTTGCTAGAGTAACGATAATACATCCTGATCAATTAAAACCACTTTCCCCGGTCAAATAAGGTTCGAGCAAAGCCACTGCGAAGACATTTCCCAATACACAGCTTGTTGTCAACTAGGATTAAAGTTTTATAAACATCAAACTTTTCATAATATACCTTCATACTTGAGATTAAGAACATTTCACTGAGTATCCTTAGATAATCAGGTTTCAAAGAAACATCACTAGTCTAACCGAACCAAGTAATGAATGGTTTTCCCTCTTGGTAATCTAAAAATCGGGTTTCTATCTTCACTTTTAATTCAGAATAAAGAGAAACTAGATTGACCGCATAAGGCTTGTAGTCTTGAATATATGTAACACCAGCTCGATCAATAGTAGAGAAACCAAATTTGAGTTTAGATTTGTAATTACCTTCCTCCATTGCTAGAGTATAAGCATTTCCACTGAACTCATTCAACGAGTTGAAATCCTTGACCTCACCAAATCTGAAAAGAATCGAAAAATACCAAAGGCGTAAAAGAGAACAAAAAATATAAAAAAATAGAAATAGAAATAACTCTAAAACCTAAAACCTAAATACAAGTCCGCGTCGGCGGCGCCAAAAATTGATGTAATTTTAAATTGTTGTAGAAAGTGATAAGTAAAGTTCGTTCAACTCGGGCTTGTAAAGATTTGGTTTCAAAATTTAATAATAGAAAATATATACAAAAGGTTGTCACGGTATCGAGAGATACTGAGACTCAGGATTCCATCATAAACTCATTCATGCGATTCATATATTTCTTCCAAAAAATTATAGCTCAAATAAAATATTGACTCTGTTTCTTTGCCAAGGTAGATTTTTAAAAGATTGACTGTAAATCACTAGCATGACGCATCAAAAGCACTTAGACCAAGCATACATCATCATACGACATCACAATCAATTAAGAAAAATCATAAAACGATGATAATAGTGCAAGTAGTCATAAAAGAATTAAATATAATTACCACATGCATGAAATATAGCTTCCTCCGTCGTCCCAGTGTTGGGGTTTAGCTCCTCATATCAAAAACACGCATAAAATAATAATTCATAGCTCAAATAGGTGTTCTAGTGGAGAAAATATAATAGTCAGAAATTCGCAACGATGTACTAGTGTTACAGACGTCGCTGTTACAGTTGGGTGTTGTTACAAAGAAAGATGACTTTTATGTTATAAACTGTGATCTATTGTTTGTGTTCTTCTTCTTCTCCGGCAGTCTCGCCTGCAGCTTCCCTGTAACTCCACCTGCAGCTACCCTAACATCTCTGCTCGATCCCCCCAACTCTCGAATACCTCTCTGGTAGTCGAAAAACTCTATATATATCCAACAGAAACCCCATTTTCTTCCATATCGATTATCTTCCCATATATATCCTCTTCTTTTTCTTACGGCAAAAGTTACGGAAACTTCTTTTCTTTTTCTTCTTTCACGCGGCTCCAGTTTTCTATCGATCTCTTCCATACAAAGAAATTAATCCTGGCCGTCAATATACTCTATCAAACTCCACGTACTCTCCCAAATCAATCCAAATACCCGGTAATATTTCCACCTCCATGGTTCTTCAAAACTTGACAAAACCTCCCTATTTCTTCGAATCTCAGATACTTATATTTCCTATTTTATCAAAACAGGAATATCCCAAACCAAATCGAACAGAAAGTCCGATCAAATCTCCTTCTATTACCAAATAAAGATTCCCGTGAAACTCCACACCTCTGTTTCCTTTTTAATCGAGTCTGAAGCAAGTATTGACCCTGTTTCGTGATAACAGGACTAAACCAAGTTGTTCCTGTGAAAAACTCCGGTTGAATCACTCCCATGGCAATCAATAGAGAACCGAGTATTACTTCCACTCCTCTGTTTTCTTTGAACTGACAACCAGGCCCAATTTAATCCAATCCAACGCCCATACCTTGTATGTTTAGGTCTAACAGGTCTATCCCTAAGAGATCAGTGATTGAGTCTCTCTCCAGCATGCTTAAAAATCCAACCCTAATCTGCCATGTGAAGAGCACATTTTCCCGCCAATTTTGAAAATTCAAAATGTAGGAGATAACCTCCCCCTATCCGACAGTGGAATCCTATTAGCAACTGGGGAGGAAACAGTTATTTTTGGGTGCAAATAGCCATGGGGTTCCCCTTATCAATTGGGTGCCCCTTATCCAAACTGAGAGTTCGAATAGTAGGTATTCGGGTGCAACTTTTCGAGCCGATTTCTCCAAAAACGTTTATTGCCCAAAAATACCTACAAACACATAAAACACCATAATAAGAACAAAACGGTACTAACAATATATACAATTGAGATTAAAATAGACACATAAATGCGTCTATCATCAAGTGAGATTGAATTCAATTTGGCAACAATTTCTTCCTCGTCCATCTTCGATTCACCGGACCAGTTAGAGAGATTTTTTGTTGTAGAATCTAAAACTTCATCTGACTCATCTGGTACTGGTGTATTGGAAGATTGTTGAGTGAAATTACTACCTGAACTTGAATCAATTATCACTTCTTCCATGACAATCTCATCCTCCACCTCCGTAGCGTCCGAATTCCCAACCGCTTCATCTTGTAGAGATTCTAACTTTTTCTCGGCCATGGAAATGAGAATATCTATTTTCAGAAGATTTACATCTTGATATGGTGAATTCCTATCCCATATTAGACTTATAGATTTCATTCTCAAATCAAACAACTCGTTGTATAATGCTCTCTTGGCTTCATACTTATCTTGCTCTAAGATATCAACCATAGTGGTTAATTCTTCAATTTCTGTTTGATTTTCTGATAATTCATTCATGGTAACCTAGCAGTCGCAGAATCGCCCGCTCTGATACCAATTGTAGTGATCTACACTACAACTGATACTCAGAAGCAACCCGAATCTCTGATTAGAGGGGATTAGAAGTGAATTGGAAGTGAAATTAGAGGGTTAGAAGAACAAGACATATATAGGAGAGACACAGATGAAATTTAGGGAAGAAGCTTAATTCATTTCATTATTTTTTATATCGCCCTAAGGCGTACAACCCAGTCCTTATATAGCAAGGACGAACACACTACTAACATTACTATCAGCACCCAGTGCCTTCTCAAAAGCTAACCCGAGATGGCTGCCCTTAACCACACTGGATACATCCCATTGGTACATGACAAAAAGAGTAAAAAGGTTGTAACACCAAAATCAAAGAAGAAAGCTGCTAAAAGTTCATCGGACGATGAATCTCCAGATTTACTAAGCCGAAAAGGAAGAACACAAAGTAAAAAGGCAGCAAATAAGAAAAAAGGTACTATTTCTAACACTTTTAGTATGTTTTTTTGTGTTTCTGGGACATAGATCCATCAGTACATATGTGACGTACTGATGAAAAATTGAAGAATACCCATCATAGTTTACATGCAACTTCTAGTTTGTGTTTCTAGCACTTAGAATTGGCAGTACATAACTAAAAAACTGTAGAATAATAATCAAAAGTGATATGCAATGTGTTTTTTTTCTTCTCCTGATACATAGAACCACCAGTACATATATCAAATACTGAGGTTTTTTTTATGAATTAGGTTGTTTTTTGGCAGTACATAAGTCCAATAGTGAATGAGTAACATTGTTTATGTGTCTATTTATCATTGTTTGTGTTTCTGGCACATAAATTGTCAGTACATAATTCATACACTGTTGAATAACAGTGTGTGGCATGCCTATATTTGCAAATACTGAGACATTGTAGTGTTTATGTACTCTAAATTCATTAGTTTCTTTATTATGCATCAACTTTTTTTTCCTTTATGTGATAATGATCTTTGGATATGCAGTACATAAGGGAAATACTGATTGTTTGTGTTTCTGGGATGATGAATGTGCAGTCCATAAATGCTAACTGAAATAAAACCACTTAAATTTTGCAGGTAAGGTTGTGCCAAAATCTGTTAGGAAGTTGTATAGGTCTGGTTTCACAACATTACATAGCCTGGTTGCCAGAATGAAGGTGAGTAATTATACTTTGAGTGAAGCCCAATTACAAAAGATAGGTGAATCTTCTTATGAATAGATATTCTTGATGTTCTGGCACACTAAGTACACAGAAAGTCATTGGGAAAACTTGGAAGGTGCCGTTAAAAAGTACTTCAAGTGTTACAAAAGGGGTCGAGTCAAGAATGAGCTCACATTTGAGTTTTCTAGAAGAGGTGAAAACACATTGTCACGTCGACACCAGAAAAAATGGGTGTAATGTTTGGAATGCCAAGAATGGCAGGAAGAAGAATTGATGACACCTTTTTGATGAGAGGTGGTGGATAGAGACAGGAACTATTCTACATTAGACACTTTGGTGATATCAACATGGTTACAAGACCAATGCTAGAAAATGTGATCCTGAAGCTGCTCAAGCGTACTGGAATCAAGAAGAAGAATTATGAATCTGAAGGTGGCGAAGATATTGATGAAGACAATGAGGATGATACCGAAAATGAACAAGTACCGGATAGTGAACATGATGAAGATATTGAGTACAGGATACCAAGAGTAGAAACTGAACAAACTATTGAAGATATGGTCAAGCTACTATGCCTGTTTATGTGTATTACTTTGTTTTTTACAACAAAAGATGCTCAAAAACTTAAAGAAAAATACTTTGGTTTAGTTGATGATCTCGAGAAGTCAAAGAATGTATCTTGGCCTGACCTGATACATAGTTTCTTAGAGAAGAAAATCAATCATAACTACAACACTCCCGAGGACATCACTGGTTGTGTCGTCTATTTCTTCGGTATGATTGGCTAGATGTTTTTTTTTCCAAGTACATATTTCTGTCTTGTCAACTTAGGATTCTCAGTATTTGATTCTATTGATGTTATTTTGTTACGGCTTGTTGTATGCGGAGCATACTCACTTGGTGAAACCACTGACGTTACCAGATGATCGATACCTTCCAAGAGCGGCAAGGTGGAACATCAAATAAATATCTGTTGAGTTTCTAAAGGATATGGAGGCTTCACAATACACAGTAAGTCCCTAAGAAAAACAGCCATATTACTAGGATAAGTTTTATTTCATTATGCTTCTTGTAGTTTTGGTTTAGGAAACAATGATGCACCAGTACATATCTCAAAAACTGATTAAAGTGGGTCAATTCAAGTATAATTATTTATTTTTTCATACATGAAATGATTTGTTTTAGGTAGGAAACTATCAGAAAAGCATTTTTATGATTGGCCAAAATGATTGTGTGTGTGTTATATGTACTATTTATTTGAGTACATATATGTTATACTGATACAAAAACTGGTTATATGTGTGTGTTATGTACTTTTCCATTTCTCTAAAGAATTTAAGGATGGATATACTATGGATGAAAAAGAAATGTTGAATAAAATTGCTCAAAGGCTTCCAGTTGAAGACGTACCATTGAAAGAAGATTGGCAACAAAAGTTTGAGGATTTGGAAGTAAAGCATGATGATATGAGGCTTACAATTGCATCAAAATCGGGCGAGTTACAGAGCAGGAAAGAGGACGGCCTCCCCATTGATGTGAGTGTTTGTACCCTATTAAAATAGTGTACGTGCAGATGGTACGAGGCTTATAATGGAAGCCTAAATCCGGTTTATTATGGAAACCGATCGGTTTATTATAGAAACCGATGGGTTTAATATGGAAACCCACATGGCTTATTATGGAAGCCTGGATTTGGTTTATTAGGGAAACCAGTGGGTTTATTATGGAAACCCACTAGGCTTATTATTGAAGCCCAAAAGTCTTGAATAATTATTTGTTTATAATTATTAAATTTATTTAAGATAAATGCAAGATCCTAAATAAAAGAGGATAATTATCTTAAATATTTATAATTATTATTCAAGATTATTATTACTTAAGATAAATAAGAATTATGATAAACATTGGAAAGGATAACAAATTTTATCATGAATCTGGTTGTTATTGGGGATTTATACAGATGGGGTTGTTATTTGGATAACTATTGAACCATAAAGCTACATCTATTTTCTGCCTATATATAGAGGCTAGATTTCAACCCAAAAGGTAGAGAATTCTATTCTTTTCACCACAATACACTTGCATAGAACATCCGTTGACTTTAGCATCGGAGTGTTTTTGCAGGTACCCCCACCTCTTTTAATAAATTCTTTGGAGATTCTTCATCAACGGTAACGATTGGATCAACTTTCTCGCATCTCGAAGATTGTTGGGGTGATCATTTTTGCATCAACATCTTTTGGCGCCGACTAAGGGGACTACGAGTAAAGATCGTGTTCTCCGAGTGAAAGAAATTATTCTCAAACGATTTTTTAAACTAGGGTTTCAAAATCATTGTGAGAAAAAAGTTGCAGAAAGTTTCTGAACCTTTTCAGAAAGTTGCGAAAGATCCGGAGTTGCAGAAAGTTTCTGTGTAGGATCAGAATATCGCCAGAAGGACATATTTGCGAAGTTTTCATCTACAACACATTGCGGGTGTCACAAGGTTGATTTGAAGAATGACGTAATAGATGACGATGGCGAAACAGGGGAGAAAAGCGTGATGATCCTGCGAAAACTAGAGTGTCTCTGCGAGACTTAACATTTATACTATTGCGAGAACATCGCAAATCAGATCCGAAATTAAAGGTTAGCTTAGTTGTATGTGAGCTGTCAACCACTATGTAATATCCTATATAAAGAGGAGAGCAGGAGAGAGAAAAGGGGGGGATAATTTTGGTAAGAGAGAGGGAGAGATATTATTTTAGAGAGAGAAACTTTATTTTCTTTATCATCTTCTTCCCCAAAAAACTAGATCTAGAACTCTACCAAATATCCATTAATGGAGATTGTAAATGAAATACTAATGTAATCTCAATAATCATAGTGAAGAACCATGGATGTAGATCACATTGATCGAACCATGTAAAAATCCTTGTGTCCATTTTATAATTTTAGCACTTTAATCTTTATTTTGATTATGAAATAGATTTAGATCTATGAAATATCTTGAGGGGTGTAGTGTGGGATTTCATGCAACTACATTCTGAACTTTTCAGAAAATTGCGAAAGATCCAGAGTTGCAGGAAGTTTCTGAACTTTTCAGAAAGTTGTGAAAGATCCAGAGTTGCAGAAAGTTTCAGAACCTTTTCAGAAAGTTGCGGAAGATCCAGAGTTGCAGAAAGTTTCTGAACTTTTCAGAACGTTGCGAAAGATCCAGAGTTGCAGAAAGTTTCTGAACCTTTCAGAAAGTTGCGAGAGATCCAGAGTTGCAGAAAGTTTCTAAACCTTTTCAGAAAGTTGCGAAAGATCCAGAGTTGCAGAAAGTTTCTGAACTTTTTTAGAGTTGCGAAAGATCCAGAGTTGCAGAAAGTTTCTGAACTTTTCAGAAAGTTGCGAGAGATCCAGAGTTGCAGAAAGTTTCTGAACCTTTTTAGAAAGTTACGGAAGATCCAGAGTTGCAGAAAGTTTCTGAACTTTTTCGGAGTTGTAGACGATCCGAAAAAAGTTGTTAAAAGCGAAGTTAACAAAGAAAGAATAACTTATGGATTCTTCAAGAGCAAATCGACTTGAGATGGATGTTGATGCACCTACCGGAAATCCTTCAGGTCAATATGCCAACGATCGAACTTTAAGGAGCGTTGTCGTCCATGCTCATCAAGACGAAAGGGACGAAATGGAAACATCGATTTCATCAACAGCATCAGCCGGTCGTTCTGTGAGATCCACTCCAAGTCTCAGGGGAAACAATGTTCCCTTACATAAATCTCCTCCTCGGACCATTAGCGAAAACCTCAATCGTCAAAGGGGGACTCAAGGTCAACACCCAAGCTTCCAGCAGCTTTGTCGGGAGGACATCACTAATAGAGGGGTGCGGGCTAACCCACAACATGCGCAAGCTAACAACCCACCAGCTGCACAAGCTAACAATCCGCAGGTTACTCCTATCGACTTGACGTTACGTGAGCGTTTCCAGGAATTGAAAAGAGAAAACAAGCGACTCAAGGTTGCACTGGAGAAAAGAAAGGAGCTTGAAGAAGCAGCTATTCCCCATTCCGAAAGTGACAGGTCAAACCTTCGTGCTCATCGAGAATGAGACAACCCACACAAAGGGGAGGAAGTTCTTAATGATCGTCGGCTCAATCGAAGTAATGCAAGAAAAAGCGAGGATGTCAGGAACGTTTATCAAAGTCGCGATCACCATAATAACGGTTATTATGATCGTTATGTGCCCGATGATGATCATTACTACACGGACAAGACCACATAAGGCTATTTCGAAAAAGGTACGCAACCGAGGGACACACCGCACCAAGACAATATTTTGGGTGCGATTCCAAAAGGATAAATCACTTGAGCCCAGAAATAAGATGGAAACGGAAAAGATACCATAAGCCCAGATCCATCTAGCAAGTGAGGATCGGATATAATAGATCTAGTTCCTGCTTCACATGGGAGCGTCTTTTCTATTTGGGAATATCTCTACAGATATCGGGGGCGGCTAAAGTGACGCCTAGCATGCTATCGAAACCAACATGGTTAAGGAAGTCAAACAATAGGACGCATCGTTTTCAATATCATTGGAAGTATTGGGGGAGACTAAGATAGAAGGAGCGAACACCCGGGGAGAAAAGAGGAAGACAAAGACGAAGTATTTTGGTTACTAAAGGAAATAGTTGCAGTGTCTTTCTATAAAAGAGAAAGACAAAGGAGAAGTATTTTGGTTATTAAAGTAATACGTGCAATGTTTTGCTAAAAAAGAGGAAAACAAAGGCGAGGTATTTTGGTTATCAAAGGAATAGTTGCAATGTCTTTTGAATAAAGATAAAGACAGACGAAGTTTTTGATTATAAAAGAAATTGTTGCGATGTCTTTCTAATAAAGAGAAAGGCGAAAACAAGGTGTTTCAACATAATTAAGCTAAAGCTAAAATGGAGCGAAAGGAGCAAAGGAAAAATATTAAAGAAACTCATATGGCTTATTATAGAAGCCCAGCTGGCTTATTGAGGAAGCCCAACCGGACTTATTTAGGAAGCCCGGTGATTTATTAAAGAAACCACGTCTGGCTTATTAAGGAAGCCCGACCGAAATTATTAAGGAAGCTCGGTGGTTTATTAAGGAAACCAACTCTGGCTTATTGAGGAAGCCCAAACGAACTTATTAAGGAAGTTCGGAGGTTTATTAAGGAAACCAACTCTGGCTTTTTGAGAAAGCCCAACCAGACTTATTAAGGAAGCCCGGTGGTTTATTAAAGAAACCAACATATGGCTTATTATGGAAGCCCAATATGGTTTATTTTAGAAACCAGTGGGTTTATTGTGGAAACCCACATGACTTATTGTAGAAGCTCAGTTCTGTTATTGTAGAAACCGATGGCTTATTATGAAAGAAAATATATGACAAAAAGCTAATGACAGTCAACCTGTACACCAGAGATTGTCGTACATTCATTATTCGCAGACACAAGAGCGTTGAGTCGGAAAATTCAAGGCCATAACAGGAGCATATGGGCAATCAATGTGCCTACCAAGATATGGGAGCATCCCGCATTCAAGTGAGAGTCAAATTCCTATCGATCATGGCGGTGGTGACTATTTGACAGGGTGCGAAGCGTATCGCCGATGTGACACCAACATGTAAGTCATTTGTTAGCTAAAGGAAGAGCAAGAGGACATAACATGCCGATCTATTTGGCGTTTGGGTAATTATTATATGGAGTTTTGAGTACATTATTGGTATTTTGAACATGTTTGGTGATTGAAGAACATTGGCTTATGATATGATTAAGCCGACATTAGGGCAAATACCCACAACAAGTTGGCCAAGGCCGTGAAAGGTTATCCGACAAACGACATATGGCGAATTTGAACGAGCCGCGAAGGTTAGTTCTTCTCTTGATTTTATTTTTCTTAATTCATCAACAAGTTGAGAATTAAGAGGGGGCGATGTTTGTACCCTATTAAAATAGTGTACGTGCAGATGGTACGAGGCTTATAATGGAAGCCTAAATCCGATTTATTATGGAAACCGGTCGGTTTATTATGGAATAGAAACCGATGGGTTTAATATGGAAACCCACATGGCTTATAATGGAAGCCTGGATTTGGTTTATTAGGAAAACCAGTGGGTTTATTATGGAAACCCACTAGGCTTATTATTGAAGCCCAAAAGTCTTGAATAATTATTTGTTTATAATTATTAATTTTATTTAAGATAAATGCAAGATCCTAAATAAAAGAGGATAATTATCTTAAATATTTATAATTATTATTCAAGATTATTATTACTTAAGATAAATAAGAATTATGATAAACATTGGAAAGGATAACAAATTTTATCATGAATCTGGTTGTTATTGGGGATTTATACAGATGGGGTTGTTATTTGGATAACTATTGGAACCATAAAGCTACATCTATTTTCTGCCTATATATAGAGGCTAGATTTCAACCCAAAAGGTAGAGAATTCTATTCTTTTCACCATAATATACTTGCATAGAACATCCGCTGACTTTAGCATCGGAATGTTTTTGCAGGTATCCCCACCTCTTTTAATCAATTCTTTGGAGATTCTTCATCAACGGTAACGATTGGATCAACTTTCTCGCATCTCGAAGATTGTTGGGGTGATCATTTTTGTACCAACAGTGAGTATACTAGAAGAGCTTTTGAATGATATATATCACAGAGCTTACCCACCTCCACAACCAAACTAGGGAGAAGAAGAGTCTAGCAGTAGCTCTGAAGAAGACCAGGATCATTTAGATGACATCGTTCCATCAACAACTACTCCCTTGGTAACAGAGGCCGAAAAGGAAATTGCAGTTGATACACAAGAAAAGTCGAATGAACAGGGAAATACTACTCCAACTATGCCTATTATGGGGAGCTCAAGAAAATCCCACACAATTCGATCTTGAGGTTTCACAGTTTAAAATTTGGGCTCGATCGATTTGGAGTGAAAGGTGAAAGAGCTGCAAGAGGAAAAGAGCATGCCACAACTATCACAGGTAAGTTATAAACCTTCTAGTATTAGTTTTATTTGTAAAAAACAAAAATTGTCAGTACATATCCACTATATTGAAAAAGCATAAAAGTACATATCTGCAATACTGAACAAAAATGTTAGAGCATTGCTCGGTCGAACTCGCATGCGTTGCTATCTCAAGCATGTTTATCAATATTAGTGATCAAAACTATTGTTAATGGTGGTTTTTATCTTAGGGTTGAAATCGTAAAACCTTACATCTGATGTGACGTCACTCTGTAAGGAAACAGTGCCGTGAGTGCTAACCTCTCCATCGGCATATTTATTGAGCCATTCAATATACTTACATGAAATTTATCCAGACTGGAAAATGTAGCAACCATCCAAGATGTTCTGTAAATTTCGGCGCCGCGCCTATATTCACTTAATATAAGTTCCTTTGAATGCCTTCTATGCTATGTTCTCCGGCTGAACCCTTAATGTTGATATGGCATGACGATTTGTGTTCTCTCACAGCAGAGTAACACGAATTTCCAAATATCAAGGATAAGGTCTTTGCATAAGGTATTCAATCAGAAAAGCATCATGCTCTCTGGCAATGAACTTAAAAGAACTCTGTGTCAACACATAGAGTTCAATAAATTGCCCTGACTAACTTGAAGAAGTTAAATTTTTCGCCTCGCGCAGTATATCAGACCTTGCTTGTCAAAATTAAGCCTAGGCGAACTAGGTAATCAATCCGCCATGGATTAGCAGGTGTAAAAACTTGCCCAGAATCAGAAAACAGGGAGCCGCAACAACAAAGGGAGGCGTGGCCATGCCTTAGGCCAACTGGCGCCACCTGATATTGGCCACACCCCTTCCTAAACCGACCCTATTTCTCTCGACCAATCGTGTCGCCTCAAATTAGCCACGCGCACATAAGTTGTGGCTGGGCCCATACTCGTCGGCCCCACTTACCATCGACCAATCAGGTCGCTCTAAAGCCGCCACACTCTCACCAAAAGTGTAGCCACGCCCATGCTTGGCCTGCCCCTTTCCTAGGCCAATCAAGTCGCTCCAAACTTGCCACCATACATTAAAGGCCAAACGCACCCTGCCGCGCCACCATACTAACTGGCAAGACAAACGCGCCTTACCACAACAACATATTGATCGGCATACCAACATGCCACTCTACCGCGGTAGCATGCCACTTTAGCCTTGGCTACGTCGCCAAGACCTAATTCTTACCACGACGCCAAAACCTAGTCTTGGCCACGCCGCCAAGCCCTAATTCTTACCACGACGCCAAAACCTAGCCTTCGCCACGCCGCCAAGCCCTAATTCTTACAACGACGCCAAATCCTAGCCTTGGACACGCCGCCAAGTCCTAATTCTTACCACGGCGCCAAATCCTAGCCTTGGCCACGCCGCCAAGCCCTAATTCTTACCACGGCGCCAAAACCTAGCCATGGCCACGCCGCCAAGCCCTAATTCTTACCACGATGCCAAAACCTAGCCTTGGCCACGCCGCCAAGCCATAATTCTTACCACGACGGCAAAACCTAGCTTTGGCCACGCCGCCAAACCCTAATTATTACCACGACGCCAAAACCTAGCCTTGGCCACGCCGCCAAGCCCTAATTTTTACCACGGCGCCAAATCCTAGCCTTGGCCACGCCGCCAAGCCCTAATTCTTACCACGATGCCAAATCCTAGGCTTGACCACGCTGCCAAGACCTAATTCTTACCACGTCGCCAAATCCTAGCCTTGGCCACGCCGCCAAGCCCTAATTCTTACCACGGCGCCAAATACTAGCCTTGGCCACGCCGCCAAGCCCTAATTCTTACCCCGGCGCCAAATCCTAGCTTTGGCCACGCCGCCAAGCCCTAATTTTGGCCACGGAGCCAAACCTTAGCTTTGGCCATGCTACAATGCCACAGCCATTTCCATGCCACAACGCCACTGGCATGCCGCCATGCCACGGCTACTGGCATGCCGCTATGCCGTGGCTACGCCATTAGCATGCCGCTATGCCATGGTTCCACCAGGCGTTACTATGACAATGGCTCCACTTCGTTATAGAACAAGATGCGGCCATAATCAATGGCCACTCTTCCTCATGAGATGCAATCTCGGCCATCCAAGTTTGCCACTGAACTGACGGGCTTGCGGCAAGTCCCCAGGCAACCGGCTACGCCACTATGCTAATGGCGCCACTTTGTTACACAACAAAGATGTGGCCATAATCAACGGCCACCCTTCCTCACGAGATGTAATCTCAGCCATTCAAGTTCGCCACCAAACTGACGGGCTTGTGGAAAGTGTTAGGCGGCCGACCAAGGAAAGCCTAATAGCATCACATGCTATTTTCCTATGGAAAAGTCTATTTACTTTGACTTGCCACACATAGCAACCTGCTACACGTTTTCCACGAAAATACTCGAGACATCAAACATGTCACAAATCGGGGGATACTCATCGGGGGTATTGGTGCGGCGGTTTACGGCGTGCGGCGTGCAATGCGCCCATTACAAGAAAGTGTCATGAAGTAGGACAATTAGTGGTGGTGAAAAGTAACGGTGTAAACAATTCATTTCCTTCATCATGGAAACGTAATGACTGACGGTTGCACGAATTCACTTCCCTCATCATCGAAGCATAACGTCTGACGGTTACACGTTACTCTATTCTTTCACCACTCAATTGTTTCCACTTCCTACGAGACCATGGTACGTTTCAATATGACTTGTATAAATAGGCTTCACCTATTTTCACTAAACAACAAGTTTTGGTCGGGACAATACAGTATCTAGAAATCACCTGGTAGCTTTCCATTCTGCTAACCAGTTCTACTTCCGATACAAGTCATAAAACAAACTACACCTTCAGAATCTACGATTCTGGTCTCAACACTCTCTTCGCTTCCCTCCCTAAGACCAACCCTTCTCCTTCACTTTGTGACCGAAGCAAGCCTGGAACGGCCATTTCTTGGTTTAGGCCAGGATTGTACAGATTGATCTCTCGAATCAAAATTACTCCCGTGCAGTACGTTGTTTAGGGTTTAGATTCGTTTCTCACCCACACACCCGAAATTACCAAAATGAGCATAAACGGGTTTCACCCACAAACAATTGGCGACCACAGTGGGAGATTAATCTCTCGGTTGCAAATTCAACTCTCAATTCCATCATCCTACCAGTAAATGCAATGCTTCGAAGCGCATCTTCCAAGAAAATATGGATTCAGGAGAATTACGTTTGGGGACTAGAGATTCTCCGCCGTACCGCGGATCGACATAAAGATATTTCACAGACAATAGAGAATGACTGGGGACTTCTCACGGCAAGGAGGGCGTCACATAAAGACTCGAATTTGCTCCCTGAAGATTCAGTTTTGGTGAAAGACCCTAAAGTGAGTAAGTTTTGTCAGACAATGTTTACACGATCTATTGTTTGGGTTTTCACATTTGCAATGGAAGCCGATAACCCAATCATCCTAAGATTTCATATATTTCCTTTTCTCATGCAACATTCACGGTTTCACAATTTTCCCGAATGAATTTGCTACCTACATTCACAATCCAGATTTTGACATATTGATTGATCAAAGGGCGATTATTCCAAAATAACCCAAAAACTCTTATAAGAAACAATCATATATCAATCCAAAAACCAGAAAACCAAACCATAAACTAGGCGTTTCTTTTGCCTTTCAAAAAAATCTAAGAAAAGGAAGTTTAGAAAATAAAAGTATTCAAGGAAAATCGCCTAACAACGACTTGTTCTTCTTGGAAAAAATGTCCTTCATGCTTTGAAGAGCCACTTGTTTCAGCTTCAACTCCTGGGATAACTTCTCGACTTTTGCCTCCTGTTGATTAATCAAATCTGCGGAAGGACCATCAACCGCTTCAGCCTGCAGCCTTTGGATCTCGGAAAATCCCTCACAGAACCAGGAGGTGTTAAACTCAAAGTTTACACACATATCCCGGTGGAACTTCCAGCTTGAGATTACATCTCCGTAAACAGTGTGACCAAATCACGTTGCACATATCATGAATTGAAGATAATGTTTCTTCCACCCTCTTAACCAACGCAAACCGGCTGGTGATCTTTTTGGTTGTTGCGATATGACCATATCTTTCCCATATTCTGGTATACAACTCCGCATACTTAGATGGTATACTGAAGCCTCCAATCAGCACATGATCTTCATGAGGAGTCAAAAATGGAGGGTCGAAAGTGGCGCCTGCAACTGATTCCATGACCAGCAGGGATTCCTTGGCAACAATCGCACCTGCAGCCATGGGAGCGTTTTCCGTCATCTGAAACACAACAGTATCTTCACGACGATCAATCTCCATCTCCTGGTTGCTAGCAGGTACGAATTCCACGATTGGAGACAAAATGATGCGCGTCGTTTACACAGCAAATTAATTTACTTCTTTCCACACTATTAACTAGTAATATAATGGCAAGGAGTTCGTTCCCACGAAGAGCAGGGAGTTTTAGTTGTTATAAAGTAACCGAAAGGGGGGTTTTTAGATTTTAAACCAAAGTAATTGACAAAAGAAAATATAATAGATTTGTTATAAATTATAAGGAGAAAGATGACTAAGGAATCCTTCGTCGTCACTGAACTGAAACTTAATTGAATACAAGTTTATCTATTGTTGAATTTATATTGTTACCAATCGTAGAATAGCAATAAGCTCGCTATCCCCCGATTCCTCGTTATCACCTGGATACGGAAGCGCTCGACTACCAGTTTCTATCCAACTAACCCACCAAGAATAAGCTCCCAAGGTGTAGATTAACAAATTCTTTACACTCTGTGAATCAGGTTGATCCTAGCATCAGACGCATAGGCTCGGCCAGCTTACTAGTGTTATCTTTATACACAATTGATTAACAGAATCCCTCTGTCAGCTCTTGCGATTTACTATTGTGTAAAGAATTGAGTGACAATTACACGTATCACCAACCCCAATACTAGTAGAAGAATTATCGATTGGTTAATTTAATTGATCACTTTAAATAACCCCTAAATATTCTTAAACATTAAAAATAATAAAGATAATCAACAATAAAATAAAACTTGAAATAAACTTGGTTTAAGAAATTAAAGCTTCATTGTTCAGGACTTTGAAATCACCCCTAATCAAAAAGAAGTTTAGCTACTCATAACTAAAAAGTAATAATAATTAAATAAATAAGAAAGAAAGAAAGAAAATGAAACTAAATATAAAAGCTCACAAGAAAATCCAGGGAGCAAAACTTTATTTCTCTCTCTGTTTTTGTCTCTAGCTACAAAAGGAAATTATAAAAGAAGAAGTTGTATTTTTCTTTGGGTTTTGGCTGCTATTTATAGCCTTCACAAACCCTAGTCGATCCACTAAAGTCTCACAAGATAAAGATACAAAGTCGTTCTAGTTTATCAAAGAGGAAAAGATGCTGATTCCGTGCAACATGTTGTACTTTAGTTGTATGCCGACAGTCTCTGATTGGCTGCCATTCTGATGAGATCCTTAAGTTGTTATCTGGGTCGTCGATCTATCTATCTTCAGTGAGCCGCGTTGCACCAAATCATTTTGTTCTCCAAAACGCGTTAACAATCTGCAGAAGTACTGCAGCTAGGCTCCACTACGTGCTCGCCTTTTTCTTTTCTGATTTATACGGATTTTAAACTTCCATCATAAACACAAGCGGGTCCCATGGTGACGTCATCTAACAACTCATCCCTGATCTTTTTTTTTTCTCTCTTCTCTCCGTCCATCTATGTTACAGCAAACGCATCACTGTCATTCTCGAGCTCTTCACCACGTACTCGCCTTATTCCTTTTCTGATTTGTACGACAGTTGGACTCGCCAGATGATGTCATCACAGCAACAACACCACATCCTTCGTCTTCAACAGCATCGCCGTCTCCCTGAACTTCATCACTTCCAGTTCACTGCTCGAGCAACAATCTTTTATCTCTGTTCATCGCATTACTGCCAATAATCAGCAACCCGTCTCAATATCAGCTCCGTCAATCATCACAGTGTCCATCTCCAGTCGAGCTCTCCATCTTCTGCCATTGCTGAGTCTCGATTCATCATCCTTGCTGGTATAGTTTGCAGCAATGCGTTCCATCACCGATAATGGTAGCAGTTTCATCACTGGCTCGACCACCATCACCGTCAAGCTCGATTTCATACCCCTGTTATTACTCGAGATTGATAACAGCTCCACTTTCTCACTGCTCTTAATCACCAGGATTTTGATCATCAGCAACGAAACCGTTTCTCGGTGAAAACTCGAAATCAGGCAACAACCCATGTTTTGTTTCGCCTTCAATTACCCAATGATATTTATAAGATCCCGAAATACCTTCTCCCGAAATCTATCAAAATCATGATCATCATGATGATCAAGTTCCGACTTCCATCGCCTGCATTCTATTTTGCAATAGTGAAGACGAAGTGCCCCGAGTAATGAAGGTGGCTGCCTTCAACGGATTTTGAATCTCGGCTTCCCCATAGTAAATGATATAACTTCCTTTAGCAGTTCCTTTGAGCTTGACTGCCCCTTAACAGGAAGTGCCCCTTAACGATCAGTGAGGATGCCAATAACACTTCTCTTTGAAATGACTATTTAGCCCTTAGTCTTACAAGTTCTTGTTTTGCTCATAACTTCTTCATACGAACTCGAATGACTCTGTTCTTTCGCCATTGCCTTTGTCTTCTCGTCCTCTACTAGATTTGTCCTCTATTGACCTATATTTTCTATGAGAAACCTAATTAGGTCTATGACTAAAAGGCTTCGCTTGGGGATTCGTGAATCCAGGTTTGATTATCTTTACCTAGATGGTTCGTGTATCCTGATCTTGTTGTTCTGTTATCGAGGTTTTCGAAATCTTCTTCAGGCAAGATAAATAGTAATATCGAACTTATCTTCGTCTCAGACTTTGTGATTCCTCAAAATAGATATCTGAAAACTACTCTTAATTGATAAGTTGGAGATTGTTCTTGAGAGGTGGTTAAATATCCAGGATTCTCATCTAACTGAATGTAAGTGTTCAGGATTGTGAGGTTTGATAGCTTTTCTATAACAAGAACATTTCTAAGCTATAACAAGAATATTTCTAAGCCTTGATATTTAATAGAAAGGGAAATCAAATAGGATTATCTAGAGACAAATTGGTATCAACAGTCTTCACTTAGGTTGAAGCAAATTTTAGGCTGTAAAGGATGTCCGCTAAGGAAATCAATTGCATAGAGCCTTGCGAGGTTCAAGAGACATAAATAGTGAGATTGTAAGTAAATTACTTGGATGGTGGATCCGGTCTCACCCTAACGAGGTCCTCTATTAGTTAGTGTTTGTAGCGGCTTAATAGATTTTGGTGTTCAAATCTGGACGAGGTCCCGGGTTTTTTCTGCTATTGCGGTTTCCTCATTTAACAAAACTTCTGGTATCTTATGTTTTTCCCTTTCTGCATTATATTGTTTATCTATATATATAATAGGATTTACACAAGTAGTACGTATTCGATCTTAGTAGATACGCTCACATGAATTGTGATGGATAATGAGAATTGTTCTTGTTGAATTCGTATCTTGAAAGATAGATAACAAGTTTTATACTTTGCAGAATTCTGATTGAATTATATGGATACAACTAGATTGATCTTGGATATTAATTTTTGGAATTTCCAAGTACTCTTCTTAACAATCAGGTTCACGGACTCCATCCTCTCTCTTTTTTTTTTTTTGCGTGTCACGCGTTTGATGTTTTACAGACACGCTATATTCGTTTATTGTTAATTTATTAGTGAAAATGAAAATAAATGGCGCCAAGTCATATTCTTTCCATAGGAAAAGTTTGAAAGCCTTTGTTCTTCATAGCAAGTACAACTCAGACTTTATTCCCAAAGGCACTCATAATTCCGAGTTCTGGTCTAGCCATTGCTCTTGAGAGAGCTCGATGGAGTCAGACGACCTTATTCTCTTGAGTTTTTCCTTAATTTTTGTTGGTATGTCGACCTCGTTCCTTTGGTACCTTTTGAGATTCCAGTTGCTCATGCTAAATATGCTTCAAAACTTGTTGCGGTAGTTATTAACATTTTTTGCTTTTGAATTTATTCTTGGTGACTGTTCTATTAACCCATTCTTTTATTCTTGATTTTTAACTGATGCACAAGTTTGTTAGATATGTTCTTCGTGGTATTCGTTTGAAAGGAAACTCCGAACATGCTAGTTATTTTTTAGAACCTATAAAGGAGATCTATACTCAAGACAACAACAAGCTCGATCTCAAGAGGTTTCGAAACAACGAGCTATCTGCTGTTCTCGAGAAGATTCAGTATGATTTGGAAGATTTTACCTCTCGGTGTAAAGAACTTGGGGTAAATGAAGGTTCTGTGAAAGCAAGCTTTCTCTGTTGACTTCTCAACTCAAGAATGTTTAGGAGCAGCTAGCAGCCTAGGAACGATTGGTTCTTTCTCAGTTCTTGCATATTCATGTCGAGAGTTCGGAACAAGGTTCCTCCGCCGCTCAAAGTTTTTTCGGCACAACTATTGAAGATGATTCGCGTAAATCCGCTGAGTCATGTGACAAAAATGAGGATTCTAAATATATGTACATTTCATTTCTCAGTCTTGTACTCTTTTTAATCAGTTTATATATCTTTGGTTTAATGGATATTTCTTTTTGAATTGGTATGTTTATTTTTGTATTAACATTTTGCACTATTTTTGCTGCTCCCCCTCTTTTTTAATTTTGAAGGGGTTTTTATGCTTGCATGCTAATCTTTCAATTAATTTTTCTCTGTATGAGATTTGTGATCATAGCTTTAACTGCTTGATCTTCTTTTGGATATAACTGTGATGCAACTTTATCCTTTTATGCCTTAACTTTTTACCCGTAATCGGTGTTCTATATTGGCTGAACTTATTACATGGCCATGATTATGGCTTTAATTTTTATATCTGATTTCGAGGACTTATTCTCGACCTGACTAAGATTTTTTGGGTTTAGTTAATTTTCCTAAAAGTTTTGAGCAGATCTTAACTTTCTGTCTCAGGATTGGACCTTAGTCTTTAAATTTCGCTGACTTGGTCCCTTTTATTCTTCGATTTTTGACAATAGAATATTTTATCGACCTGTATAGTCATCTTGCTCGAGTCTTTGACCTTTGACCACTGGACTTTAGTCTTTCAATTTTGACCAAGTCTCATTTAATCTTGACCTTTAGATTTGAGTTGCTTTTTAGAAAAATGTGTATTTTTACCTATTTGGTTTTTTATTTTATTACGACCTCTTGTTGGGTCCTTTGTTGTATGAGAAACTCTATCAGCCTTTTTTATTTGTAACTAACTTTCGTCGCTATTTTTGACTTTAGTTTTGTGTTGCTTTTATTCTAGTCTTATTTTTGACTTTGATTATATTTAATCGATCTAAATACTTATTGAGCTATATTTCTGCCTTCTTGACCTTTTCTATTTTTAGTTAATTATATTAACTTCTGAGCTTATTCGGGCTCTTGTATCAGTTTTCTTTTGTACGTTGACCTATATTGGAAATTTCTTCTTTTAGTCTTCCGGTCTATGTTGTGTAACTCTTGGGTCTTTTGACATCAAATCTTCTTTTTCAATCTCAATTGGGAACGGTTTAGTTTTTTCAGTCTATGTTGTTTAACTTTGTTTTGTTTTATTTTTTATTGGGGCTATTTTGTGTTTCCTCCCCTTTAAAGATGGCTAATTAGCGTTTCCTCCCCAAAAAGATCAAAATTAGTGTTTCCTCCCGTCGTTAGTTTTTCCATCCATTACTCAGTTAGCTGAGTCAGCATCTATACACGCGTGGCGTAGATTGTACACGTGTTCCGTGATCTACCCAAAATACCCATTGAAAACAAACTTTAAGTACATGTTCTCCTTCTCCGGCACCAGTACGCCATCACCGATTGGAATGGACTCGAACTGATTGAACCTAATCATTGAAATCCAGGTAAACCCGAACTCTAATCTTCCTTCTTTTGCTCAAAATCTTCTTCGCATCGATCAAACCCAAGATTTCACATTAACAGTTTGGGGATTGTTTTGATTATATCTGCTACTCACTGGCAAATTCGAGCCACTTCAGTTTCTAGTTGACTTCTAAAATATCAACTAACACCTTTATAAACAACCTCCATAGAGTTGTAACAACAACACACGAGTGGAGTAAACCTTGTTTCTCTTCTCGGGACACTCAATAACTGACCACTTCTCGACCAAAACCCACATATGGTTTATACTCAACCTCTCGTGTCTTTGGCTTCGGAAATACTTCCCAACACATTGTAAATATACACAGGGGACCATGGATAGCTAATGACAAGTCTTGGCAGTAAGAATTAGGTGCTCAGGCATTTTCTCATACTTTTGTTGTGTGTGAATCTAATAATAGAGAAATAACCTCCGTTTATTTGTATGTCATTCTCTAGCTATCTCCTTCACCTAACTCAAATTCAAATCAAACCCATATCTCGAAACCATACAACATTCATAAACAATAACATTCATTCAATCCAACAAAGAACACCATTATCATCTTTAATTCGAACGGCAAAATTTTTTTCTTCCCCGACTTCTCAATCATATCTTCACTAATTCTCCTCATGAATCGCTGGGAAATCTTCTTCTCATCGATCAAACCCATCTAGAGTTTTTGATGAGAGTCATTCACAGATGGTTACCCCTTATTTTGACATCCAAACTCATCCTTCACCATTAATTCCAACTATGAAGTTAATTTCTTCCTTCACCATAAAACTGGAGCTATTACCTTCTTTAAACAAATCGATATATACTTTTATTCTTTCACGAAGAATCGCTTTTTTTTTTTTTTTTGCTTTTTATGATTGCGACGGAGAACCAGTAACTCGTTGACGAAGCGTAATTAGAATCAATTTTGATTGTGAACGGGATTGGTTGCTTGGGTTTAATTTGCCCAAACAGATGAGGGTATTTTGGTAACTTTTTTTCCTACACGTGTACAATTTTGCCACGCGTATGTTCTCACTGACTCAGCTAACTGAAAATAGGATGGAAAAACTAACGATGGGAGGAAACACTAATATTGATCTTTTTGGGGAGGAAACGCTAATTAGCGATCTTTAAAGGGGAGGAAACGCAAAATAGCCCTTTTTATTGCCTTTGAGTGTTATTCTCGATCTGCACTATTGAGGTCGAGCTTTTTATTCGTACTTTTATCTTTTTGACCTTTTAGATATTCTTTGGTCGTTTAGTTGCTCGACCGTTTTTCAGTGGCTCAGTCAGCTTAATTAGCTTTGAAAGTTTTAGCTTCTTTACATCTTATTTTGATTCTCGTACACATGGCTTAATTGATATCTGCAAGAGTCTGGATGGGGTGGCACATTGTGAGGCCAAGGTTGTCGAAATGTGCGATCTAGTTTTTCTTCTTGCAGGTGTTTCGCCCCCCTTCTTTTGCGTTTCTTGTCATACATCGTGGCAGAGGAGAAAAAATGTGTCTAGAAGTTTTGTCATGTTTCAATTTCACTCCCATGTGGATAGGAAGGATCGTAGTGGTTTATGTTGTATAATTGATGAAGCTAGTCTTCCTTATGCAGATCGAGCTTGGGGCGGTTTATGATGGTAGATTTTGATGTGTTTATTAGTTGGCCGTCGCAAGTACTGTAAGATTGAAGTGATTATTTGAGATGATTAATGTTCTTCGTCGAGGCTTTTTATGTGATCACGGGGTCACTAGCATACATAAGATGTAGAATTGTTCGAGCTATGTGAGATATGCGGATCCCTTCTAAACGGGATAAAATTTTGATGGAGACATGAGGAACATATGCTATGTTGACATGTGTTTTTCCTATCAATTGTTTCCAACAAATTCATATTTTTGGAGAAAAAATTATTACCCTAATTGGCTGTATTTTATTTCTGATATTTTAGAACTAAAATTGTTGAAATAATTAATATGAAAGACACATGTTAACATATCATTTTTCCCTAGTGCCACCATCGAAAAACGTTCCAATCATCCAAGCGAGTGCTACTGGGCTTCTAGATTTCCTAGATTTGTTGATGGAATCTCCGCACAAATAATAAACACACGGGAAGAAAGTGGATATCCTTGTTGTATTCCTCTAGTCGGAATTATATATGCATACGCCGTGTCATTAATGTTGATTGAATAAGTAACTGTTGAGATAAATAACATAACGTAGTCTACAAAAATGGTTCCAATTTTGCTGAAAGCTTTTCTGATGAAACCTCATTCTAGTATAAAAAAAGTAAATATTGTCTACTCTGATGATGGAAATGTAGGCTATGCTTTGAGATTTTTTTTTTTTTGGGTACTGAAATATAGTTTATTGATTAAGTTAAACCTTTACAAAGATTTTTTTCCATCAGTTTCATAATAGAACCTGGAAAACTGAATTACTTGCATTTTTTTTTCGTGTGCTACATTATTAGCAAGCATGTGTATAGACTTGCAGAACCAAAGTTTACTACTATTAAATTTCATCTTAACTTGTTGCCCCGTGAACTTGTAGTTCCTGCTCATTAATAAATTTCACAACAACTTCACAGTCCAATTCAAAGATTACTTTAACAAAACCAAGTTCTTCCAACCAGTCCAATGCAATTTCCAATGCTTTACAGTCAAAATGATCGGCCCGTAATCTTCATCCACCTCTCATCAAAATTAACACGTTTAGCTCATAAGCATTTGCCTGCGATCATGAATGATCAATCCAATGTTTCCTAGATTCTGGCATATAAGAACCATCTAAGTTTGTTTTAACAAAATCCTTTTCCGGAGGTATCCATCTCTCTATCTGTAGACCAATAGAAGCATTAGTATTATAAGTTAAAGACAAACCTGCACAGTTATTATTCAGATTATATATTTTAGAAATAATATCCGGAACATTAGATTTAAAACCCTGGAAAACCAGAGAATATATGTCCTTCCAGATATACCATGCAATACACATGATTCTACAAAGATAACTTTCATTATCCATACATAAAGCAAGACGAGTAATATCACTTGAATTTTAGTAAACCGATATTAATATTCATAGCCAACCAAAATGACCTAGCATTCCATTCTTTCGGTACGAGTAAGTTGATTAGTGGGTTGTGAATATAACTTCATATATATTATATTATCAAACTAATCGGGACGACCGAAGGGAGTCCCTTCTATATTGTTCACTATGGGGTCTAAAAATGCATTGCTTACAACGTTATTTTTTTCCATTTTTAATCGATTCAATTGAATGGGTGTTGGTCGTTTTTTCTCGAAATTGAGTCAACAATCGAAGAGTTATCGTCACCGACTATGGTTAGGAGCGATGAAAAAGAACGGACGTAGATCCGATTGATGGCTAATACGACATGAAAATGGTCAAAAAACTGTCACCTAAACTTTCAATTTTAATCTTGATCGTTGATTGCCAACAAAATTCAACCATCAGATCTAAAATTGTTACAGAGGTGTTCCAAAATATGTTACGAAATTGTTACAATATAAGTGTTAGACTAGTATAACGCCTATAACTGTTACAAATTTACTGTTACAGATATTGTTGCAAAAACTGTCACAATTGAGTCACATAAACAAGCCCCCTACTTTGGTCGTCCTGAAGCAGTCATCTAGTAGAGTGACTTTTTTAGGTGATGATAGTAGTGACGTCAGTTCGTAAACACCAAATTCCACGTTGATTAAAAAGATAAGTGTGGGTGTGACTGATCAAAATGAATAAACACCGGGAAGAAGAATATCAAGATTAATAGGGAACATCGTAAAAAGTGTACCGTGAGACTGCCATCTTGGATGCAATCAAGCCTTGGGAAAGCAGGAAAGCTCACTGTTGTAAAGAGTGTGCTTTCATCTGTTCCTATTTACATGATTTCTCTTTTTGTTGCTCGATGAAAGTCATTGAACCTTTAGAGAAAATTTTCAGAGACTTTCTTTGGGACAATAGTGAAGTAAAAAATAACTATCATCTAGTTGGTTGGGAGACCGTGCGTACCCCACTTGAGAATGGTGGATTGGGGGTTAAATCTCTTAAAAGTATGAACAAAGTTATTCTCTCCAAATGGTTGTGGAGATTCAATCATGAAAAAGACGCTCTCTGGAGAAAAGCAGTAGCTTCGAAACACGGGTCGACAAATTTTGATAGAGAAACCCAGGCTCCTAAAGGTGTTACTAGATGCGGGGTTTGGAAGGGAATTTACAAGCAGCTCGATTACTTTAAAGCCAACTGTATTTTCCAAGTGGGAGAGGAAATTCGGTTATGTTTTGGGAGGATCATTGGGCAGGTACGGCTCAGTTCTCTTCCTATTTCCCTAATATATATGCTATAGCCACCACAAAGCATTGGACAGTTGCAAGATGTGCTCATAGCTTCAACATGGAGGGGGTTGGAATTTTGGATTGGAAAGGAGGTTATCCGAAATTCATATTGCTGAGGTATGCTCTCTCACTTTAACCCTAGAAGGTTTTCAATTGGGGTCGGGTCAAGATTACATCAAATGGAGCATTGATAGATCAGGTTTCTTCTCGGTTAAATCTTGTTATGCCAGACTAGAAAACGAAGCACATTTACCTAAGTTACATCTCAGTATTTGGTCTAAGTCGTAGCCTCACAAAATAGGGTTCTTCCTTTGGCTTGTTTTCCACAAGAGATTAGCTACTATGGATACTCTCTATAAAAAGGAAAATTGATTGTGAACGGGTGCTTGTTGTGCCGTAAAGCTGGAGAGTCAGTAGAACATTTGATGTTTCATTGTGATTTCTCTTTTGGAATTTGGAGGCATTTCATGGATGTTGTGGGTTTTATCGGCCCATTCTCTAACTGTATTCATCAAATTATTAAGGGATGGAGACCTTGTACATCGCATCCGCTAGGAAAAGTGTTGTGGCCAGTCATCCCTGCTTCTATATGCTGGTCAATTTGGAACTGCCGCAATAACATTATTCTTGAAGATGGTACTTCAGACACTCAACGGGTGATTCAACAAGTTAAAATTCAGGCTTATAATTGGAAAATAAATACAGAGGAGCTAAAAAACATTAGTTTGGATTATATAATGCGAAACTGGGATAAATTGTTTGTAATTTAGTTTCTTTGTGTCTTTGGTTCCATTTGTAAAGGGTTTACAGATGGGTTTTACCCGTTGCTGTCGGGTTTGTGATCGGTGCCTAATAATGCATATTCTTATTTCATTTTGTTATCTTTTATCACATCTCAAATGCTTCAATGTCATATTTTAAGTCAAATTATGCATTTTGCGTCTCAGGGTGTCAATAATGTGTTCTGTTGTAATTATTGATATTTTGTGTTTGTTTTGTAGGAGTGATGAATATTTGGAGGTTCATGAAATGAGCAGGTGGCTGGAGGTTAGAATGGCAATGGTATATAAAGTGGAATTCACGTGTGACTTAAGGATCAACTCATATTAGAAAGTAGATGGATTGAAGAATGGGCTAACCATGTTTGGAAAATGAGTAAACAAATTAAAACTTCATACACCTAAGCCAGGTACAATCATCCAACACCCAAACAAACCCTTAACCCGTCTTCCATTTCACTTTCTCCTAAACACCCGACCCCATTCACTTTCCAATTCCTTCCTCTCCCTGTCAAACCCTAACTCTACCAAGTCCTCTCGAGAAAACAAAACCCTGTCAATTTCAGTACTCATATCCATACCTCCATCAACATCCTTCTCCATCAGACCACTTGCGTATTCCATATGCCTTTCTCTATGCTCGATTCAACCTAACCCTAGGTTTTGACTCCTCCAAGAATAGGTCAGCTGTTTGGTTTTCAAAACCAAAGAAATCATTAAGCTAGGGATTTGACCTTGTTACTCTCTGCAACTTCAAAGAACAAGCAGCGCAATCAACGGAAATAGGGTGGCTATGATGATTAAGCAAGTGGCATTTAGGTCTGATTTCAATCAACAACATCAGTCAAATTGGTGAAGATAAAGGTGTGGTTGTAGATGATTGAGGAGTAATACTGAGTGGTGAGTTTCAAGAACAAAAACCCTTACTTTTATATTGTGTTTTTGTGGGTTGTGTGGAAGGATTTTGGGGGAGGAATTGTTGTATAAATAGGGGTTGTTTGTTGTGTAAAGGCATGCAAGGGTGAGGAGTAGAAACCAGCTCACAGTCCTTGTCTCCATCTATGTCTATGATTTAGTTGAACTCAGTTGAAAGAAAAAGTGTTTTTTCCATTTTTATCAAATGCTTCATCTGTTTATATTAGCTATGTTCTAAACATCTAAGCTAGGGCTTTGATGAAACCCTTAGCTTATTGCTAGTATCTTATGTTAATGAGATTGTTCTTGTAAAGCTTATTTGAACAAGATTTGGTTTAGTCTTTATGTTGCAACTTATAACTTTCACCTAGTATGTCTTGCATCCTAGGTTGTTAGATTAATTATTTGTTGTTACATCAACTCATGTTTCACTGCATGTGTTCAATTTGTGATTAGTTGTGCTGCAATAAGACAACTAATACTAGGAATTGATCTCTTAGTGTGATTGAACTATCCATCTTTGTAACCCTTTTGGAAAGGCGAGAGACTTGTATCTTCACCGCTGATCCGTTACAAGGGATAAGAACAATTTCAGTAACTAAATTATCTAGTGTAGGCTAAGTTGTGGAATTGATAGCTCTAGTACTCTCTTATCAAGTGTTTAACCTTTCATTCAAATTACATTCCGTTCTTCAGTCAAATTCTCTTTGTCAGCATCTAATCTTTTCGACAAGCTCTTTGATTTGAATTAGTAAAGTGAAGCTTAGATTTTAACCCTGCATTCACCTTATCCTTGTGGATCGACCTGTATTTGCCCTGTCTACTATAGACGATGTGCACTTGCAGTTTAATATTGTAGGCATCTTTCTTAGCCTACCAAGTTTTTGGCGCCGTTGCCGGGGATTCGGTAGAGGTGTAGTCGCTTCTTTTGCTCCACTTTACTGATTTTTCAAACATTCTTGTATATATGTGTCTGAAATTTTCTTGTTTG
>JAJJWW010003400.1:0-367227 GCA_023531295.1 Papaver armeniacum
GAAAATCACAAACCCGATCATACCATCTCGTGTGATTACTTAAGATCGGTTTCACTAATAAAAGTCATACCAATACATAATTAAGGCCTTTTGAATAGTTCTACCAAGAACATAACAAGTCGTGAACGGTTATACTCAATCACACATATTGGTTGTTCATAAGATATGCAATGAACAACAAAACCAATAACGCCTGGCGATTTCCTTTTCGATTCACAAACAAGTTTATGAACTTACTTCCTTAAAACACATGTAAAACATTGTTCCCTATGATGAAATCCTCACCTCATACCCATACATAATCACAATAGAATTCAAATGATTATGGCGATGTCTTATCTACAAAGTTTAATGGTTAAGCAATAAACCTCGTATTGTATTCCTTAATACTATGCCTATCTAGAGTTCAAATATGCTTCGCAGTTTTGTTTTCAATATGCACGACTTGAAAGACACGTTAGGGAATGAAACAGTTCAAGTCAAATATCACTAACCTCAAGTGGAGGGATGATTGTTGTCGTTGTAGCTCCTTGCTTCTTCACATCTTCAAGTCTTCGCAATACTTGTAAAGTCTCATATCCTAATACTTTCAAGCTAACCTATACGAAGTTGACTTTAGTACATAATCAAGCGAATCAACATGAGTTTTGATTCACTAAAATATGACAACCAAACTTGACATACCAACGCTTGGTGGGTTCAACCGAGCTATGCTCTAACACGGAGAATAATTTGGGATCGTATACAGTTGGGTCTTGGCAGACTCGCATGCACCAGGCAGGTGGTATTTTGACCGGGATTTGGCAATATATGTTGGGGTCTTATTTTCCTCCGCAGGAGCTATATAGGAATTGAAGAAAAACAGTAAAGGGGGAGTCAACGTGCGGCTACACAGTCGTTTACAGAGAATAGGGTTTGCTGTCTTGATTTATTTTTCTTCATGTCTTGCTAAAACTGTTGTTAGGGTTTAGATGGAAGCCAATTTAGTTGTGTACTTCTCCATAATGATATTTCTAATAATGATTTGATTGACTAGTAGTTTCTCTTCATATAGCTTGGTGTTTAATCGTTTATGTGATTTTCTTGATTATTTATGCTTTTAAATTTATATTTAGTGCTTCGGTTAAATCCTTTGACGTGATATGCTTTAGGATTGATGAGTAATGCTTTAGAATCACTATTCATGAAGCGAAGGAAATTACAGCGGAGAAATAATATTTTATAGTTTAACATACCATCTTCCGAGACATGAGATTGAGTTCAATATTTTTCTTGAGTAATACATAGAGATTAGTAGAGTTGATATGATTGAATTGGTGGAAAATCCACTCTCCATTTTGTTTATCATTAGTATTATTATTGTGTCATTTTGTTCCGAATTTCTGAGATATTGAATTTGAATTATTTAGTTTTTGGTATTAGTTAGTAGTAGTATTTTCACACTCCTCGTGGGAACGACCTGTACTTGTCATTGTCTACTAGCTAGATGATGTGCACTTGCAGTATTATATTGTAGGTTTCCCAACCTATTAGAATGTCTACCAGGTTTACTTGGATTAGGAAACTTGTTTGATGGTTTGGAGAAGTATTTTCTAAGTTTATGGTTTCCTAATTAAGGTGTGAGTCTATTTTTAGGAGTTATAGGACTTGGGTAACAAGGATTTGTCTACTATATAAGAGGGCTTATATTGTGAGTAGAAATCCATTCTCTTGCTGGAGAATCCTCTCAAGAAGGAGAGTGATCAAGGGTCACAACCGTTGTGTCCTACAATGGTTTGTGATGGGGCAAAATCTATGTGAGAAGAGAGACTTGTAGTGAGAGCGGGTATGGGAGAAATCTAGGGTTTCTAGGGTTCACGAGAAGCTAGAATTCATGATGTGCTTTATGTTCTTGTCTAAAGTCGAAGCAACCATGGCGGTAGAAATTTATGGAAGAAGAATAGGAACAAAGGAAGAGGTAAACTCTTCGTAATATGTCTTGGTTTCTAACGTTTAGCGCTAGTGGGTTATATAACAAGTTGATTATATGATGTGTGACGATGTAATAACTTGTTATGATAATGAAGATTCTCGGGGTGGTTTTGGCCGTGGATGAAGCCTACAAAGGTGAACCACGTAATATTTGTGTCGTGTGTGATTGCTTATTATCGTATCGTATTCATGCTAGTATTATTCGATCATGCTAATCTAAAGATGTAAGTGGGGGATTCGAGCTAGTTATCTAAAGTAGGATGTTTCATGTACATGACTTCTATGGAAGCATGCCGGTTCGAGATTAACGTAACCTCGGTTTCCCGACACGTTTCTTCATATATCTCTCTTTCTCTAAATATAGTTGTGTTGTCCAAATTCTAATACCAAGAAGATGTATCAAAAGAATTTGCCTGTTAATTTTTCCGTTCATATCCCAAGTATTCACTGCATTAGATTTCTTTGATTGATTACAGTCCCGTATTATAGCTTTTTTCAAGAAAAATTGATTTTTCGGTATACCAATATGAGGTGCGTATTTTTCATTGTTCCTTTTTAAAAAAAAAAAAAATAATTCCGTTCGACTACCACTTTAGGACTCCAAATTATATTAGGAAACTAGGCCATCTTGAGCCAATACCACTTCCCGATCCTGTCACAACAACAACACCACAAACCATGAGCAACATCATTTAAAACATCACTGACTCAACTCCTCGATCACTTGCAGACTCAAACCATCAAATCATCACAACACTATCTTTATAACAAGGTGTTGGTCTCCATGAATACGACCAGCAAATCATCACAATTATTTTGTGTTGTTCAGGCTTCAGACGGAGAAGAAAAGGTGTTGAAGTACCTTTACAACAAATCAAAAGACGAAAATCCAAGTTCATTCAGGGACGCTAAAGGTGAAGCATTTGTGAAAGTATTAGAGCAAGCAAATTTACATGGTATGTAACAAAACTCTATAACAAGAACAACTATTATTGGGGAGAAACAAGACGAGAAAAGAGCAAAAGTGCCAATAATATACAATCATATCAAGTCTCTTTGTTGGATTACCATCTAACCACTTGAAAACATCACCTGATTCATTCATTTATTTAATCAAAATTGGTTCAAGTAAAAATATCAATCAATAGATAAAAACAAATCATGACCAATTTTTTTATGGAATATATTTTCAGGAGACTTTTTATGGAATATATTTTCAGGAGACACCTCATCGAAGCCGGCATGACCACTTATCCCAAACGTGCAAATCCAAACAATTTGGGGAGGAAGAAGACGATAGTTTCCATGAGCAAATCTATAGGCGACTGGCTGCCTTGAGTAAATCTATATGCGCTTTTAATAACTTTTCAATAAGTAAATCTAAATGCGTCCTCACGGGGCGGGGCGAAGCCCCGCGCACACCAAATCAAAAATGCATCGCCACAGGGTGGGTAATTCTCGGCGCACACCAAGTTAAAAGAAAATAATGCCCGTTGCGTAGCATGGGCACAAATATAGTCCAACTAATAAATCGAAATTCCTCATGGATGACAACTCAATATTAGCTAGCATACAAGTACACTCTACTAACATATCTCCCATTGACATGTTTTATTTACTGGAATAATAAAACATATAAACTTGAAGACTCTAATTAAAAGATTCTTAAATATTTCGGTTTGGGATCTCACCAAGAAATATCTTTGAACATTGAAGAGCCGTGCTGTCCCGCGCAGCTGCGTGGGGCAGCTTAATAAGCAAGCACCTTATACGCAGTCGGATGATCTTTCAGACGGTTAGATTATACTTCGTTCATTTTGCGTAAAAAACTACAGCTGGGTTGTCGAAATATGTCCTAGTAGTTTTTTTATGTTTCATCAGAGGTCCTTCCATAACACTGTTTTGAAGAAATTGCAACTTGTTTCAAAAATAATTTAAAGAAAAAATAAAATAACTAAATAACTCGTTGAGTGAAAGATGAAATAAGACTTGGTAACTGACAACGGTTGAAACTTATTTATGCTTGTTTAGTATGATTAATCAGGTGAAGGGCTATCTAACCCCATGAATCTTGCTACCAAACCTGGAGTTTGAAGGTAAGGGAAATTACTTGATTTTGAACTAACTCGAACTCTAATTTGTTTGTATCAAATTATAATTCAAAGCATTTAGGATTACAGACTTAAGAAATGGTTTGTAATCAGACAAAATTTTAGCGACATTAAGGAAAACAATATCCTCTTATTTTAGAGGAAACTTCTCTGTAAAAATCATTATTTAAGGTTTGGAAATTTTTCTTTTGACTATTTTTAATTTTTCAGATTAGGCCCTTTCACTGTAAACTGTATTTTGTGATTTGGATGAATTTAGGGTTAGGGATGATTGAATTTCTGCTTATTTACTAGATTATGATTTATTCTGTTTCATCATCAGTTTTTTGAATTTATGGGTGTTTTTACTTTTAAAATTGATGAGAAAATGTTGATATTGTTGGTAATTGGGGTTTGGTTGAATCTGGGTAATTTAAAAATTAAGAGATTTTGACTACTGAGTTGTTGATGTACCGAGGGAGGAGAATGAAAATGGTTGAGAGGACCAAAAGAAAAAGACTGCAATGGCCAACTAAAGATACTAAACAACACGTAATAATAATATAATAAAATGACCTATTTGTAATATCATAAACTTCGCCAGCTGTAGTTTCTTAGACAAAATAAATGAAGTATAATCTAACCATCTGAAAGATCATCCACGACGTATAAGGTGCTTGCTTATTAAGCTGCCCCACGCAGCTGCGAGGGACAGTAAGGCTCAACATTGAAAGAATGAGATTTTAGCATGTGTTCAAATTAGTCATTATGTTGACATCCTAGTGTAGTCAAAATCGCTCTCCAAGGCCGAATACTCACCGAGTAATCGCTACAATCTCTATGACCGAGGCGATTTCCGATTCCAAGGCCTCTCCGATTTGTAGCAATTAAGGCGGCCGATTTGGACTGATTTTTTTAGCAAAACGAGTTAACGATTTTTCTGAGTTGGCCTTGCATGCACTTAAATCAGAAAATACAATATTCATAACCCTTAGATGAGAGTTATAAAACAGAAAAACCTCTAAATACATGATAAATACGTTCAATATAACAATATTACACACTTAATTACATCATAATGTTAAAATTTTAATTTTAATTAGGTACAAATCATGACTTATGAGAAGCAATATATAAATTATTAATAAATAAATTCCGAGTAATAGACCGAGTTTTGGCGATTTCCAAGTCCGAACTTATTGCTCCTCGCTCTAAGCTCCCCAACCGAGTAGCACCGAGGAACGATTTCGATTACTTTGTGACATCCTAAACTTTCCTAAATAGCAACCCATATTCTGATATTCACACAAACCCTAAAATACATATGAAACCGGAAATATATTTTGCGATTGGGATCGGTCTTGCAAGGGATCCCCAATAGGGATCGGTCATGTTATAGATCTCCAAGAAAGGGATCGGTCGTTCTATAGATTCTTAATATGGGTCGGTCCTATTATAGATCCCAAATAGGAATTGGATCACCAATCCCATTGATTCCTTTCAACTACGAAACAAGTTTCGCAAGTTTAGTTCCTTAAACTTATGTAGTTAAACATAGTTTCATGGGCATGTAATCAATCAAAAGTTCGTTTTACAATCTATTAACAAGTTTCAAATATGATGTTTATGTCGCAACTACGAATTTCAAAAGATAGACGTTATACTTTGTATTTCAATATCCAAAGTTGTAATACAACTTGCATATTCTTCCTTGAAACTTTGATCATAATGAAATGATCAAGTCTCTGATACTAGAGATTTATATATATATATATATATATATATATAACTTCGCGAGTTATGTTTTCAATAAATGACTTGAAAGCAACGTAGTCTTGTATTACTAACCTTGAACGGAAGGATGATGTGTTCGTTGATGCCGATATGTCTTCAGGTTCTTCATAGTACCACGAGTTAGTCTTTATATTTTTAGACTTCCTAGTCTAACCTAACAAAGTTGACTCTAATAATTTAATCAAGCGACCTTGAGTTTTGGAACTAAAGTATGATAACAAGTTTCAAATATGATGTTTATGTCGCAATTACGAATTTCAAAAGATAGACGTCATACTTCGTATTTCAATATACCAAAGTTGTGATACAACTTGTATATTCTTCCTTGACACTTTGATCATAATATGAAATGATCAAGTCTATGATACTAGAGAGTTATATATATATTTATATATATTAGAGCACTGCTCGGTCGAACTAGCTAGCGTTGCTATCTCAAGCTTTGTTTGTCAATGTTAGTGATCAAAACTATAAGTCTTAATTTCTAGTCTACTTATAGTGATGTCTCGGACTAGGATAGATTGTGTAGTTTGGCATTAGACTTCACGGAGTTCATCAATTGAAGACGAAGAACTACTAAGGAGAGCTTGTGGAACTTCATCAAAAAAAAGGTATGTGGAGACTAAAACTCATCTATCACTTGGAAAGTCTATTTCTACTCTACTTCTTATATTGAGACAAAAGTCGTATTACTATATAGTTGTCGATTATGCACATTTGAGATTTCGAGCTGAGATTACCTCGCTTACATATTTCTCGAAATATGTGTTGGTAAGCTTTCGCTTCAACCAAGTTCATCTTATATTCTTGACGAAAGTCAAAAGATGATCATGTGAAAATCGTCGAGTAACATCTTACATGGCTTGTGTGATACAATCATTTGGTGTAGACTTGGAATGTTTTGTTATAATTATTTCAATAACTTGAAAATTGCTTTGATTCTAATAGTGTGTGAAAACGGCTATTGTCATCCTCTAAGAAAGTTTCAATGATTGAAATAGAGTTTAGAACTATTGGATTATGAACATATTTTGCATTCTTGCATGTATGTGATCCATGACCGGAACTAGAGTATGCATACCCGTAAGCGTACTTGTAGTTGTGAAATTCCGTGTACCAAGTACACATACCTGTACGCATACTTGCGTAAGGTATAGGTCCGGGAATTTCTGATGGGTTTTGGAAGTGTACTAAAGTATGCGTACATGTTCGCATACTGGCGAACCCATACTCAGACCGGCTACTTAAGTATGCATACCCGTTTGCATACTTGAGTGGTTAAAGTTCTAAAATCAGTTTTTTCATGAACTAATACATTTATATATTAAGGAATGCATTCTTTGCAAACCGTGGCTATAATGTTCATGAAATGATTCGAGTGAATCAAACCAATTTTGATTCAATTGTGTTCTTGTATACTTCTATGAGAATATAGCAATTGAAAACCTCTTTAACTAGTTTCATTTGAGTCATTTGAACTAGTTATGGTTAAGATGAATAAGGTTGATATGAGAGTGTTCATATATCTAACCTCGGTTAACTACTGTTGAGCCAACATGGCGTACACGTTTAGGTACGGTTACTTAAACCTAAATGAAGGTACATTTCATTTGTGTATAACAAGCTAAGTTTTATCTAACGGTTGAAAGATATTAGCTTGAATCTAATCAGGTTTTCATCTAACGGTGAATATTGAATGCTTTGTTACCAAGGTAACTTAGATTCCAAACCCTGATTTGAAAACTATATAAAGGAGAACTCTAGCAACTGGGAAACCTAATCCCCACACCTCCTGTGTGATACTAGTTGCATAAACTAGAGTCGATTCTCCTTTAACCTTAGGTTTTTCATGAAACCTTGTAGGTTAACGACTTGAAGACTTCATTGGGATTGTGAAGCCAGACCCAACTATTTTTTCTGTAGTTGTGTGTTCTAATCTTACTTCTTCTATCATGATTGAGTATTATCTTTCCTAAGATTTGCTTGAGATTTATCTCCGATAGGCAAGATTAAAAGTAGTCACAAACATCTTTGTCTCATCGTTTGTGATTCCAAAATATCTTGTTTCGCTACCATACGATTAAGATTATTGTGAGGTGATTAATAATACTAGGATGTTCTTCGAGAATATAAGTCTGGTTTATCAATTGGTTCCTGTGAACCTTGATTTATCAAAAGACGGAACAAAACTCGTAGGTATTTCTGTGGGAGACAGATTTATCTATTCCAGTAGACTTTTTTGTGTGCGACAGATTTGTTTATCAAGTCTTCGGCTTTGGGTCGTGGGAACTCTTGGTTGTGGGTGAGATTAGCTAAGGGAATCAAGTGCGTAGTATCCTGCTGGGATCAGAGACGTAAGGAGTGCAACTGTACCTTGAATTAGTGTTAGATTGATTAGGGTTTAACTACAGTCCAGTCCGAAGTTCATTGGTAGTAGGCAAGTGTCTGTAGCGTCTTAATACAGTGTGGTGTTCAAAGCTGGACTAGGTCCCGGGGTTTTTCTGCATTTGCGGTTTTCCTCGTTAACAAAATTCTGGTGTCTGCGTTATTTCTTTTCCACATTATATTTTGTTATATAATTGAAATATCACAGGTTGTGCGTTGAATCGATCAATTGGTAAATCAAACCTTTGGTTGTTGATTGAAATTGATTGATCATTGAACATTGGTCTTTGGTACCGTTAAAGTTATTTCTCTTATATTCAATTGGGCTCGCAAATTCCTATTTGCTGATTGCAGATTGAATTGAGAGTTAGAGATATAAAACTCTTTGATATACTTTTCTCTAGATTGAGTTTGATTGTCTAGTTGATTCTCTTGAAAGTATATTGGAGTTCGTCTATTTATATTTCCAAACGAAATATTGGGTGTGGTTGTTGTACCCCCGCTTTTTCAATTGGTATCAGAGCAGGCAAGCACGCTAAGACCTCATAAGACATTGTTATCAGTCATACAAACTGGGAAAACTGTTATAAGTCTGAAGTCGTATTATATGTACTTGTACACATAGCGGAGTAGCTATATATCGACTTACAGATTTGTGGTACGCATATCCTTATGCATATCATGTAAAAATCTGTTCTACTCGTGAACCAGATCGGTACGCATACTCATATGCAAACCGTAAAGGAACTATGGTCACAGAACCGGGTGAGTATCCATACTGGTACACGTACGTACCAAAATAGTTATGTGTTCCGAAACTCGATTGTGCATCCAAATCGGTACACATACCAAAATAGTTATGTAGACTCCGCAACCGGTCATAGTCTGAAGGTATCCATACTGGGACGCATACCTAAATAGTTTGTGTATTCCGGAAAGTGGTTTGGTTAAATGTTTACAAACCGGTACATGTACTGTGACTGACATGACTCATGAATAGCTGTTGTATTTGTACTTTGTACACCTATTAACCATGTCGATTATTTTCAAGTGTGATAAAATTATTTCTACGATATAATTAGCATTTGATCAATTCTCTAAAAATACTAGACTTATTTGATCTCGTAATTGTGACTCAAGGTTAATGTCTTAAGTGTTCTTGAAAATTTTAAGCTTATAAGTTCAAATCTTCTAGTTTCGGCTAACCACCTTGAACGTAGTCTTTATACACGGTTCGGTTACGATTTCACCTAACGGTCCTAACCAGAGTGTATATCTTGTTTATGTAAATCGGATTCAAAGATTCATCTAACGGTGGATATTGTTTGCTTGGTTCCAAAGCTATCTTAGCTTAAACCTAAAGCAACATATGATTTGAATGTTTATAAAAGGGGATCTTTGATTCCCGACACTACTTTTTAGTGTGTCCTAGTTGTAACTAGAGTCGTCCTCTTTCTAACCCTTTTAGGGTTTAGCGACTACAAAGACTTCATAGGGATTCGTGAAGTCAGGTCCAGTTATCTTTTCTTGGTAACTCGAGTATCGTGATCTTAATTGATTGTTGAGCTGCCCACTCGATCAAGATAGATAGAAATCATCAAAGTTCTCTTTGTCTCAAACTTTGTTGATTTCATTCCGAGATTAATTGGTAGTAGGCTAGGAGCGCGACTATACCTTAATCAGTGAGAGACTCGATTAGGGCTCAACTACATTTTATTCCGAAGTTAATTGGTAGTAGGCTAGTGTCTGTAGCGGCTTAATACAGTTCGGTGTTCAATCAGGACTAGGTCCCGGGGGTTTTCTGCATTTGCGGTTTCCTCGTTAACAAAACTTCTGGTGTTTGTGTTATTTCTCTTTCCGCATCATATTGTTTATCTTAATAATTGAAATATTATAGGTTGTGCGTTAATCAATCATAGTAGATACATCCGACCTAGTTTGTTGGATACGAGTTGATCGATTCTTGGATATTGGTCTTTGGTAACGTCCAAGTAATCTCTTTGTAATTAGGTTCACGAATTCGATTCTGTAAACATTCTAATTGCAAGAGAGAGATAGAGAGAGATATATAACTCTAGATACTATTCCTTAATTGAGTTGAACTCTCAGAGTTGGATTGAGTTTTTCCATACAGATTGCCTAAGAAAAAGTTGGTGGTGTATTTTGGTACCGCCGCGTTTTCAATTGGGATCAGAGCAGGCAAACACGTTAAGACCTAACAAGTATGTGTTTGAAGCAGTCTGACTATATGGACAAGAGTGCAATCTCGATAAATATACCACCATCATTTGATGGCACAAATTACTTATGGTGGAAAAGTGCTATGTATTTCTTTTTTACATGCCCGTGACTTTGAGACATGATAACTTGTAGTTATTGGATACGATGCGCTGACAGTTATTAGAGACGGAAACATTGTTGCAAAGCCATTAGGACAATATAGTGAAACCGAGATAAGTGTTGCAAAGCATAATTCTGACGGATTAAACGATATTATCCACGCCATAATCCCAGATCTTCAGCACCATGTGACATCGTGCACTAAGTCTAAAGATGCTTGGGATATCTTAGAAATCGTATTTGAAGGAGATACCTCAGAGAAAGAAACTAAGCTTCAAAACCTAAATTCTGACTGGGAAAATCTTCGTATGGCTGATGAGGATTCATTTGATGAATTTAATCAAAAAGTGCCTGGGATTGTTAATGCATGTTTTGCGTTAGGGAAGATTATTCCACAAAATGACATTGTGATGAAAATTCTTTGATCTTTACCAGTAAGATACGAGTCTAAAAAACATGCTATTATGGAAGGGAATAACCTTGAAACACTTTCCAGAGATACTCTTGTTGGAAAGTTGAATATCTTTGATCATGAACTGCAATCCAAAGCCGAAAAGGATTGTAGCGCCCCCAAAGCTAGCAGCTGACTGATCCAAGAGTTTAACTAAATAAAGAGGCACTACGAATCTAAACATTTACTTAAACATTCAATTAAGAAATTTGTTACAAAAACTTAACCCAAAAACTAGCCCCGCTCTGAAAAATATATATATCTCCTCTCAAATGATACATATACAATAGACATTTGGTTTACAAATATAATATACAACATAATAAACATAGTCGAAATTAACCAACTAGCGAACTCAACCTTTGAAGCTTTCGCTACGCAACTCTGATCTGTCTTTGAAACTGAAAGTGGGAATTGAGTGAGCACATCATCCCTAAAAGGGGTGCCCAGTAGAAATAACATTTAACTTTCAAGTAACCACTGATATGATTTGGAAAACAATTCATGTTTTCATAAAACACTAAAAGACAACCAATTCACAGAGATAAACAATCATGTATATGGAACTAACTTCTTCTTCAAACAATGTATAATATTGATGACGCATCCCGCACCTAAATAGTAATATTATGGTGTATCTCCCTAGCCATTGCATATAAGCTCGAAAGTAAGTAGGTATAAATGAAGGAGCAGTATCCTATATATCACAGATGGGAATTCTTATTTCCCAAGCATTCAAATGGAAATTCTTATTTCCCAAACATTCATAAAGACAAACAAAGCATTACAATTCCTTTCCAACCAATGGAAAGATTAAAAAGAAACAACGGTACTTTCGGAATTCAAAATTAAACAATGCATGGAATACACAATCAGACTATGCATGAGCTTGTTAAACATAAACTTTTGTAAAAGAAGACAACAATGATCACAAAAGAGTTAAATATAAATTCCCACCTCTTTTGATGACAAGCCATGCCTACCTCGAGATCCACGATCCACTGGTTCATCCTTTGAATCGATCGTTGTTAATAAAAACTAACTGTTAATCACACAAGAACTCTAAGAATCTAGCCAAAATGGCTCACACAAGAATCATACAAGTCTATCTAATGGTTCTAACCCCATTTTATTATCAATATTTAGCATATCTAAGGTTTACTAATTCAATTAGGTTGATTCTATAGTCCACTAGATAAGTCTTAAGAATATCTA
The DNA here is from genome assembly GCA_023531295.1 of Papaver armeniacum. NCBI lineage: Eukaryota > Viridiplantae > Streptophyta > Magnoliopsida > Ranunculales > Papaveraceae > Papaver > Papaver armeniacum. Next base: position 12,247 of record JAJJWW010003400.1, read on the forward strand.
CAACTTTGTAAAAGAAGTCAAAAGCTAATTCGGACCATAAGGGTCCAAAAGGTCTAATCAAGAAAACTGATCCTAAGCCCAAGCCCATGTGCCTGATCTGGCACGGCCCACTAAACCGGCCCATTACAAGGTCCTGGTTTGACTGGTCAACTGACAGTCTCTAACGGTCAACGAGATTCAACTAACGGTCAACGTCGAAGGTCAAATGAGTCAACTGGTCATTGACTCAGGTCTAGTGACTCAGTGAGTCAAACTGATTCGACTCAGTCATATGGACTAAGTCAGCTAGAGTCAGATACCTGACTAGGCTGAATGGCACAAGGCCAAAACTCTTGCACAGGCCAGAGCCATTGCTCAGGCCAAAGAGCACTAATGCACCATCATGGTGCAACACCAAAACTCTTAATTATATTTCAATTCTACCAAACTAAAATTATACATTCATTGAATCATTCAAATAAACTTCAAATTTCAATTACAATTTTAAACTCTAATTACCTGCAATTGCAGCTTTAAGCTTTTCACAGCAAGCACTAACTATAATCCTACAACTACCATATCAGTTACACTTTCCCTGCTTGCAAACTCTCAAACACACAAACAACACCAACCCCTATAGTTTTTAATCCTCCACCAGCCACTGATATCCCCCGCAACTTCAACAGCACCACTACAACTTATAACTCAATAATGAATTACATCTGCAACACCAACACCAACACCAACACCATTTCCAATTTTCTTTCCCCGGCATAGTTCTTAACACCTGAATCAACCATACAACAGAACTTCAATCCACACAACACTCAACAACTAAATACTAACAACAGTACCACAGTTCACCAACACCATTCTCTTGTTCAATTAATCACAATCAACTCTCTGTATATCCACATACATTCATTTCAGCTCAATCTACACAATCAGATTAATTCCATCTCATATCAACCTAATTCTTAATTTCATAAACATTCATAAATACTCTACAATGAATATGAATAATTCTTTCAAATCAGTTAAGTAAAACAATTACTTCAAGTTAATCTTGTTGAAGCAATTGAAATCAAATTCCTCTTCACCTTGCTTCAATTCAGTTCATCCATCATTATCAGTTCTCAACTAAACCTTAATTCAATTCCAAAATCTTCTTTTCTCTAATTCAACTTAGAGCATCAACCAAAACTTTAAATTTAACAAACCCATCCTTTAATTTTCTTCTTAACCTTCAACTACATCTTCTTTATCTGTAGTTGAGACTCAAGAACCCTAATTTCACGGTTTTGGAAGAACATGACAAACCATAGTTCTCAAATTCACAATTAAACTGGAATTAAAGCTCCAACATCTAATTAACTCCACCTCGTTCCTCAATCAGTGAAAACCCAAACTTCAATCCTTCTTAAACATCCATAAATCGAACTTCCAGTTCATCTTGAGAAACCCTAATTCATTGACTCATCCTCAAAACAACTTCACGACTCCAATTTAAACAGAAGCCCCTCTTAATTACTTGATTCCATCCTCAAATCTCAAGAATCTTCAACCAATACCAAAACTCAGAAACCCTAACTTCTAATTTACTTTATCCTTCGAGTATGAATCAACAGCAGACAACAACAACATCAATATCAGTAACTTCGTGATCTTCTACACCTCATACCGATCACAAAGCTCCCGTTTGATCCCTCATTCACTCGCAGAGAAGAAGAACAGAAGAATAAGAAGGAAAGAGAAGAAGAAAGGAGAATAAAGAAGAAGAAGAAAAGAGAATATCTTCTCGGTTTGGTTTGATAAGACCAACGAAAAATGATAAAGGCACCCATCACTTGGATATGGGCAGCCGTGTCGGTCCACTGCAAAAAGTCTATATTGTCCTTCTAGCTAATCTGATGATTTCTTCTTCGTCTGGTATCCGAATGACACGTTCGAGTAGCCCATTTCGCATAACTTTTCGAGACCTATCTAACGATACTAGTTTCGTATCTAAATCGTTGTTAGATTAATTTATTATAATTAACGTTCGTTTTAAACTAATCGAGTTATTATCGGCTAAGACGTCTCTTCACTATCGCTAGACCAGTCAAATAGCGTTGACGAGCTTCAGGGTCTTTACAAGGATATTGCGTTCAAGGCACTGAAAAACACCAAAACTCTTAAAAGTGAAAGTGTTGACAACTCTGGAGATGATCTTGTTGATCCTAATTTTCAGATGAAGATCTTGATAACTCAATATCATTGATCACAAGACAGTTTTCATAACTTTTTAGGAAGAGAAATAAACGGTTCTCCAGAGAAAAACCTCCAACGTCAGCTAAGCCACATAACCGTACTTCTGTCAAAAACAGAGATACTAATGATACTGACGATGAGGATATGCCACAATGTTTCAAGTGTAAAGGATTTGATCACTTTGCTAAAGAGTGTCCAAATCGTAAGAAATACACTGGCAACAAGAGTCTTGCTGCATCACTTGATGAAACATCTGATCATTATGATTCCGAAGAGGATGATGGTTTAAGTGTAGTACTCTTGGGAGAATTTTAAATTTTTATGAATGTAGCAATACTCATATCAATCTTGATAATTTAATTGATGATTCTTCATCAAAATCATTGGAGGATGTAATATATTTTTCGTATACTAAAGAAAATTTTGTTAATGTTTCAGGTACCCTGTGTCTAGCTGCTAATGCTGATCCTGAATCTCCAAACCGACATGTCCATATTGTTCCACTAAGTGTCACAGACTCACACAATATTTCAAGTACAAACATAAACTAAGGTATGTCAACAAACTGCAACAGAGGGCTAGACGTTTGGCAAATATGCTTAAACTTGTTCAAAAGTCCAATCCCGAGGTACACAAAGTTAACTCTTCTTCTTCTAAAAGATTGATTGATTTTAATGATAAGGTAAAATCTCAAATGAAGAGAAGAGCTTGGGCTAAACGTTTCGTATTGAAGGATATTGAAAATGCGGGGGTCAAACAACCACACCCAACAATTCGTTTGGCAATCTGAGAGGACTTACTCCAATACACTTTATAGAGAATCAACTAGACAGTCAGACTCAATCTAGAGTAAAGTATATCAAAGAGTTTAATATCTCTAACTCTTAATTCAATCCGCAATCAGCAAATAGAAATCTGTGAGCCCGATTGAATATAAGAGGAGTAACTTGAACGGTACCAAAGACCAATGTTCAAGTGTCAATCAATGTAAATAAACAACCAAAGGTTGGATATTCTAATTGATTGAACTTAACGCACAACCTGTGATATTTCAATTATATAACAAAATATAATGCGGAATAGAAATAACACAGACACCAGAATTTTGTTAACGAGGAAACCGCAAATGCAGAAAAACCCCGGGACCTAGTCCACCTTTGAACACCACACTGTATTAAGCCGCTACGGACTCTAGCTTACTACCAATTAACTTCGGACTCTCACACAGAAAAGTCTATAGATTGAATAAATCTGTCTCCCACGGAAATACCCAAGAGTTTTTGTTCCGTCTTTTGATAAATCAAGGTGAACAAGAACCAATTGATAAACCGGACTTATATTCCCGAAGAACATCCTAGTATTATCAATCACCTCACAATAATCTTAATCGACTAGCGAAACAAGATATTGTGGAATCACAAACGCTGAGACGAAGATGTTTGTGATTACTTTTATCTTGCCTATTGGAAAAATTAATCTCGAGTCAATTATTTCAATTGTACTCAATACGATAGAATCGGGCAAGATCAGAACACGCAACTACAAAGAAAATAGTTGGGTCTGGCTTCACAATCCCAATGAAGTCTTTGAAGTCGTTAACCTACAGGGTCTCGATAGAAACCTAAGGTTAAAGGAGAATAGACTCTAGTTATGCAACTAGTAACACACAAGAGGTGTGGGGATTAGTTTCCCAGTTGCTAGAGTTCTCCTTTATATAGTTTTCAAATCAGGGTTTGCAATCCAAGTTACCTTGGTAACAAAGCATTCAATATTCACCGTTAGATGAAAAACCTAATTCAACCAAGCTAATATCTTTCAACCGTTAAATCGAACTTAGCTTATTACACGCAAATGAAATGTACCCTCATTTGGGTTTATGTAACCGTACCCAAACGTGTACACCATGTTGGTTCTCAAATAGTTAACCGAGGTTAGCCATATGATTACTCTCATATCAACCTTATTCATCTTAACCATAACTAGTTCAAATGACTCAAATGAAACTAGCTAAAGAGTTGTTCAATTGCTGTATTCTCATATACAAGAACAAAATTGAAGCAAAATTGGTTTGATTCACTCGAATCAATCATGAACATTATAGCCACGGTTTGCAAAGATTGCATTCCTTATTATATAAATATTTATGTTCATGTTCATAACCGATTTTAGAACTTTAACCTTCAAGTATGCAAACGTGTACGCATACTTGAAAAAACCCAAACTAAGATTGAGTTACGCCAGTACGCAAACGGGTACGCGAACTTTAAATCCCAGCAGAAATTCTCGGACATGAACCTGTATGCCAGTACGCAAACGGGTATGCATACTTAGGTTCCCGGATTTCTCAAACCAACAAGTACGCAAACGGGTGCGCATACTATGGTTCCCGGACATGGATTACATATGTGCAAGAGTGCACAACATGACATATCCAATAATGGTTAAGTGTTTTAAACTCTTATTTCAATCATTTAAACTTTCTTAGAGGATGACAATAGCCGTTTTTCACACACTATTAGCATCAAAGCAATTTTCAAGTTATTGAAATAATCATAATGAAACATTCCAAGACAACACCAAATGATTGTATCACACAAACCATGTAAGATGAACTTGGTCGAAGCGAAAGCTTGCCAACACATATTTCGAGAAATATGTAAGCGAGATAAACTCAGCTCGAAATCTCAAATGTGTATATAGAAAATTATATCGTAATACGCTTGGATACAAATCCATGTGATTTGTTAATGTTCGACAAAATCCTTGTTATCCATAAAGCAAGGTCACTCATGTTGTTCTCTTGGGAATTACATCAAATGGGGGGGAGTTCTTAAATGAACTTGTACACTTGATTGCTATATCTTTGTGGGGAGTGTGGCTGTGGAATTTGAAGAGGATGCTTGTATATTTAATCTCCTAGATGAGCGCTAAGTATTTTCTTACTATGTGATATCATCTAAATAAAGTTGATATGAAGAGTTACATTTTAAATGTTATAATGTAGTATCTCTAACTTCCTTAAAACTTGACATATCTTTTGGTTGTATTCATTACGATCCCACGATTTTCGTACCTTTGCCAATTTTATTGACAAAAAGGGGGAGAATTATTTAGTAGTTTCGTACTACATACATATGGTTTTATGAATCATTATGTAAGGGGGAGTGAATCAATAATCTATAGGTTTCATCTATTATGCAAAAGATGTAAGTATTATTAAGGGGGCGAAACATATCACCGTGGTATTACATCAGAGTTGGGATACAATTGAAATTTGGAGAAGTTAATAATAGTACGAATGGTTGAGATATGGATGGGCCTTTTTAATAATGCTCCCGTATGGACGTGCTATTTCATATTACGGAACTAAGGAACTCTATACCGATATGGGTTAAAATAAATATTATAATGACTCGTAAGTCCTTTTGTTGTATAGGACAACGAAGTTATTATCGCAAATATAAGCGATATGTGATACCGCATACTGATCATATTGTTTCTTTTTTGTTTGTTTAGTTCATAGGGGGGTTCGAAGGAGAATATGGAACCACCAAATAAGAAGATTGGGAGAGAACCTAAGTTTGTGAGCCTGTCCACTATTCTGAAGGGGTGATTTAGTGCTGATGGTAGAAGCCATCCATCAAGCGGGGAAATCTTTTGTCCCCCTAACCTCTATAAGAACAAGAGATGACTATTTTCATTGATCAAAAAGGCCGTTTGACAGTGGAAGAAGAAGACGACTAGTTATTTTTTGCCAGCTAGAGAAAGCATCAAGGTTGTCCGAAGATTGTAAAGATGCAGTAATGGTAATATCTGCAAATGAATGTATTTCTTAGTCCTGGTGTTCTATAAGACAGTGTTATGTGTCATTGATGTTATTCGGGAATGTTTTGAATCGATTTAGAGAGAAATATAAAACTACTATAGATTCAGATACAAGACAGTGTTATCAGTCTTACAAACTGGGAAAATTGTTATAAGTCTGAAGCCGTATTACATGTACTCGTACAGGTAGCGGAGTAGCTATATAGCGACTTACAGATTTGTGGTACGCATATCCTTATGCACATCATGTAAAAATTTGCCCTACTCGTGAATCGAATCCGTACGCATACTCGTATGCAAACCGTAAAGGAACCGTGGTCACGAAACCGGGTGGGTCCATACCGGTACACGTACCAAAATAGTTTTGTGTTCCGGAACTCGGTCGTGTATCCAAACCGGTACACGTACCAAAATAGTTCTGTGGACTCCGGAACCAGTCATAGTCTTAAGCTATCCATACCGTTACGCATACCTAAATAGTTATGTGTATTCTAGAATGTGGTCCAGTTAAATGTTTACAAATAGGTACACGTACTGTGACTGAACTGACTCACAAACGACGATAGTATTTGTACTTTGAATGTATATAAAAGGGGAACTTCAAGCAACTGGGATCTTTGAATCCCGACACTATTTTTTGGTGTGTGCTAGTTGTAACCAGGGTCGTCCTCTTCCTAAACCCTTCATGGATTAGCGACTACAAAGACTTCATAGGGATTCGTGAAGCCAGGTCCAGTTATCTTTTCTTGATAACTCGAGTATCCTGATCTTAATCGATTGTTGAGCTTCTCACTCGATCAAGATAGATACAAATCATCAAAGTTCTATTCGTCTCAAACTTTGTTGATTCCACAAGTTTTATACTTGTGAGGTGAATAATAATGTAGTTGCAGGAAATCCTACAATACATCCCTCACAAGAATTCATAATATTCAACACATCTTTAAGATCAACAATCAATCTCTTTATTAATTGAGTTAGAAATTTTACAAGAAGGAAGTGAAATCAAGAATATAATTGCTACTCTAGACTTTCTCTCTCCTCAAAACTTTCTCTCTACTCTAAAAAGATCTCTCTCTTTCCTTAAGCCTGTTCGGCTCTTTATATAGGATATTACATAGTGGATGACAGCTAAGCTGTCCTTTATTTTCGGATCTGGCTTGCGATATTCTCGCAAGTGTACAAATGTTAAATCTCGCAACACTCCTAAATCTCGCTAGGTCTTCACATCTTTCTCGTGTTCAGGCTGTCGTCATCCGTTGCGTCATTTTTATTACCAATCTGCGATATCTTCGCAGTATGTCGTTCATGGATTTCGCAAGGGTATTGGTGTTGCGATATTCTGATCATACATCTTGCCTCTTCTCATGTATTCTCTATGAAGGAGAGAATGTCATGAGAACTAGTACTTTCAAAATGCCGCAGTTGTTCATTTTTTCATATTTTTATGTATTGACATGATTCTGTACTTTTACGCAGAATTTATTACACGTATCTCTTCTTCCATCCATTTCTTGACACGTCTTTTTCAACTGCTATTTCTCAACCATTCATGTCTACTCTTCGCATTAAATGTGTTTGCCTTTTCGATAAAACTTCTCTCTATATATATTTTTCTTACGCCTCTCTTCTTCTTTTTTACTTTCCTTCTTGCTTTCTCTGCAATTCTTCTTCAACATCTCTCCGTAACTTCCGCTTCTGCTACTGTAAATCTTCTTCTTTTCACTTCTTTTGATCTTCAATTTTCTCTTCATTCCCATACTCTGAAAATGCCTCCAGTTGGTCGTAAATATGAAACTTCTCTGGAAAAGGTTTAGAAAGATTTCGAAGAGAAAGGTTTCATATTAACCACCATTCCCAATCAAGAATCTAAATCCATTCTTTCTGCCAAACTGTTTTCTGATCATCATTGTGATGATAAGGAAATCATTATTTCGCTAGGTCAGATTCTCGCTGGCCTTCCCATTCCTCTCTTTGATCCTGATCTTCCCTTATTTTATGAAATTCTTGCTCATGCGAAATTCTCGCGAGCCATCTACCAATTGAGTGGAGATTGTATCCGCTTAATGCTTGAGTTCACCAACCGTGGTGTTGGTAAAGGGTCTCTTTACCCAAAAGAAGTCAGAGATCCTAAATTTGAGGACTTAGAGATATTCGCTAAAAAAAATATACAGTGGAAAGCTTCTTCGAAAACTATGAAGTAATAAACATGAAGAATGATAGAACTCGCTGGGGTGCTCGCTTGAAGAGAAGAGAAAATGTTGCCAGCGATAAAATACTTATATAGGATATCGAGTGGCATTCTGGCAAGAACAATATTCCTTGTCACTCTAAAGACGACAGATGGTGCGTCTTTCCGTTGGTTTTGAAAGGACCTTACATTTCAGGTTCAAATGTTCTTCATGCGAATCTCGCCAATTATCAACCTTGGGTATTTAATTGGCCCGATAAAGCGAAAGAGGTATTTTTCTTAGATTTCGCTCAGTTTATAATCTTCACCCCTTTTTATATCTATTAATATTGCGAAATTTTCAGGTTACCAAGTTAAGAAAAGGCTACAAAAGGACTGCTAAGGCAAGTACCCTTGCGGCGCTCCGTTCGATCACGGATGAAGTAAGAAATATTTTCTTTTATTATTTTTAACAATATTGTTGCCTCTGTTTCTTATCTTCATATGTGTGCGAAGGTTGGTGTTGAAGTTGTTGAAGAAAAAGAAAGTTCTAAGGTTGCGAAGACTAAAGTCAAGGGTAAAGGTCCTCTTCGCAGGGAGAATTCCACTGCCCCACCTTCAAAGAAACGAAAGATGCACTCTCCCTCTCCTTCAAATCTTCAGTCCAGCGAAAGCTCTGATGATGAAGATAATGATGATGTTGATACTACTCTCGCAAAAGAGGATTTTCCAACTGAATCTTCTATGGAACAATTGTCCAGCATCTTCTCTGACTCCATGCAAGGGATTGGAGATGATCGTCTCTCTAGTACGTGCAAAGCTCTCACGAGTATCTGCGATGCTCCTTTACTAGAGGGTGATGATTCTCTTCATGAGGTCTCCAGATCAGTGACTCCCAGCTTTCTAAATTCGCTTGGTGTCTTGGTATGCCTTTGTTCCCTTATTTCTTCATAATTTTGATTTTAAGTTATATCTTGATAATTTCTTCACTTTCCTTTACAGACCGGGAGAGCTTCCTTCGCTGTTGCCTCAGATCTTGAGAAAAGGCGCGGTATTCTTGAAAAGAAGAATCTTCAACTTCGCAAGAGAAATGAAGAACTGGAAGATGAATCTGCTACTCTTCGCGAGAAGACTAAGCAATTAGAAGCTGATTCTTCCACTCAGAAGAATAAGATATCTAGTCTTCAAAGTGCCAACCAACAACTTTATGGTATGAGACTTTTCTCTTTTCCTTTGTTTTGTTCTCTCATTATCTTCCCTCATCTGATTTACCATTTTCGCAGACGTCTATAACCTTTCTGATGAAGCCATTCTTCTTCACTCATTCCCTGACCCTATGGATAACAATGCCCTTCTTGATCACCTCAACAATTATTTGAATAGTTTTTCAAATGACAAGATTAAATCTCTTCCTCTAAACGAACTTCAATCCAAATTTCGCCTCTTAGAAATTGATCATAAATCTAGTTTAGGCTTAGCCAACCAATTTAAGCGTCTCTATCTTAATTCTAAAGAGAAAATTAATACTTTAAGAACCAAAATCAGTGATCTCATAGATGATAAAGATCGCATCGCTAGACAAGGTGCTCAAGCATTAGCGAAATTCCAAAAGACTCTTCTTGAGGTTCAAATTGAACGAGATGAATCTATCCGCAAAAATGCTATACTTAGCGAAAGAGAGAATCAAATTCGCTCCCTTCTTCTCATAAATAATGACGATGAATTTGCTTGGGCTGCGAAAGTTCTAGATGACGCCTTGAAATAATTTAGGTGTTAACGTTAGTCTTCAAGCCGAGCATACGGCCTTGGTTAGGGATATGATTTTCGGATGAGAAGGTTGTTAACTGTTCTTCTTTATTTAACTGTTTGTCTTTCATGAAATTGTCGTTAAGTTGCTGATTCATTGTCACATGTTCGCAGGAGCTGAAGAGAGATTTCGTAAAAGAATTGAAAAACTTGAATCTGAGAAGGAGCAGCTCGCAAAGAACCTTTCTTCTCGGGATGATAAATATTCTAGATTGAAGAGGCAACCACAGATTCATCGTTGCGAATTTTAAGAATGATGCTACTCTCTTTCGCAATCGACTATTAAGATGGTCTCGACGACGACAACAGTATCCCTCATTCTCGCATATCCTTGCCTTCTTGAAGAAATCCCCAAGAATGTACCTTCTCTAGATATCTCCGATGGCCGATGCTAGTGAAGAAGAGGAATCGATGGAGATGAAGAAGTAGAAGAATCGATGAAGATGATGAAGAAGAAGAATCAAACGAGAAATAGTTCTGTTTTCTTCTTTCTCTCTTTTTGTAATATCTCGTACATTCATTCTTTTAATCTTCTATTTTTGTAATCTTTTGTCTTTTAATTTCTTGGATCTTCAAATACAAGCTCTACCTTTGTTGTTCCTTTCTGCACATATTAAAAAAGCAACTCTTTTTTGCAATATAATTAATCAATATATTATCAACTTTTCATTTTATGAGTGTGTAAATCTATCATGTGAAGACAAATAACATGTTCTTATTCTATACATTCCCATACTTGCCTCTATTATTTGTATTCAAATGAAAGATTAAGCAAGTTACTTTTGGATATCGATATGTATTCATGCCTCAATCTCGCAATTATTTCTGCTGAATTTTCGTGAGTAGATATTTCTTGGTTACTTCCAAGATTTTAATTTTTCTTTTTCTCTTATGTGGTCTTATTTTGCCTTCCTAGTTAAAGGTCTTATTTTGCCACCTCTTGTTATTGCGACAAAATCGCAGGACGTCTTTACACTTTCATGTAATGACCCATTGATTTTGTCTTACCATTTCTCTAGTATTATTGCCTCTGCAGGATATTTTTCATGCGACAATATGACAGGCCTAAATATTCTTGCGAACATAAAGCCCCATGACATTGCCGTCTTGCGACGAAATCGCAGGACGTCCTTACACTTTCATGTACTGACCCATTGATCTCGTCTTATCTTTTTCTTTTGTATTATTGCCTCTTCAGGATTGTCGTACAAATATGACAAGCCTAAATTTTCTTGCGAAAATAAAGCCTCATGACATTTGCGTCTTAAGACACTTATCATCTCCCTAATGGAGGGTGCCGCCCTTATCTTACCCCCGGTTGCCCCTTCAAGGAGACGTACCTCTACCATACAAGGTTGGATCCTCCCATCCGGTCTTAACAACAACCAGTTGTTTTCGCAGCCTCTTATCCTTTTGCCTATAGGGCTTATGGTTACGAGACTGCACCCTAAGTGGAGTTTTCTTCGGGCTGAGTGCAGCATAAGCCAAGACTTGCCAAGAATGGCCGAGACGCTTCAAACGCCCCAGGCACTCTTGGCTCAACCGTGTACCTCGGCGCCTTGATCAGATGCTGACTCCTTAGAAGAGACCCTCAATCGTCCAACCTAAGTCATAAGCTTAGGTTGAAAATCCGAGGTACCTCTCCTGGATGGGCTTTATTGACCCCAAATCTCCATGACTCAGGTTCCAGGGGAGGTGTAACTGATAGGTGTAGAATACACCGTATTTACTATCTAGAGTTTATGCTTTCTTTGCTATTTTTCGTGTGAATTATGTATCTTATGTTCGCTTTTGAGTTTTATAGGTGTTTTGGAGTCATTTGAGTAAAAGGGAGTGGAACTCACTCAAATTCAAGATTTCTTCTCATCACCCTGGAGACGACGAAAAGATGAAGCCAATGGCGAAAGAATGGAGTCATTCTGAGTTCGTATGGAGAAGTTACGAGCAAAACGAGAATTTGAAGGCTAAAAGAGCAAAATGGTCGGACAAGTGCTATTGGTAACCCCACTGTACGTTAAGGGGTAGCCATTCTGTTAAGGGGTGAACTGTTCCAAGGGGACTACTACTGGGAGCCCATCCACATGTTAAGGGGCACCTCCTCCTTTATAACTAGAAACTAGGTCGAGTGGTCATTACGACCAGTTCTTCTTTCAGCCAAATCCCGTCGCCCGCTCTCATTTCCTTGCCAAAATGGTTCACGTCGGAAAGTTCAGTCTGGTGGAGTAAATCGTCGGGCAAGAGAGTTGTAGATCGATGAAGGAGGCAGAATTAGGTTCTGTGAAGCTCAAGGGAAAGAGGTGAGGCCACTGTTATCAATTTGAGAAGGTATCTGAGATGTAATTAGGGTTTCTATGGTGATATTTACTGAGATTGTGAGGAAGATTCGAGTTGGAATTGACTGAAGATAGATTGGGTTTGGTTAAGTGATCTCAGAAGAGGGTTTCATTTGAAGTCAGAAGTAGATGGATTTAGGGTTCTTAAATTTGTTTCTCCTGGGGTTGAAGTTTAAGTGATGAATTAGAGATCTGGGTTTCGAGATTGGCTGCGTCTGTGATAGTTTGAACCAGAAATTGAAGAGGGTTTGATGTGGAAGACGATAATGATGAGCCTGCTGTGGAGCTTCATGTGGCTGTTGCCAGTGGAGATGACTAATGATGGTTGTGTTTGAGCTCATGGATTGGGTTGTCATTGCAGGGAAGAATCTGACAATGGTGATTGTTATGGGTTTGAAGGTGATGGATTGTGCAAGGTTAGCAAGGAGTTACCTGGAGCTATAAGTAATGGTAATGCAGTTAAGTGGAATGATGGTGTTGCTGATGATGCTGGTTATGTAACAGAATCAATGCAATGGTTTGTGTGAGGTTCAGTTGAGCAGCAGCAGAATGGGGTTTGGTATGCACTTGTGGGAAGGAATTGGCGGTGACTTGAGCTTGAACTACAGGGAAGAAAGATTGTTCCATGGGTTTGCAGGGAGGAATTGAAACTACTTACTGCAATGCAACAATGCAGAGCAATTGTTGAGGCTGTCGTTGTTGGATTTCGAATATGCTGGAAGAATGCTTGAGGTTCGATACATTGATACCTTCTGCCGTTAACGAGAACTGAAGTTCGTGGAGTGTTGGCGTGAGACGATGGGGCAAGACAATGAGCTATTGCTCGTTCGAGATACGGAGCTGACGGTTGTTCACAATGAGAAGCTTGATGACGAGTTCAGGTTGCTACCAGCGTGAAAAGGTGATGGAGAACGAGGAGCTGCGACTTGTGGTGTTCGAAAAGTCCGTGATGCTCGAGCCGAGAGAAGAACTCGAGGAGGAGGATGGTCTCTGCTGCCGTTGTTTGGTCTGAATGGAACAGTTGGTGTTGCAGCAGCTTGATATGCAAGATAGTGATCTGGAGCTGAGATGCAGGGCATAGTGCAAAGCAGTGAGCTGTGCTGATACTGTCAAGGTTACAGAAAGTGAAGCTGGTGTGCTTTCATAGGTGGCTAAGCAGGGCATTGCAGAGAAGAGAAGAAATGGGTAGTTGTAGCTGTTGCCATCGTGATGGAGAAGATGGAATGAGCTAAGCTTGAGGCAGTGGAGTGCTGTGACAGTGTACAGTTCTGCAGGATATGGAAGTGAAAGAGGCATTGGAATAGCCATCATGGCTGGTGCAGTCATGGCCTGATGGTTGCTGCTGAAGCACCATGATTGTGCTGCAGGTATGGCCTGTGCAATGGCCTGGCCTGGCTAAGTTAAATCAGCCAAGGCAGAACCTGACTCCATCTAACTCAGTGCTGACTGACCCTGACTTGACCCGTTTCGACTCAGTGCCTTGACCCGATCTGACCCAACCGATCCGACCCGTTGACCGGTGACCGGTTTGACTTTGCCGGTCACCTGAGCTAGTTTTCCGGCGACTTTTCCGGCCAAGTTCCGGCCGCAATCCCAGTTTTCCGGCGAGCGTTTTGGGACATATTTTCTGCACGGGTTTCTCTCCATGGTGGGCCGGGTGAATTTCCAACTAATGGACTTTGAAGACAAAACCTAGTTTTGGAAGGAGAAAAAGAATATAAAAGGGAAGACTTCTACAATGTTTTGGGGACCACGTTTTATTATCTCTTCTCTACTTTTATTCTAGGGTTTAGAACCATGAAGTCTTTTCTCTTTCTTCTTGTGATGAACTCCTTGAATATGAGTACCTAAGTTTATTATTGGTTATGGAATAGTTGGATTTCACAAAGCATGATTCTTTGATTCAATATATTAGTTTTGTCTCATATTTATCGTTTGCAATTCTCTGAAAATATTGTTTTATGATTGATTGATTGTTTTGTCAAGTTGCAAATTGGTAGAACTTCTAATCACATCTATTGCTAGTTTAGGGTTTATTATACGCAAAAGTGATATTCCTTGGATACAAGTAGCATAATATGATTATAGTTTGTAGTGATATATTCTTATGATCATATGTGAATCGTAACCTTTGTTAAATTGAATTAGTGCGCTTTCCACGTTCAATTGCTTTGATTGGCCTGATTTCATAGAACTTAATGCATCTAGGGAATTAAACTTGATTAGTGCTTTTACACGTTAGGTTGTTCCTTTAGGTAGAATTCAAATTCGCATCTTTTAATGTGTTTGTTGATGACATGAGGAGATTTGCGGGATATTCTTGCGATCAAGGTATTCTAGGGTCTTTGATAAAAGTTGAGATTAAAATATCAATTCTAGTTATTGTGTTGAAAACATGTTTGTGAATGAAAACGAAATCCTTAACCAATACTTTCTTATCCTTGATTTTATTTGTTTACTTTTCTTGATTTGTTTTATTTAGTTTATTATAATCACAAAACTACCGGTGTTATTTATAGGGAACCGAAACAATTTGACAACCTAGACCTCTCTGTCGGGATCGATCCTTTCTTGCCCTTGCTATATTTATATTTTGAGTAGTAAGAAAGTGTAAATTATTTTTGACGCTTACGACATCGATCAAATTTTGGCGCCGTTGCCGGGGAGGCAGCGGTTGTTAATTGTTTTTGGTTTCTTATTTTTGTTTTTAGTTTTTGTTTTACTTTTTCTTATTTTCTGGTTTTTGACCTTGGTTTGAGAATCTTATTTCAGGTGCTTATTTCTATGGAAGGAGCATATTGGAACGATGGATACGGTTTTCAACAACCTCAACATTACGACAACTACCAATTCATTGGTTATGACCAATATTCCATGGAACCTTATGGTTTTCCTCAACAACCTTATGGCGGGGAACAACCACAAGTATGGGAGGATTCTTATGTTTGTGAACAAAAAGTCTCTAATTTTATAGATAAAGTTTCCACCTTTTTACAAGAGGAATTTCAAAAAGCTAAAGAGACTACAAACGAGCAACTCCAAGAACTTCGTGAAGGTATGACTATCTTGCGAAGAGGCATTGATCAATACAAGGAAGATATGGATAATTCTAATGTGCATATGGTTTGTGATGAATATTTGATTGATGCTAATGTTGAAAAAGGCCAACCCTTGGGTACTTTCGTGGATAATTGTGTAGTTAACTCAACTCTTGATCTTAATAATGATCATTCACCTATTCAAAAGGATGAGTTAGAGTTTAGCAACACCAAATTCAGCGAGGACCAATCTTATGTTGACTATGATAGTGACGGTGATTATGATACATTGCTTGAAACAACTCATGGTGACATCTCCGAGGAGTCTTTTTGGGATCAAGATGAAGATGAAGAGGAATATGTCGACACTTGTGTAGATTACTCAAGCATTGATCTTAATAATGATCAAGAGCCTATTCAAAAGGTAGAGCTTGAGGATGATGCAATGAGTGTTCTAAAGAAATTCCTTATGGATAATATTGCATCCGCAAAAGAGTATGTGCCTTACAACAAAAAGGAGGAATATGTTGAGAATGAGACCGTTATGACCAATATTGTGGAAGACCCAATTGAACTTGTGCATGATTGTAATGATGATGTTTATGTCGATACTTTGGTTACGGCAGAAACGGACGAAGAATGGTTGCAAGGTTTGATAGAGGACCATGATATAAAAGAGGTGAATAATTCACTTGAATTTTTCAAGGATGAAGAGGATTCCGTGATACAAGAGATTGTGCAAGGTTTATCTAACCCTTTGCCTATTGTTTCTTCTCCTTTACCTCTTATTGGTTTGAATGTATGTGCTTCGAAAACATTGTTGAATGACTTTGTTTCTCGTTTTCCGCCATTAGAGAA
Source organism: Papaver armeniacum (assembly GCA_023531295.1). Taxonomy (NCBI): domain Eukaryota; kingdom Viridiplantae; phylum Streptophyta; class Magnoliopsida; order Ranunculales; family Papaveraceae; genus Papaver; species Papaver armeniacum. The sequence continues at coordinate 28,506 of JAJJWW010003400.1, forward strand.
ACTTGATTCTCATACTATGCAGGTTATGGAACAAGAAACCGTGGAAGTACCCGACTCCTATATTCTTTATACACTTCCATGTGTGGACAAGAATAAGTGTGGGGGAAGCTTTTATCGGTTCATAGCTTCACTTTTGCTTTATATTACTAATATTTGTGTGAAGCTAGTGTTTGAAAAACAGGTTCTATGGAAGGATCCCAACTTTTCAGATTGTTGATATATGGGGAATGAATCTTGCAAGGATATAGTCGGGCTGACGACTATAAAACAAGCGCTAAGTGGGAGGCAACCCACCGGTTTTGTATCTCTTATTCTTTTTTTTATTTTATTTTTGTTTCATTTATTTTTTTTTACTGTTTTCATATCATATTTGCATCCCTATGTTTAATTTCATTGAGTCCGTAATCTATCTTAGAAGAGAATTATGACGAATACCTTTTTCGTCAGAAAATTTCAGACTGCGCGTAGTTCAGTCCAGAGACCATAACTGTCAGACCGTTTATCAAAACACTGTGAAATTTTGACACTGTGTAGAAAACACGTAGGTGAACAACTTTTGTGAAATGGAGTTTTTCCAAATTCCTTACCAATTTGCACAGTTTTTGCGTTTTATCTGCTGTTACGTCAGAATTCAGAACTTTCGGTTTTACACATTGAGGACAATGTGAAGTTTAAGTGTGGGGGAGCATTTATATGTTTGTATAGTTAGTTTTTGACACCATTAGTGGATGGAACCATTTTGAATGTAGGAGTTGAGGAACCAATTAACTAAAAGGGAAGAATATAGCTCATAAATCACAAATTAACATGATAGTTGTTACCATATCTCGGAATATCACCATATCGCATTCTATTTTTATTTTTCCATATTTATCTATTGTTCTCTAAGTGCTTTGGTGGGTCACTAAACATCGACGTGTTATTACTGCTAGGATGAAATAGAGTGGTTGAGTTAAAAAAAAAAAAAAAAAAAAAAAAAAAAAAAAAAAAAAAAGGACCGACCAATTAGACCAAAACGGAATAAAAAGACACTTGGGAATAGCAAAGTATGTGTGAAACGTAGTCCCCTGTCTCCGTCGCCTAAACAAGCATGGAATGCAGGATCCAAGGCAACTATCATGTACTTGCTGACAAGAAGCATGCGCTTGGATCCAAAAGATCTAATCATGCCGTCTAAAAAAAAAAAAAAAAGAAATTGGATCCAGTTTGATCCAATCATATATAAAAAAAAAAGAGAAAAAATTATTATTGTGTTGAATAAAGTCACTCTTGGTTCCCTTGTATATGCCAATTGATTTGATGTAGCATTCAAGAAAAGTAGCTCAATCCAATAGGATTAGGTTCATCTTAGCAGTGACCTTCGGGACAGATATGGGAAACATCGAACACTTGTGAATATTCGCCAACATCTACATCTATATCCATCTTCTTAATCTTTTCATTGTGATTGTGGTTTGTTAGTTTCCGAGTATTGTGGCTTGTTCGACTATCTAATTAGAGTTTATTTACTAATATATGAATTGAATTTGCAAGGTACCCCCTCCCGTAGTCATTTTGGATTCATTCATTGATTTGTCACAAATAGACGGAGTTTGAAATATAGGTTTTGTAGGTATATCTCTAGTAAACCTTCACGAGACTATAACTCGTCCAATGTAGTCAATCTCGGCCGTCTCGCCGAGATTTGACGTTTTTCCGGTTTCGGCCATGAGGAGCCGGTATTGACATTTTCGGCAAGAGACGAGTTTTAGGTAAACTACGCGAAAATCGTTCAATTTCGATCGCGAGATCGTTTATTTAGCTACGAAATCTCATTTTGACTTACACCGTTCTATGGTTTCCATGATTAGATTCAATTGAAGCTCTACAATCTTCATCGTCTACATGAATAGACGGACAAAAAAAAAAAAAAGATACCCAAATCATCTACGTCAATTTCACTATTTATAGAAATTGAATTTAATCAAAGAACAACTTATTCAATCACCAGCAAGGATGGAACAACAAGAAATAAAACAAGATATTTGTAAAAGTCCCTCCGTCTGTAATTCTTATTTGGTGTCTCTTTTTCCATGTCTTGATTGGTCACAGTGGTGATACCAACAACAACAACACAAGTAACATAGGTATCTTGATCAATTTTCTTCATTTGTGAATTAGAGAGATGTTCTTAGTTATGTGTATGATCTTTCCTAAGAAGATGATTCTCATTTGGAGTTCACGGGGTTTCTGTTAGAGAGTTTGCGTTTGAGATAGACAAATTCAATTCTTAGTATATTCCCCAAAAGTGTATACAGGTGTTGCTTCACATGAGAGTTAAGTAAAAATATTGACACATGTAATTTATACACGTTTTTACTTTCTACACTCTTTACAATTTTTACAAATATAAAATGTGCAAAATACGTACTCAGATATTCTTCCGGTAATCTCGGCGAGATAGTTTTATCTCGGTGTCTCGGACCAGAGACAGTCCCGAGATACGAGATTAACTCGTCCACTAGGGACACCTAGGGGTTTAAAGGCTTGTTATTTATGCTAAAAGTGACCGTAGCCTCGGACGACACGGAGTTGTTGTATTTTATTGTTTTGTTTGATTTGCTCGAGGACTAGCAAAGTCTAAGTGTGGGGGAATTTGATAGGTGTAGAATACACCGTATTTACTATCTAGAGTTTATGCTTTCTTTGCTATTTTTCGTGTGAATTATGTATCTTATGTTCGCTTTTGAGTTTTATAGGTGTTTTGGAGTCATTTGAGTAAAAGGGAGTGGAACTCACTCAAATTCAAGATTTCTTCTCATCACCCCTGGAGACGACGAAAAGATGAAGCCAATGGCGAAAGAATGGAGTCATTCGAGTTCGTATGGAGAAGTTACGAGCAAAACGAGAATTTGAAGGCTAAAAGAGCAAAATGGTCGGACAAGTGCTATTGGTAACCCCACCGTACGTTAAGGGGTAGCCATTCTATTAAGGGGTGAACTGTTCCAAGGGGACTACTACCGGGAGCCCATCCACATGTTAAGGGGCACCTCCTCCTTTATAACTAGAAACTAGGTCGAGTGGTCATTACGACGGTTCTTCTTTCACCAAATCCCGTCGCCCGCTCTCGGTTCCTTGCCAAAATGGTTCACGTCGGAAAGTTCGGTCTCGGTGGAGTAAATCGTCGGGCAAGAGAGTTGTAGATCGATGAAGGAGGCGGAATTAGGTTCTGTGAAGCTCAAGGGAAAGAGGTGAGGCCACCGTTATCAATTTGAGAAGGTATCTCGAGATGTAATTAGGGTTTCTATGGTGATATTTCTTGAGATTGTGAGGAAGATTCGAGTTGGAATTGATCAAGATAGATTGGGTTTGGTTAAGTGATCTCGAAGAGGGTTTCATTTGAAGTCAGAAGTAGATGGATTTAGGGTTCTTAAATTTGTTTCTCCTGGGGTTGAAGTTTAAGTGATGAATTAGAGATCTGGGTTTCGAGATTGGCTGCGTCTGTGACAGTTTGAACCAGAAATTGAAGAGGGTTTGATGTGGAAGACGATAATGATGAGCCTCTTTGTGGAGCTTCATGTGGTCATTGCAGTGGAGATGACTAATGATGGTTGTGTTTGAGCTCATGGATTGGGTTGCCATTGCGGGAAGAAATCGACAATGGTGATTGTTATGGGTTTGAAGGTGATGGATTGTGCAAGGTTAGCAAGGAGTTACTGGAGTCGTAAGTAATGGTAATGCGGTTAAGTGGAATGATGGTGTTTCTTTGATGATGCTGGTTATGTAATGAGAATCAATGCAATGGTTGGTGTGAGGTTCAGTTGAGCAGCAGCAGAATGGGGTTTGGTATGCACTTGTGGGAAGGAATTGGCGGTGACTTGAGCTTGAACTACAGGGAAGAAAGATTGTTCCATGGGTTTGCAGGGAGGAATTGAAACTACTTACTGCAATGCAACAATGCAGAGCAATTGTTGAGGCTGTCGTTGTTGGATTTCGAATATGCTGGAAGAATGCTTGAGGTTCGATACATTGATACCTTCTGCCGTTAACGAGAACTGAAGTTCAGGGAGCTGTTGGCAGAGACGATGGGGCAAGACAATGAGCTATTGCTGTTCGAGATACTGAGTCGATCGTTGTTCACAATGAGAAGCTTGATGACGAGTTCAGGTTGCTACCAGCGTGAAAAGGTGATGGAGAACGAGGAGTCGTCGACTTGTGGTGTTCGAACCGTGATGCTCGAGCCGAGAAGAACTCGAGGAGGAGGATGGTCTCTCGCCGCCGTTGTTTGGTCTGAATGGAACAGTTGGTGTTGCAGCAGCTTGATATGCAAGATAGTGATTTGGAGCCGAGATGCGGGGCATAGTGCAAAGCAAAGATGAGCGGTGCCGATATCTTGTCAAGGTTACGTAAAGTGAAGCCGGTGTGCTTTCATAGGTGGCTAAGCAGGGCATTGCAGAGAAGAGAAGAAATGGGTAGTTGTAGCTGTTGCCATCGTGATGGAGAAGATGGAATGAGCTGAGCTTGAGGCAGTGGAGTGCTGTGACAGTGTACAGTTCTGCAGGATATGGAAGTGAAAGAGGCATTGGAATAGCCATCATGGCTGGTGCAGTCATGGCCTGATGGTTGCTGCTTTGCCAAGCACCATGATTGTCTTTGCGGGTATGGCATGTGCAATGGCTCGGCTCGGCTAAGTTAAATCGCCAAGGCAGAACTCGACTCCATCTAACTCGGTCTCGATCGACCCTGACTTGACCCGTTTCGACTCAGTGCCTTGACCCGATCTGACCCAACCGATCCGACCCGTTGACCGGTGACCGGTTTGACTTTGCCGGTCACCTGAGCTAGTTTTCCGGCGACTTTTCCGGCCAAGTTCCGGCCGCAATCCCAGTTTTCCGGCGAGCGTTTTTGGGACATATTTTCTGCACGGGTTTCTCTCCATGGTGGGCCGGGTGAATTTCCAACTAATGGACTTTGAAGACAAAACCTAGTTTTGGAAGGAGAAAAAGAATATAAAAGGGAAGACTTCTACAATGTTTTGGGGACCACGTTTTATTATCTCTTCTCTACTTTTATTCTAGGGTTTAGAACCATGAAGTCTTTTATCTTTCTTCTTGTGATGAACTCCTTGAATATGAGTACCTAAGTTTATTATTGGTTATGGAATAGTTGGATTTCACAAAGCATGATTCTTTGATTCAATATATTAGTTTTGTCTCATATTTATCGTTTGCAATTCTCTCGAAAATATTGTTTTATGATTGATTGATTGTTTTGTCAAGTTGCAAATTGGTAGAACTTCTAATCACATCTATTGCTAGTTTAGGGTTTATTATACGCAAAAGTGATATTCCTTGGATACAAGTAGCATAATATGATTATAGTTTGTAGTGATATATTCTTATGATCATATGTGAATCGTAACCTTTGTTAAATTGAATTAGTGCGCTTTCCACGTTCAATTGCTTTGATTGGCCTGATTTCATAGAACTTAATGCATCTAGGGAATTAAACTTGATTAGTGCTTTTACACGTTAGGTTGTTCCTTTAGGTAGAATTCAAATTCGCATCTTTTAATGTGTTTGTTGATGACATGAGGAGATTTGCGGGATATTCTTGCGATCAAGGTATTCTAGGGTCTTTGATAAAAGTTGAGATTAAAATATCAATTCTAGTTATTGTGTTGAAAACATGTTTGTGAATGAAAACGAAATCCTTAACCAATACTTTCTTATCCTTGATTTTATTTGTTTACTTTTCTTTATTTGTTTTATTTAGTTTATTATAATCACAAAACTACCGGTGTTATTTATAGGGAACCGAAACAATTTGACAACCTAGACCTCTCTGTGGGATCGATCCTTTCTTGCCCTTGCTATATTTATATTTTGAGTAGTAAGAAAGTGTAAATTATTTTTGACGCTTACGACAGCGATCAGTAACCTTTTCCCTGAGCCATGCAACAGGTACCCCCTTTTATGACGTACTTTAGGTCTTACATTTGCCTCTTGCGAAATTTTGATTTCGCGAACTAGGGTGTACGCTATAGCAGGTTCGCCCCTTTCTGATTGTTTTCTTTTTTCTTCTGCATATTAGCTCTTTTGTAATTTCACAATCTCATCTTTGCAACTCTTTTGCATTTTTTTTTTTTTAAAATCAACCATACATCTTTCCTTCTTCTCAGTCATAAAACCAACAAATACATTCACTCTTTAAGTCTCTTACTTCTGCTCCTCTCTGCCTCTGTATTTTTGAATTTTTATGTCATTTTCTTGTCTGTTGCGAAGCCTTCGCCACTTCTTATCTTCATCATACATTGGTTTCGCAGCGTTTCTTCTTCTCTCGGTTCTATTACATCTACCATCAATCTTTCACTTTTTTGTTTTTTTTTGATGTTGTGTTTCCAATTCTTCTTCTTCGCAGCTCTTTCTTCGCAAGATTCTATATCAATTTCATAACACTTATTTCCTTCAATCCAATCTCCTTTTCTGATGCCAATACCACTGGGATGAGGGAACTTGATACATTGATGGAAAGTCGATGCCACACCTAGAATCTCATGTAACCAAGGTCGTCCAATCAATGCGTTGTATGGTGATTCCACATCGACTACACATAATAAAATTTCAGAGGAAAATCCTTTCAGTGGAATTCGCATATGAGCTTCTCTTTTAGGCTTATTTGCAGTATCGTTAAAACCATGGATTTTGTAAGTTGAAGGTATTAGATCTTCATCTTTCCCTCCCATAGTTTTGTAAGTATGATAAAAAAGGATATTCACGGAACTTCCAGTATTGATCAAAATTCTGTTGATTGCCCATGAATTCTCAGCTTCATCATCTTCATCCTCGCTAGGTTTTGGGTTAATCTCCAATCTTACCACTAATGGGTTGTCGTGCATTTCTCCACCCTCGTGTACTTCTTCTCGCAAAGTAAAAGAGATAGTCTGCTTTTGCCATTCTTCCAGTGGCGATGTCTTCGCAATGTTCATTATTTCTCTATTATCGGCATCTCTTGCGAAAACCCTGCTGAGAGTGTTATCGTGAAAATCTTCAATTGTCTTGTATGAGTGTACAATAGAGTTACAAAACAGATTCTTTGCCTTTCCGCCAACTTCAATCACAAATGTTTCTCTTTCTTTTGCTGTGTTTTCCTTGCGAATTTCTGGAGGAGGTGGTAATGCTTGAGTTTGAGTTTGTCCTACTAGAAAGTGATTTAATTTTCCCTGATCTATCATCCTGAGAATGATTCTCTTTATATTTCTGCAGTCATTTGTTGTATGTCCATGGAAATGATGATAAGAGCAAAATTCATTACTTTTGTAGCTTGGAGGTGGTTCACTCCCCATGTTCCATGGTGCGGGTATGTTTTCCATTAGGATTATAGCTTCCCATATCTTCTCCACACTAGCATTCAAAGGTGGCATTTTGATTTCTTCCCATATTATCTTGTGACTTCGTTGTCCTCTGTGATAGTTTTGCCTCTGACCTCCATAAGTTTCTTGCGGCTGATCAAGTCTTTGGATTTTGTTATTTCCACCACGGCTATAGAAATTTCTCTCTCTCTCTCGAATTCTTCTTGATCACGACTCCCCATAGCTACTAGCTTTTGCTGATTATCACCCATTATCCTCTCTTGTTGCCCTTGCGAGGTGCTCGCCACTGTATTTATCAACTTAGGTAACAAGCTTGCATTCGCTGCTTTTGAACTTGTGTTCGCAATGGGGTATGATTCCATCTCATTTTGCTTTTCCTCAAGAGCAATATACTCCTCCTGAAGTTCTCGCAACTCAGTCATTGTGATCGTATTCTTGACTTTGAAAATTTGAATGTATAACAGATTGGTTGCGAACATAGCGTTAATGAATGATAGAATGAGATATCTTTCATCCACACGACCAGCCATATCACTACACATTGTCTTCCACCTCACGGTTAGATGTTTCAATCTTTCACCAACCCTTTGTTTTAACCCAAATACATCTTCAATGCCAGGTCGCGAGGAGTTGTTACTTATATACGCCCCTAAAAATATAACCTGCAAATGGTTGAAAGATGTTATAGTATTCTTTGGCAAACCTTCAAACCATTTCAAGGCCTCTCCTGTTAAACTTGATGCAAAATATTTGTACAATATAGTATCATGGTTCTCCCATTGTAGCATACATCTCACATAAGCTTTGATGTGTTGTATTGCATAAGTTGTTCCATCAAAAATGCTGGTTAACGCAGGTAAATTGCACTTTGGGGGTATTCCTCCTAATTGTACTTCTTGTGTGAATGGGGTTTTCGCAGCTTCTTCTATGGTTTCATCCAGTTGTCTCTTACCTCCTTCTTTTTTATTATTTAACATTCCTCTCATTTCCGCTAGCTCTCTCAAAATTTGTTCATTTACACCAGAATTTGGATCCACTGGTCTTTTTAACTCCGCCTCTCTTCTTCTACGTTCATATCTGTTTTGCGTTTCTTGTTCATCATTTTCTTCTCGTCTTTCTCTGCAATCTTCTCTTTCATTTCTTTCATGAATTCGCACACCATTATATTTCTCATTTTCTCTTCTTTGCCGCCTTTCAGCTCTCCTTTGTACTCTATCATATTCTTCATTGATATTACCATTATTGTGATTTTGTTCACGCCTTCTTTCTCGATTATCATGATTGTTCTGGCGAATTGCCTCTTGCAGCTCCCGTTCTTCTACTTCTGCTCTCAATCTTTCCCTCTCGCAAGCTAGACGTGCTTGTTCAGCGTAGTGTCTTTCAATTTCTTCTTCAATTATTTGTCGGTTTCTTTGAACTTCTCTCCCATGTAATATTCTCCTTCCTTCTTCCTGATTTTCTTCGCCATCTTGATTATTTCGCCCCTGACGTTGTCTATTTCCCCGATTTCTATCGTTTTGCCAATTTTGAAGAGTTTCAGCATGTTGGATATAACGATCTTCCATTATTTCTCTTCCTTCGCGACGTTCTTTGCCTGGATTTTGTACTCCCTCTCGAGTTTCTTCATTAGCATTTTCTAAAGGAAAATTTTGTCTTATTTCTTCTCTAACTGATCTTGAACTTGACCTTGTAGTGCTTCTTGACCTTCTACTTTGTAATCTCATATTTTCCATCCTCAACTCATGATTTTTCCTTGTCAGATTTGCACGTTCTTCCGCTTCTAATCGCCTTTCTTCATGTATTGTTTGCCTCAATGCTTCTAACGCTACAATATCTTCATTTCCATGAATTATTCCTCCAATTACTTCTTGATCTCTCTCCTCTTGTCCATTGTTTCCTAATTACTGCTCTTCTCCCATTTCATCTGCAGAATCTGATCGCCAAGTATGTACACTCACTCTGTCATAATCCACAGTTCTATTTTGTATTGGTGTACGTTGAATTGGCGATTGAACTTGATTTTCCCCATTGTTTCTTGTGTGCACTCTTAGAGATTCCTCAGTTTCATCTGTCTCTCTTCCAGCAAGCATCCTACTCCTTCTAACAGTTGTTGGTTATTTTGATATATTTCTTCTTCTAGCCATTTTTCAATCTTTATGAGTTGTTTAAAAATTATGTAAAATTCTTTACCTATTATTCCAAATTCCTTCAAATAACAATATCAATATTCAATCCATGTTTCTAGCGCCATTATGTAGTTGCAGGAAATCCTACAATACATCCCTTACAAGAATTCATAATATTCAACACATCTTTAAGATCAACAATCAATCTCTTTATTAATTGAGTTAGAAATTTTACAAGAAGGAAGTGAAATCAAGAATATAATTGCTACTCTAGACTTTCTCTCTCCTCAAAACTTTCTCTCCACTCTAAAAAGATCTCTCTCTTTCCTTAAGCCTCATTCGGCTCTTTATATAGGATATTACATGTGGATGATGACTAAGTTTGTCCTTTATTTTCGGATCTGGCTTGCGATATTCTCGCAAGTGCACAAATGTTAAATCTCGCAACACTCCTAAATCTCGCTAGGTATTCACATCTTTCTCGTGTTCAGGCTGTCGTCATCCGTTGCGTCATTTTTATTACTAATCTGCGATATCTTCGCAGTATGTCGTTCATGGATTTCGCAAGGGTATTGGTGTTACGATATTCTGATCCTACAATTATAAAAGGAAATCATATATAGGCTTAATCTGTGGGAGGCAGATTGGTTTAAAGTCTTCAATTGAGTTGAAGCAACTCTTAGTTGGTGTGACGTCAGCCAAGGGAATCAATTGCGCGGAGTTCTGCTGGGATTCAAGAGGTGTAAGGAGCGCGACTGTACCTTAATCAGTGAGAGATTCGATTAGGGCTCAACTACATTCAGGTCCGAAGTTAATTGGTAGTAGTCTAGTATATGTAGCGGCTTAATACAGTTTGGTGTTCAATCTGGACTAGGTCCCGGGGTTTTTCTGCATTTGCGGTTTCCTCATTAACAAAACTTCTGGTGTTTGTGTTATTTATCTTTCCGCATTATATTGTTTATCTTAATAATTGAAATATCACATGTTGTGCGTTAATCAATCATAGTAGATACATCCGACCTAGTTTGTTGGATACGACTTGATCGATTCTTGGATATTGGTCTTTGGTACCGTCCAAGTAATCTCTTTGTAATTAAGTTCAAGGATTCGATTCTGTAAACGTTCTAATTGCAAGAGAGAGAAAGAGAGAGAGAGAGAGAGATATCCATACAGATTGCCTAAGATAAAGTTGGTGGTGTATTTTGGTACCCCCGCATTTTCATGTGCAGTCCTCACAACTCTCAAGTCAGTGTTGAGGATGCACCCATCATTGCGACTAAGCAGTGATGGGGTGAGAATGAGACTCACCACTTGTATTTCCAATGGGATACTCCGAGTTTGTTTATCTTATGATAAGAGATTAAATTCTTACATGTTGTTTCTTTCCTTTAGTATTTTCTTTAGAAGAAGCTGTGATCCTCAAATTTTCTTTTAATGAAGATTTTGACGATTTCTTTTGCCTCTTGAACATGTTAAGCTCAAACAATTGTTTTTCAGAAGAGGTTTTACTCGAAGGAGAATTCTCCAGATATTTTGAGATCCATGATCGTGCACAAGAGTCTTTCGAGATATGTATCCAGGATTTAGATTCATAAGGTAAACTTTTTTATCAGTAGGGAAATCTGATATTGGAAATCGGTGTGAACCACCTCATACGCCATAACTATTTTGTCTGTTATTTTCTTATTTGGCAAGATGCTGACTGAAAATGAGATATTTAACTAGAAAAAATAGGTCTGAGTCTATTGGCCAAAATCTTGGAAATGATTTTATAGGTTGTCTTACACAAATTAATAATCCTAAAATCCTTCGTAGTCAAAGAATTATTAGTATTAGGACAAGGGCAAAGAAAGTTGAATTAAGCTCTTTAAGAAGATGTTTAGAGCGGAAGAAATGTTCGACCATATTCACAATGTCACTTTCCAATGCAGACCATTGGTCAGTAAAAATGACACTAAAGTCATATGGCCCAAGGGATTTATCAGTGTTAAGATCTTTAACAACTTTGGAGATTTCATAGTTGTAGGGATCACAATTAAGAATTGATTCTCTTCACTAGAAACTTTAGAGGTAAAAAAGTATGTAATTAAGTTGTGATTAAGTTATGGCTCTTCGGTAGATATAGATCTGAAGTGGTTGGTAAGGGTGTTAACTCCTAATAAATCCGAGAAGGCCAAATCATATTCTTCTTACGCCTAATTAGAGTGTATGAGTGAAAAAAATCTAGTATTCCTATCTCCAAACTCAAATTTTTATATTTGTGTTTCTCTTTCCAAATCTGTTCATCATGATCATAATTTTTTTCAAGTCTTCTATTTTCTTTGTAAATGATTCTCTTGAGCTCCATTAATATTTGTTCCACAATAATTAAATCACTTGTCAATCTCCCGCTTTCTATTCAATTTAACACACACACTTCTTTAAAGAGTGTTAATTTGGAATTTTCAGTTGATTAATTAATTAGTTAACGAGTGATCCTATGATCATGCGTGCTTAGAACCTTATCTTTCATTATAAATTTGCTAAAATTAAATTAAAGTATGATATTGCAAAATCACATGAAAACTCGATACATGGTATGCAGAAAATTAGTCTATGGCACTTGATATTAGCAATTTGTTAACTTTTTGGTATGTCACCCACAAATTTTCTATCTTTGTTTCAGATACCTATGACAGTGGTAAAGGAGATAGAAAAGATAATGAGAAACTTTTTTTTGGGTTCTACTGCATCTTCGAAAAAGATAAGCTGGATGAGGTGGTCTAAGACGGTTATACCAAAATCTCGTGGTGGCATTGGAATTAAGAAACTTAAATTGGTAAATAAAGCTCTACATGCCAAGTGGATTTAGAGGTATGGTAGTGAGAAATATGCTTTGTGGAGACAAATCATTCATGAGAAATTTAGAGGTAATTCTCTTTCTTTTTTTTTTCTTCAGAATGATTACTCTAAAGTTATGGGTCATAGCTTGTGGGATGGAATTCTTGATACCTATGACGGTGGTAAAGGAGATAGAAAAGATAATGAGAAACTTTTTTGGGTTCTCTTGCAAATCTTGCACCATGGAAAAAAGATTCAAAACCCCGGATGAGGTGGTCTAAGACAGTTATACCAAAATCTCGTGGTGGCATTGGAATTAAGAAACTTAAATTGGTAAATAAAGCTCTACATGCCAAGTGGATTTGGAGGTATGGTAGTGAGAAATATGCTTTGTGGATAAATCTAGAGGATAACATTTCTTTAACCCTAAACAGTGGCACTAGTATCCTTTTCTGGTACGATAAATGGGTTGGAGAGTCTATCCTAAAAGACAAATATTCGAGATTGTTCAAATTGTCTAGATACAAGAACTCTTCTGTTATGATCTCTGGTCAAGGGGCTTGTGAAAATGCAGGGGTACAACAACCACACCCAACAATTCGTTTGGCAATCTGAGAGGACTTACTCCAATATACTTTAAAGAGAATCAACTAGACAGTCAGACTCAATCTTTAGAAAAGTATATCAAAGAGTTTATATCTCTATCTCTGAATTCAATCTACAATCAGCAAATAGAAATTTGCGAGCCCGATTGAATATAAGAGTAGTAACTTGAACGGTACCGAAGACCAATGTTCAAGGATCAATCAATTTCAATCAACAACCAAAGGTTGGATTTCCTAATTGATTGATACAACGCACAACTTGTGATATTTCAATTATATAACAAAATATAATGCGGAAAAGAAATAACACAGACACCAGAATTTTGTTAACGAGGAAAACCGCAAATGCAGAAAAACCCCGGGACCTAGTCCAGCATTGAACACCACACTGTATTAAGCCACTACAGACACTAGCCTACTACCAATGAACTTCGGACTGGATTGTAGTTGAACCCTAATCAATCTCACACTGATTCAAGGTACAGTTGCGTTCCTTATGTCTCTGATCCCAGCAGGATACTACGCACTTGATTTCCTTAGCTGATATCACCCACAACCAAGAGTTGCTATGACCCAAAGTCGAAGACTTGATAAACGAATCTTTCTCACGCAAAAAAGTCTATAGATTGGATAAATCTGTCTCCCACAGAAATACCCAAGAGTTTTTGTTCCGTCTTTTGATAAATCAAGGGGAACAGGAACCAATTGATAACCCGGACTTATATTCCCGAAGAACAGCCTAGTATTATCAATCACCTCACAATAATCTAAATCGTATGATGGCGAAACTAGATATTGTGGAATCACAAACGATGAGACGAAGGTGTTTGTGATTACTTTTTATCTTGCCTATCAGAGATTAAATCTCGAGCAAATCTTAGAGAATATAGTACTCAAATGATATAATCGGGCAAGATCAGAACACTCAACTACAAAGAAAATAGTTGGGTCTGGCTTCACAATCCCTTTGAAGTCTTTGAAGTCGTTAACCTACATGGTCTCAAAGAAACCTAAGGTTAAAGGAGAATCGACTCTAGTTTATGCAACTAGTAACACACAAGAGGTGTGGGGATTAGGTTTCCCAGTTGCTAGAGTTCTCCTTTATATAATTTTCAAATTAGGGTTTGCAATCCAAGTTACCTTGGTAACAAAGCATTCAATATTCACCGTTAGATGAAAAACCTAATTCAACCAAGCTAATATCTTTCAACCATTAGATCGAACATAGCTTGTTACACACAAATGAAATGTACCCTCATTTAGGTTTATGTAACCGTACCTAAACGTTTACACCATGTTGGCTCACAAATAGTTAGCCGAAGTTAGACATATGATCACTCTCATATCAACCTTATTCATCTTAACCATAACTAGTTCAATTGACTCAAATGAAACTAGTTAAAGATCCGTTCAATTGCTATATTCTCATAGAAGTATACAAGAACACAATTGAAGCAAAATCGGTTTGATTCACTCGAATCAATTCATGAACATTATATCCACGGTTTCCAAAGATCGCATTCCTTATTTTATAAATGTTTAAGTTCATGTACATAACTGATTTTAGAAAGTAACCAACTCAAGTATGCAAACGTGTACGCATACTTAAGTAGCCGGACCGAGTTTGGTTACACCAATACGCGTACGGGTGCGTATACCAATTTACATTCCAAAATCCAGCAGAAATTCACGGACGTGAGACATCGGCCAGTATGCGTACGGATCGCATACTTGCCCAGACATCCAACAACCTCCAGTACGCGTAAGGGTACTCATACTTCTGGTTCCCGGTTTTGGACTTACACACAAATATGATATCACACTATGTTTATATCCAAACATGGTTACATGATTCTAAGCTCTTTATTTCAATCATTGAAACTTTCTTAGAGGATGACAATAGCCATTTTCACACACTATTAGCATCAAAGCAATTTTCAAGATATTGAAATAATCATAACGAAACATTCCAAGACTATACCAAATGATTGTATCACACAAACCATGTAAGATGTTACTCGGAAATTTTCACATGATATTACATGAACTTGGTCGAAGCGAAAGCTTGCCAACACATATTTCGAGAAATATGTAAGCGAGATAAACTCAGCTCGAAATCTCAAATGTGTATATAGAAAACTATATCGTAATACGACTTATGTCTCAATATAGGAGATAGAGTAGAAATAGACTTTCCAAGTGATAGATGAGTTTCAGTCTCCACATACCTTTTGTCGATGAAGTTCCACGAGCTCCCCTTAGTAGTTCTTTGTCTTCAAATGATGAACGTCGTGAAGTCTAAGCTCAACTACACAATCTATGTCCTAGTTCGAGACATCTATAAATAGGCTAGAAATCAAGACTTATAGTTTTGATCACTAACATTGACAAACATGTCTGATATAGCAACGCATGCGAGTTCGACTAAAAGACCTAATTTTTCATATAAACATATGGTTCGTCATCACAATCCATCAAGATATATCAGTTTGTAATAAAGATATGAATCCTATGAATTCCTCGAGTTGAATCATGTAACAGATGAACTATAATAAACCATACAATCATTTGGTTGATTCAAAGATAAATACTAACAATAGTCACGAATCCAAGTTTCTCAATTTGAAAATATGAATTAGTTCATAAGAATACCTTCAGTTGTTTACATATACGTTGTAATCAAAAGTACCAATGGTGGAAGAGCATTAAAATCAATATCCTGCAGAGTACAAGACAGAATTATAATCCAACTGAAGTTGATACAGAAGCCTCATAGTTTATTGACGAAACCAAAATGTTGACACTTCAATTCAGAACGTATAAAATCAAAGAAAATCTCGATAGAAAACTTACTGCGTAAACAATGTTTGTCTAAAATTTAAGTTGAGGCCTGAAAAGAGTTAAAAGTTAAGGTTAATGGTAAAATACTGTGTGTTAATGAAAGATAACACAGAACCTGGGGTTACTATTCGCACCTTATATGGAAACATGACCTGCAATTGCTTCCCATAATGTCTGGGCTTCGCCATCATCGACTGAGCATATCTGTATAAGTATAAAAGAGAAACAAGCTTGTTATAACCACCGGAATAGATGGGCACTCCCAGTCCCACCACCATTAGCTATGAATTATTATTACTAAGCTTTGAAGACAAAAAATCTAACCGAAAACAATAATGTTCACGCTCGTATAAAACACGATGCGGAGAATAAACACAAACCTCGGTCCTTGAGATTCTGATAGCATCGAGTAAGCTCAGTGTAGTTTGAGGCAGTCAATCCTACAAAATCGATTCAAAAATAAAATCAGATAGGAATGGCTGATCAAGTGTAGTTGGATGTTGCATTAGGTAGATTCAAATGCTGCAATACTCATTGGCATGATTTATGCAAGTTTTCATACTGATTACCCTGGACACATAAATCTAAAAAGTAAAACTAGAGGATAAATATCTCCCAATTAGAACTAAAGACCCATCATGAACATCTCCTGTAAGATGGTTAATCATCTAAAGCATGTAAGCAAGGTATACATGACAGCGCATGCTAATACACAGTATACAATATGTGACTTTGTTATATTACTGGGAAAGGGTTCTTATTGTTGAAAGCACACAACATCTGGAGATCAAATAGCATCCACTGAGCATACTGTTTAAAATGTCACTTGCAATTGTAGAAATGTCTATCTAGGAACTGACACTTTCTTACCGCGTCCCAAAAAACCCAATATCATTCTCAATTTGAAATGTTTAGCACTTTCATCCACCACGACCCACCCAATGGATTCACTCCAATAAAATCTAAAACAAGTACAGAATATAGACTAGAAAAAAATTACCATATATAAGTTTTGATAATATGAGTTTGATTGGGAGTATGATATTCAAAATGATACCTCTGCACAGGATCTTGTACTTCAGTAATAAGCTTTTCACTTTATGTACATGAATCACATAAAACCTCTGGTCATTATGATGTCCTCATCCTCCTTGTCACCATGCCTTGGCTGACTTCCAAGGTGAACATTATGTCGAGGAGCGATTGAGAGTGTCAAGTATATAAAAGTGAAAGAAAAACGGATAGTAAGACAATAAGTGCCGCATAGTAAGAAAAACAGAAGAGTGAGAGCAAGTTAAGGAAGTGTCCACATTGAAGGGAAGCCTTTCCCTGAATCCCCTACCAGTATGATCCTAATATTATTAACAAGCACACATACATGGATGATATCCATATTTACATAATTCACCTACCACCTACCAACCTTTATAATTTGAGAAATCAATCCGAGTACACAAATTATAGTAATGACTGAGGAAAGTAGACAAAGGTTCTCGCTCACCCTTCTTTCTACCAAATCGTGTGCTCCAATATTAACAACTGTATATCAAATAACTTTTGTGGAGTTTAAAGAGTAACGCAACTCTGCTGCTTGTTCGACCAAGGACCTTGCATCAGCTAGATTGAAAAGATGGGTTATTGTCCAATATGTGAGATATTAAATAGAAGCGAATTACTGAAGTAACTAAACGATACCAAACCATAATATGGTTGTACCTGTTACTGAAATGTTAACTCCAACAGATCAACTATAAACTTTGAACTTGGTTGTTTCTCTATAGACTACACATACAGATCTGTTTGGTGGCAGCTTAGCTAAACAAAGTTTAAGAGAAGCTCATAGTACGGTAGAAATAATAACTAACAGATATCCTACATTATTATTATCCTAAACAACGCATGGAAACAAATGCTAATTGGCATAATTTGCATAAAAGAAATCCTTCATATATTCATAACTCAGAACAACTACAAAATCAAGGAGTTTAGAAGGAAACCTGTCATGCCAGTTGCGAAAAAATCAAGGCACTTAGTAATTGGAAAAGATGAGTAACACTTGATTGGTCCAACAGTTTGTCCTGTATCTGCAAAAATGAAATCAACAACCACGTCTTAGTTTCTATTAACCCAAACTTACAGATCAAAGTAAGTTCATGAAAAATCATCATAAACTAATCACTTGTAACTTACAATTTGTCTGAGACATTTTGAATTGGTTCTCAACAATGCTTTCTCATTTTATTGTACCTTTCAATCCCATCGCTAATCACATCAGACTACTTAGTATTAGCTACTAAAATATGTTATAACAAAATGAATACAACTAGCACATAAATCTTAAGCTACCAATTTAGAAATCCGCCAAAATTATCAAAACCCAAACCATGGAATTTAACTCATTCAGAAGCCCACCTAATGGACTGACTTACTACCAACTGTACTTCAAAAATTAGTTAAGCATGTGAAAATAAGCATTTCAGAAACCATTAACGGCATAAAAATTTCATTTTTGTAATTAAGTAGATGGATAGGTATACCTTAACGATAACGAATTGTCGGAACGCCGATTTGCATTTCACCATAAATGCCAATCCCATGTATATCAAGTAAACCTCTTCTTCCATCTATTTCTATTAGAAAAAAAAAATTTACTGGTCACTCAAATCCACAATGAATAAAGGAATCAGTGGTCCGACGTATGGATCGGTTTTAATTACCTTCCATTTAAAACAGTACCCAACACATAACAGTATCCATAATTTGATACAAAATGAAGAGATGGGAAAAATGATAGCCAACTTACGCGTGAACACCACCAACATACTTTACAGAAGAATATAAGATAAAAACATATTATCTAGTTCCTTTAAAATGAGCAAGTTATATTATAACCTTCCATCTCTCCATTTCTTTATCACTTGCCACTTGATTTTTAGTGATGCAAACAACCTGCATATGAACATTCATTTCTACAAATTCATTACGAAAAAACGATAACCACACGAGATCAAATTAGCAAGTAGCAAGTCTACCCATAGTACTAGCATCAGTAAAACATATCCATTTGTTAGGATCTTAAATTATTTCATGCAATATGAAATTCTAAGATATCAGAACTCAAAATCAGGATCCGGCCCTTGTCGACCCCCATACCAAACAGAACCTTCTTTTGTGTGACTACACATACCGAATCCTTTACTATTTGAACACTATGAATCAATCAACACAAATCAAAATCAAATATCTAGTGCACAAAACTTAACTTTCGAGGATACAACCTTTCGTGAATATATACACAACCAGTCATTCATACATGCTTTCTAACTCAGCTTATAAACATACACATCTTGCAATCTATAGTTATTAGTGAACCATGTGCTTAAACAAAACATATTGAAACTTAAATCAAAGCGAAACAACAACACTAAGCCTGTAACGAAGCATATTTCAAGTGCAACCATATGATTTCTGAACACAAAGCACACTAATGAAGAAAATAACCGAACTTTCATTAAATCCTAATGAAGAAGATAACCAAACTATTGAAATAATGAGAAAACAAGAGAATAAATAGATGAATAACATCCAAAAATCATCAAACCGCGTTTCAATCAGCCAAAATAAATAAATAAATAAAACAGAAACTAGGGTTTATACCTGCTTCTGAAAATTAAGGTTAATAGTTGATAGATCGAACTTTCTGATTTAGGGGTTTTGATTAGGATACATATCTTAAAAATAAATGGGTTTTGATTTGAGGTTTTAAAGCCGAATTCCAGGGTTTTCGTCTCTGGTTGAAAATAGGGTTTTTTCAGCTCCTTAGAATCTTCAATTGAACTTGCTTTATCTTTTCATCTGAAATCTCGATATGAAATCTGTCTGAGAGAGTTGATGATAGAATGGAATTTGTCTGAGAGAGTTGGGAGAGAAAAAAGAGAGTTGAGAGGAAGAATAGAGTCTGTCTGAAGAAGAAAGAGTTCGATCGAGATAAGAGAGAAAAAAAAAAACTAAATAAATAAATAAATAAATAAACCTTTTAAAAAAAGATAAATAGATAAAAACTCTTGAAGATAATACAATTTAGAATAACCATAGGATTGCAACCTATATCAACGGTGCAAAAGTTACTCTCAATTATTATGAATTAATGTATAAATGATGCAACAGATATTTTGATGTGCAACGTATATTTCCGTTGCTCAGTCGGCAACTTTTATATCCGTTGCACATCAAAAAATTCTGGCGTTGCAAAAACCAGGATATGGTGTAGTGAAGTTCATGTACATAACCGATTTTAGAAAGTAACCAACTCAAGTATGCAAACATGTACACATACTTAAGTAGCCGGACCGAGTTTGGTTACGCCAGTACGCGTACGTGTGCGCATACCAATTTACATTCCAAACTCCAGCAGAAATTCACGGACGTGAGACTTCCGCCAGTATGCGTAAGGTACACATACTTTCCCAGACATCCAACAACCGCCAGTACGTGTATGTGAACGCATACTTCAGGTTCCCAGTTTTAGACTTACACACAAATGTGATAACACACTATGTTTATATCCAAACATGGTTACATGATTCTAAGCTCTTTATTTCAATCATTGAAACTTTCTTAGAGGATGACAATAGCCGTTTTCACACACTATTAGCATCAAAGCAATTTTCAAGATATTGAAATAATCATAACGAAGCATTCCAAGACTACACCAAATGATTGTATCACACAAACCATGTAAGATGTTACTCGACAATTTTCACATGATATAAGATGAACTTGGTCGAAGCGAAAGCTTGCCAACACATATTTCGAGAAATATGTAAGCGAGATAAACTGTTTCGAAATCTCAAATGTGTATATAGAAAACTATATCGTAATACGACTTATGTCTCAGTATAGGAGATAGAGTAGAAATAGACTTTCCAAGTGATAGATGAGTTTCAGTCTCCACATACCTTTTGTCGATGAAGTTCCACAAGATCCCCTTAGTAGTTCTTCGTCTTCAAATGATGAACGCCGTGAAGTCTAAGCTCAACTACAAAATCTATGTCTTATTCCGAGACATCTATAAATAGGCTAGAAATCAAGACTTATAGTTTTGATCACTAACATTGACAAACATGCTTGAGATAGCAACGCATGCGAGTTCGACCGAGCAGTGCTCTAATAGCTTGGAACTTAAATTTTAAAAGAAATTTAAATGAGTAGGAAGTAGGTGATGTGGTTATTTTGCTTCAGATGCTAGATGGTTTTGTTACAACAATCCACAATAGTGCGGTTGATGAATCGAGGAAGTGGAATTATGTTGTTGATTTTTCTCTGTTGCTAACTGCTATGCTTCTTTAGATGTAGATGGCTTCTTGGCTTTTCCTTAAAATCAGGTTTGGAATCCCAAAATTCCCCTGGAGGTTTCTTTTATAGTTTGGTGTTCATGTTATGAAGGGGCACTAACTTTAGAGTTCCTCCAAAAAGCTAGTAAAGTTAATTCTAGCACTTGCTTGTTATGTAATGTTGACCAAGAAACTCATAATCACCTTTTTTCACATTGCTTGGAGACTAGGAAGATATGGAAATATTTTTTAGATAATTTCGGATTTATATGGGTGTTTTCGAAAGTATAAAATCGAATATCTGGGAATGGTCTAACAAGAAGACTAGCAACATGATAAAAAAGATTTGGAGAATTCTACCGTTTGCAATCTGGTGGTCTGGGAGGAGCGTAATAATATGCTCTATAACAACAAGAAAAGGAATTCAAACCGGCTTATAATAACGACTAAATGTACTCTTTACAGTTGGTCTTTGAACTCTAAAACTTTTGAGGGCTATTTTTCAAGCACCCTTATTTGTAATTGGGATGCTGTTACTAGTTAACAACTATTTTTTTATTTTTCTTTTTTACTGATTTTTCATCGTTTTGATGAAGATTAGATCTTAATATATTGGTTATTGCCCTTTTCCTTTTTGGAAAAAGGGCTGTTTAGAGCAACATTAGTGTTATTGCCAAAAGCTATATATGGCAACAAAACCAGGCGCAGTCCGGGTTGCTATAGGTGGCATATTCCTATAATCTCAAACGAAGTGTCTAAATATGAGAATTTTTTTTTGGAAATTCTCATATATAGCTACACACTATTATAAAGCCTGTGGGACTATAAACACAATTTTAAACGTCGTGGATATCTAAACGCTATTTTAGTTTACGTTTGGAAAATGTCACGTTGTTTAAAAACCCGTCTGGCTGAAACAGTATTTAAAAAAGCGTCTATAGAAACGGTGTTATGAAATGCGCTTGACACTGGGCGCGACTTATTACTGCTTTTCCTTCAAACGTAGTTTAAAATCACGTTTAGTCAAACGTGGTTGTTAATAGCGTCTCATTTAGACTGTTAGTGCACTGCTCGGTCGACCTCACAAGCGTTGCTATGTTAAGCTGTTTTTCAAGTTAAGTTGATCAAAACTATATACTTGATTTCTAGTCTACTTATAGCTATGTCTCGGATTGGGATAGAAGTGTGTAGTTGAGATTTAGACTTCACGACGTTCACCAATTGAAGAAGAAGATATTCTGAAGAGCTTGGAGGAACTTCATCAACAAAAGGTATGTGGAGACTAAAAATTATCTATCACTCATAAGTCTATTCTATTCTATCTTCTAAAGAGATTAAGGCGTATAGCTAATATAGACTCTGCATTATACACATTTGAAATTTCGAGCCTCGTTTATCTCGTTTATCTATTTCTCGAAATACGTGTTGGAAGCTTTTTAGCTTTAGATAAACTTCATCATCTACTTGACGAGTTTAGTTGTAGACAATTTATTTGTTGGAAACTAAATATTAAGTCAAGATGATCATGTGAAAATTACCTTGAACATCTTACATGATTCGCGTGAGACAATCATTTGAGGTTAAGTTGGGAAGTTTCGTATTGATCGATTAATCACTTGAAAATTACTTGAAGCTAGTGGTATGTGTAAGATTACTATTGTTATCTTCTAAGTATGTTTCAATTATTAAATGAGAGTTTTAGAACCACTTCCAATGACTGGATATAGCATAGTATGCGCACATAGTATGCGAACTATGAGTACTAGTTCATGTCCGGAACTCTTGTTTGTGAACAGTGTTTGCGAACGAGTTTACCTGTGATAGGTCCGGAACTTTTTTTGTGAATGGCTAGACTGGTCGATTCCGGAACTGTGGTTCGCGTACTCTATTTGCAAACATAATGGTTAGGTTCTAAAATCGGTAAGTATGACAATTCATACTCATGAACTCAGGTTCTTTTGCGAACTAAAGTCCCTGGAAATTTAATGAAATAAGGTATGTGAACTTGTTTTGAAAACCGTGACATTATGCTCATGAATTGGTTCTTGTATAAGTACTTTGTACAACTACAAACCAAACCAAATATGTTTCAAACTGTTCATGGATATTTCTATGAGATAGTGAACATTTGAACAACTCTCTAGAAGCACATTTAGATTCATTTGATTACCTATCATGATTGATTGATTATCATATTTGATCTATAAGTGTTAGATGAATATGGCTAAACTATAAGTGTTCATGTGGCTAACTTCAGTTAACAATTATTGAGACAACTGTTATAAACGTTTAGGTATTGTTTACCCATATCTAAATATAAGTATATTTCATTTGTGTGTATCAAGCTTATACCATCTAACGGTGGAGATTGATTGTTTGTTTTCTAAGCAAACTTAGCTTGAATCTTAAATCAGGAGTTCATCTAACGGTGAATAAATAATTTCTTTGTTACTAAGCTATCTTAGCTTTGATTATAAGCAACCCTGATTTGAAAGACTATATAAGGGAGAACTCTAGCATCTGGAAAACCTAATCCCGACACTTCTATGTGTCCTAGTTCAAACTAGAGTCATTCTCCTTTAACCTAGGTTTTCCAAAACCATTATTAGGTTAACGACTTGAAGACTTCATTTGGGATTCGTGAAGCCAGATCCAACTATTTTCTTTGTAGTTGTATATTCTGATCTTACTTTTTCTATCGTGTTGAGTTTAATCTTCTCTAAGATTTTTTCGAGATTTATCTCCGATAGGTGAGATATATAAAGTAATCACAACAGTTCTTCGTCTCAGACTCTTGTGATTCCGCAATAACTTCTTCTGTTAATTAGTTAGGTTATTGTGAGGTGACTAATATTTCTAGGATGCTCTTCGGGAGTATAAGACCAGATTATTAGTTGAGTTTCATGTTCACCTTGATTTATCAAAAGACGGAAACAAAACCAGAATAGACTTATCTGTGGGAGACAAATTTGTTTATAAGTCTTCGACTTTGGGTCGTACTAACTCTTAGTTGTGGGTGAGATCAGCTAGGGGAATCAAGTGCGTAGAGTCCTGCTGGGATTCAAGAGGCGTAAGGAACGCGACTGTTTCTTAATCAGTGTGAGACTTGGTTAGGGCTCAACTACATTTCAGTCCGAAGTTAACTTGTAGTAGGCTAGAGTATGTAGCGGCTTAATACAGTGTGGTGTTCAAATCTGGACTAGGTCCCGGGATTTTTCTGTATTTGCGGTTTCCTCGTTAACAAAATTTCTAGTATCTGTGTTATTTCTTTTCCGCATTATATTTGTTTATATAATTGAAATATCACAGGTTGTGCGTAGTTGAATCACAATTGATAAATCCGACCTTGTTTATTGGATATAACTTGATTGACACTCAGACATTGGTCTTTGGTACCATCCGAGTTATTCTCATACCAATCAGTCTCACGGATTTCTATCTAGTTGATTTATTGATTGTATTGAGAAAGAGATAAAGCTCTTTGATATCTTTCTTGATTTAGTCTCACTTTTAAGTTGGTGCTCCCGAAATTATATTGGAATTTAGTCCATACAGATTGCCGAACGAAATATCGGGTGTGGTTGTTATACCCCCGCGTTTTCATAGACGTTAACTTAAAACGCGTTTACTTTTATTAGTATAATTAGTATGTGATCATGACTAAGTTTAACCAAGTTTTGTTGTTACTTACTGCAGTACCATTAGACTCATGATTTGAAGTTGGATCTTACAATAATAATAAAAACAAAAGAAGAAGATAAGAACAAAACTAATAACCAGTTTCATTATAAAATACAAAAGTTCCCAGAGTGTATATTAACTTTGATTGGTGAGTACATAGGTGATGAGAAATAGGGAGATGGAAAGTAGATTATATATTAAGCAGGAAAACCATTTCCCATTTTATAATCAAACTACCATTCACGATCATGTTTCTATAACATACTTACTTGTACAAAACTTTGAATCTTGGGGATGCATTTTTTGAAATTAAATAAAGCTGGTTTGTAAGTGTTGATGGTGGTTTTTAGCTTAGGGGTAAAATCATAAAACCCTAGTCAGACAATGACGTCACAGAACTTGAGTAATAATGTCCAAACCAAACACATTTATTGAACCCTTTAATTTGTTTGCGAGAAAATTACCAGGGTACCTTTTTTAATGCTAATTAGGGTTTCGACATGCCAAAACCCTAATTCTCACACCGCATGTGCCAATGGCTAACCATGCCAGCCACACCTATCGCGCCAAGGCATGCCAACCATGCTAGTCGCACCCATGTGCCAGCAAACCATGCCAGCCACACCTACCGCGCCAAGGCATGCCAACCATGATAGCCGCACCCCAGTGCCAATGGCAAACCATGCCAGCCACACCTACAGCGCCAAGGCATTCCAACCATGCTAGCCGCACCCCTGTGCCAATGGCAAACCATGCCAGCCACAACTACCGTGCCATGCCAAGCGCACCTTGCCATGGCCCCATGCCAACCTAGCCGCGCCACCTTGCTGGCCTTCCCTACGCGGCTACCATAACGAAGGCATGCGACAATCAACGGTCGCCCTTCCATCCCAGGAGCAAATCCTAGCCGTCCGAGGTTACCAAACGACCTTTGGCCCAAAACCCTAGCTTGGTCTCGCCAAACCTTGGCCCACATGCCAAGCCAAACCGCCCCTAGCCAAGATAGCCACGCCATGCGCCCATGGCAAACCCTTGGCCCCACATGCCAAGCCAAACCGCACCTAGCCAATCTAGCCACGCCATGCGCCCATGGCAAACCCTTGGCCCCACATGCCAAGCCAAACCACACCTAGCCAAGCTAGCCACACCATGCGCCCATGGCAAACCCTTGGCCCCACATGCCAAGCCAAACCGCACCTAGCCAAGCTAGCCACGCCATGCGCCCATGGCAAACCCTTGGCCCCACATGCCAAGCCAAACCGCACCTAGCCAAGATAGCCACGCCATGCGCCCATGGCAAACCCTTGGCCCTGCCATGCCAAGCCAAACCGCACCTAGCCAAGTTAGCCACACCATGCGCCCATGGCAAACCCTTGGCCCCACATGCCAAGCCAAACCGCACCTAGCCAAGCTAGCCGCACCATGTGCCCACGGCAAACCCTTGGCCCCGCCATGCCAAGCCAAACCACACCCTGCCTTGGCCCTAGCCAACATAGCCGCGCCACCATGCTGGCCTTCCCTACACGGCTACCCAAGCGAAGGCGTGCAACAATCAACGGTTGCCCTTCAATCCCAGGAGCAAATCCTAGCCATCCAAGGTTACCAGACAACGCATGGTAACCTTTGGCCCGAAATCCTAAGTTTGGCCACGCCAAACCATGCCACGCCAATAACGTGCCAACCTAGACACGCCACCATGCTGTCCTTCCCTACGCGACTACCAAAACGAAGGCGTGCGATAATCAACGGTCCCCCTTCAATCCCAGGAGCAAATCCTAGCCATCCAAGGTTACTAGACAACACATGGTAACCTTTGGCCCTAAAACCTAAGTTTGGCCACGCCAAACCATGCCATTCCAACGGCATGCCAACCTATCCACGCCACCATGCTGGCCTTCCCTACACGGCTACCAAAACGAAAGCGTGCAACGATCAACGGATATCTTTCCTCTTGAGATGCAAAATCTCGACCGTCGAAGGTCACCAAGCTAGCAAGTCTCCCAAGTACGACTTTCCATGCAAGAACAACATGCTATATGTTTTACACAAAAACATTCGAGACATCAACACATATCACAAACTAGGGGATCCTCTTTGGGTATTGGTTTGGCGGTTTACAGCGTGCGGCGTATACTACGCCCGTCATAAGGAAGTGTCATAAGGGTGAGGCGGTTAGTAAATACAGGGAGTTAATGGTGAAACGCTTTTTACATCAATTCCATGCGTTAACGGTTTCATGGAACATCAATTCCATGCGTTAACGGTTTTATGGAACATCAACTCCATGCGTTACCACCTCCTCCCATTTACTTACCCATTTTTCCATTCCTTAATGAAACCAGAGTACGTTTCACTTCGACTTGTATAAATAGGTCTTACCTATTTCCACCGAACAACAAGTTTATTCGGGAATACACAACACTCAGAAAATACTTGCTAGCTTACCATTTGTTAGCCTTCCCACTTTTCTGATACAAGTCGTAGTAACACAACTACTCTTCCGGAATCAACTATTCTCGGTCTCATCACTTTCCTTGCTTCCCTCCCCAAAACCAACCCATTCTCCTTCACTTTGTGACCGAAGCAAGTCTGGAACGGCCATTTCTTGGTTTAGGCCGGACTTGTACAGATTGATCTCTCGAATCTAAAGTACTCCCTTGCAGTACATTGTTTAGGGTTTAAATTGTTTCTCACCCGTACACCCAAAATTACCGAAATCAGCAGAAACTATTTTTACCTACAAAAAATTGGCGACCACAGTGGGAGGTTGATCTTTCGGTTATAATGTCAATTTTCATCCATCGATCTCATGCTTCGACCCAGACATCAAGATGGTAGAAGCAGGCGATCCGTTCATGGATCCACGACTCATTTACCAGGCGACCCGATTATAGTCATGACACGACAAGGGATGACTGGGGACTTCCCAGAGGGTAAAAGCAAACGATCCGCCCGAGAATCAACGACTCGGTTATCAGATAACTCAGTAACGACTGGGGACTTTCCACAATCACGACGGTGCTTCCCATAAAACTCGGTTTTACACCCGGAAGGTTTCCTTTTCATCAGGAGACCTAAAAAACCAAGTAAGTCCTACCTAGAAAAGATATGTGGTTTGCTTTTTTTCGAGTTTTCACGGGAATGATAAAACCAATATCCATGTTATGTTTCATCCCGTGTCATCTACCAAACGCACAGTTCCATGGTTATCCTGGGATGCCTGCAACACTTTCAATCATAACCAAAAACAGCCTCATCCTAAAACGGTTCATCCCGAATAATAATCCAAAACCCTCATAGCTAACACTTGTCTATCAAACCAAAAAATCCAGAAAATCAAAACCATGAACTAGGCGTTTCATTTGCCTTTCATAAAAAAAAAAGCCTAAAAATAAGAAGTTCAGAAGACATAAATGCATTCAAGGAAAGTTTTTCAACAATGGCTTACTCTTCTTAGCAAGAGCCTCCTTCGTGCTTTGAAGAGCCGCCCTTTTCAACTTCAGCTTCCTGGACAATTTTTCGATTTCCTCTTCCTGCTTCTTCATCATTGTTGATGGTGGATTTTCATTTAAGGCTGAAGTTGTAAAAGCCAAAATTATGCGCTAACACCTTGCAAAAGATAAAGCCATTGATAAGTGATGAATACTTCTTCACTTTACTAATTCACCTAGAATGGAGCATGTGACAACAATCCCATTCTGTGAATTAAATACACGAAATTCATCCAGGTTGGAGCATGTAGCAACAATCCCATATACCCTGTGAATTTACAGCATTATAATTAATGCGTAACCACCTTGTATTTCTGTACTCATTATCGGTGCGGCATGACGACTGAGTGTTACTATCAGCAGAGCAACACGAATCTCCAAGCATTATAATGAAAGCATGTACGAAATACCCGTACAGGCTGCAACTCTCGGTGTGTTATACTAGCCCGATCGAGCAACTCTCGGTGTGTTATACTAGCCCGATTGAGCATCCGGACTGTCCGTATCGATGCGGAAATGATCACGATCATCTAACTTCACCGGCATGATTGGATGGCCCGGATCAATTCCATAACCCCCAAGCGGTATGGAATATTTCGCCGAACCAACGCGGGCCCCACATGGTCGGCCTCCCCAAAAGATTGGCATAGCTTGCCAAAACGTCCAAACCGAATAAAGTATGGACGGAAAACCCTAAATTAGGGTTTGCGGCACATTACATGTGTCGCAAAACAGTCTCAACCATCCATCTTCGCAGGTATAGATGGAGGGTGTAGATGTAGATTTAAAGGGCCCAGAGCATGTCAACAAAATCACCGTGGGCCCGCCTACATACCTGACCGATCGGTCAGGACCAACCATGGTTGGTCATCCCGATTCGTACGCCCGAATAGAACATGACGCACGACCGTGAAACCCAAAATTAGGGTTTTTGAGCATCACGAGCGTCCATCTTCTCCGGCACGAATGGAGGGTCCAAGATTAGATTAAGCAGGTCCGGCCATACCAACATGACCACCGTGGACCCATCTATCCCCTCACCTGATCGGCCAAGGCATACCATGCCTGGTTATCCCAAATCGTCCGCCCAAACTAGCGTGGTCACACTTCCCGATTGCAAACTAATCTCGACCACTCAACTTCACCGGACTATTTGAGTGGCTTAGATCACGTTTTCATGGGACAGTCAGGTATAGGCGTGAACACCAACCTAACCTACACGCCAGACCGATCGGTCAAGACCGACAAAGATTGGTCATCTTGGAACGCGCGCCCAAAGTTGGAACGATGCGCGGCTTTTGCGGCACTAGTTTTCTGTCAAACTGATCTCGACCACTCAACTTCGCCGGACGAATTGAGTGGACCAGATCACACTTTCGTGATATAATGGGGTATGGGCGCCTACACCGTCATGCCGTCTACACGCATGTACGATCGGCCTGGCCAAAATCGTATCCCAAGCTTGGATTCGACCAGGCTGAAGAGGGATGCTTGCGCACCTCTTCTAAAACCCTAATTTCATTAACGGTCGCAGATGAGTGTCTCAAAGATCATCTTGTCCGTCCAACTTCACCGGCTTGGTTATATAGCCCTGGTCAGGAGTTAATTGGTCAGTGCGGCGTCATGGTGATCATCATCCGTCACTCTACCACACCATGTGGTCGGTCAAGGGAGGATTTGCTTGCGCAACTTCCAAACCATCACATGAAGTAGGCTGGACATGAGGCTATTTTGAGACGCTCAAACAACGATTCTTCATACATGCTGAGTATACTCGATGCAATATCTGCATAGAATACACACGATACTTCACAAGTATCGACTTCCTGAATAACACGGTTATTCAATTTAGCATTACATGGTACTTTTGTGGGTCCCACGATCCACACATGCCAGACATCAATCATGTCACAAACTGGGGGATACATACTGGGGTATTGGTCTGGCGGTTTACAGCGTGCAGCGCACAACGCGCCATCACAAGAACGTCTCAGGATGTCATGGACGGTTAAGTGATGATAGGAGAAGTGGGCAAGCCTAGTCGTGTGACACTAACACATTACTCCACTACTCCATCACTCCACTTTCTCCACTTCCCACGAGATACGAGGGTTAGGCTAAAAGACTTGTATAAATAGGTTCTCCATCCTATTTTTCAAACAAGACAAGACAACAGAGGCAAGTATTGATACAATCGTATTCAAACACCGGAACTGATAGCTTACACCCTGCAAGCCAGTCCAGCTTTCTGATACAAGTCATACATAGCCAACACCTTCACAATCTCAACACCTTCTTCGCTTCCCTCCCTAAGATCAACCCCATCTCCTTCACTTTGTGACCGAAACAAGTCTGGAACGACCATTTCTTGGTTTAGGCCGGACTTGCACAGATTGATTTCTCGAATCTACAAGCACTCCCGTGCAGTGCATTTGTTTAAGGTTTAGACTCATTTCTCATCCACACATCCCAAATTACCAAAACCGACAGAAAAGTTTTCACCCATAAACAATCATATCCACAGAAGGACCTTCGAATGTTTCGACCAGAAACTTCTCGACCTCAGAGAAACCTTCAACGAACCAAAGAACGTTGAATTCAAAGTTTACACACATGTCACGATGGAACCTCCAGCTCGAGATTACATCCTCAGAAACAGTATGACCAGTCATGTTGCACATGTCGTCAATCGAAGACAAAGCTTCCTCCACCCGCTTACCAGACATGCATGCCAGACGCGCTTACCAGACGTGCATGCCAGACGCGCTTGCCAGACGCGCTTGCCAGACGCGCTTGCCAGACGCGCATGCCAGACGCGCATGCCAGACGCGCTTACAAGACGCGCATGCCAGACGCGCTTACAAGACGCGCATGCCAGACGTGCATACCAGACGCGCTTACCAGACGCGCATGCCGGACGCGCTTACCAGACGCGCTTACCAGACGCGCTTACCAGACGCGCATGCCAGGCATACATGCCATACGCGCATGCCAGCCACAATACCACACCCTGCGCTAATGGCTTGCATCCTTCCAGCGCTAACACCTTGCGCCCTTCCAGCACCATCTTCTTCGCTCCACAACCAGCCAAAGCAGCGCCATCCTCACCCTTCGAAACAGCGCCATGGCTCCAGCACTCCATGATCAAAACCGTGCCATCTCTGTGCGATACACTTACGATCACCAGAACCAGAGCCGCTTCCGCCACCCCAATGTTTCTTCAAGCATGATAGCTCCAACCATCACCAGAGACGCTACTTCACCATCAGGGCAAGATACTGGAAGAGCCGGAAGAAGCCGACCTCCTTTTACCACTGTTGATTTGATGAAAAGACAAAAGGCACTTCAGCAGGACGCGCGTTTATAGATGAAGAGGCTCGCGTTGCTCTTGAACGCCCAGTAGAATGGAATCAGCAATCCAATTTCATCACACATAAAGATCGGAAACGACTTCTCCAAAATCGAGGCAAAGTTATGTGAGATTCTATATTTCTCCAAGGCGTAGCGTCAGGACATATTTGCATCCCTCAACCGCACTGCATCGAAAGCGTTGTTTTCCGGCCCGGGAAGCCGTTCCCAAACCTCAAGCTCTCCTGGAAAGCACGATCGATAGATGGAACTGGGGACTCCTAACCAATGTATTGTAACCGTCAAGGCTCTAAGAGTTTCAAGGCGCCGTTTTGACGTTCTCTCCAGAAGTGGCTCCACTTCAACGTTCTCCAGCAGCGGCTCCGCTTCAACGTTCTCTTCAACACCACTCCTTCCTGCAAAAGGGTTGTGCCACCACACTCCCCACATCAAGGATCATGATCGCAGCCAGCCAATCTTCGTAGTCATGGCCACCTTTTGATCCATCCCGCCAAACTCGTGACCATGGACAGCTTGCTCGCTTATGCATCCAGCCAACCCTTTTACTTCCATGGATGCCCATACGATTCTAGCCAACCTACTTTGTTCCCACGACAATGTAGTCTTTTCTGATTACATCTGCTACCAAGAACTGTTGTCGCTCATTTTTTGATACCAGACAGAGCTTCACCGCAGCAGCAATCACTACGAAGTAGCTCCGAAGGGAATGGAAGATCGAACAACATATTCTAATGGAAGATTAAAGTTTTTCAAATAAGAAGTTTTATTCAAGGATGTGAAACCGCAAGCGGGATGCTAATTGGCGAAACCCTAACTTCGCCATGAATACCAAGAAGATAACAATAAGTCTGTAAAAGCACCAAGACGTCTATACAACAAAGAAAAAACAGCAAAAAGGGGAAACTGGTCATAGAAAGCGGATGCGCGAGTTGCCAGCACCTCTGTCAGAGCTTATTCAAGCACTTTCCCCAGCAATCTCTCGGGTAGCAAAGTTTCCATCCGAAAGCATAACACTCTCGGAATTTGGATAAGGAAAGGATTTCCTATTTTGGCTAAGTAAGGAGGAAAGGCAATCGGTCCCGCGAAGACAAGCCACCACCGTGTAAAATTTACGCAAAGCTGCAAGGGGCGCAAGGATCCCGCACCTTTTCTTCGCCAACGCCATGGTTGGGCAACGCTTTGTGTCAAGCAGCCCACGCCCATTCCAAGCCAAATCAGTGCTAATGGGTCCCTTTCATGCCAAGTCTATGCTAGCGACTCCGCCTCGCGTTCCAAAAGCCTAGACCAAGACGCACAACCATACCAATCGGGAGTGGGATTTACGCAAAGCTCGAGAAAGGCGCAAGGCGCAAGGATCGCGGATTCTACTTATCACTCGGAAAAAGGAGGTACGATCGACGGAGTGAGTATCTATCTTCATGGATTGAGTATTCTATTTCTTTTTGTGGCGACAAGGTGTGACGCCATACATTTTCATGTGATGGCTCATTGACCCTGCCTTATCATTTTTGTGTGGTCTTAGAGTTAGACCTCCCTAATTAGAGGTCCTCCCTGCCACCTTTTATGGCGACAAAATCGCGGGACGTCTTTACACTTGCGTGTAAAGACCCATTGATCTTGCCTTATCATTTTCCAAGTATTTTTGCCTCGCGGGATGTTTTAGTTGCGACAATATGACAGGCCTAGATATCCTTGCGAACATAAAGCCCCATGACATTGCCAAGAAATCATGAGGACGTCGTACACTCGTGTAAAGACCCATTGATCTCGCCTTACCCTCGCGTTAGTATTGTTGCCTCTGCAGGATCATTGCACAAATATGACAAGCCTAAGTCTCCTTGCGAAAACAAAGCCTCATGACATTTGCGTCTGTTTTGGCACTCCCCTAATGGAGAGCACCGCCCTTATCATCTCCCCGGTTGCCCCTTCAGGAGGAGCGAAACATCGGCCATACAAGACTAGCTCCTCCCATCGGTCTTAACAACAACCGGTTGTTTTTGTGATCTCTTATCCCTTATACCTATAGGGTTTATGGTTACGAGACTGCACCTAAGTGGAGTTTTCTTCGGGCGAGTGCAACGCATGCCAAGACTTGCCAAGAATGGGCGGGGTAGGTTCATCCATCCGGGCACTCGGCTCCAACCAGGTGTACCTCGGCGCCTTGAGCATGCAAGCGACTCCAGGAAGAGACCTCGGTCTTGAGGGTATAACCTACATATATAGTTGGGAATCCAAGGTACCTCTTAGGATAGGCTTTCATGGGCCCCAAATTTTCATGGCTCGAAGCCCGGGAGGCGGTGTAACCTTCCCCACGAGCCACGGCGAGAGATACCCCTTATATGACGCACTTTAGGTCTTACATTTGCCTCTTACGAAATGTTAGCGAACTAGGGTGTACGCCATAAAGGTTCGTCCCATTCATTTGCGCATGTATATTTGTTAAATCATTCAATCATTCATGTTTCATTGTTCTTTGATATTTGTTTTTGCCAAGTATTAAGCACGATTACATTTCACTTGTTGTATTTCACTTTTCTTTCTTAGTCGTATTCTCATCTTACTCTTGGCTGCGAGAGCACATCATTACTTCAGTTGTTACTTTGCAAAGGACTATTCACTTCTTATGCCTTTTGTTCCTCATATCTTTTGCTTCTTCATTGTTATAATATTGTTGTCTCTAAGCATTCACCTCGCGGGTACGTTCAGCCCTCACTTCTATAGCATCTACCCATCAGTTTTCCTTTCTCTGTTCATTTCTCACATGTTGCTTCCAACCACTTTCTTTTGGCATTTTTTCTTGACTTTCTATATCGACCTCATGGCACCATTGACTCCTTCCAATCTCACTGTATGATACCAATGCCATTTGGGTGTGGAAATTTTATGCATTGATGGTATGTTGAGGCGATCCCAAAATTTCATGAAGCCATGGTCTCCCAATTAGTGCATTATACGGTGATTCCACATCAACTACTGAGAATAAAATAATTTGATAATCCTTGTAGAGGTATCCTCATGTGAACCTCTCCCTTCGGTTTGTTTGCGGTGCCATTAAAGCCATATATCTTGTCGAGGGAATCAAATCCTCAGCCCATTGTTTTGTAAGTATGGTAGAAAAGAATATTCAACGAACTTCGGTGTCGATTAGAATTCGGTTGATCGTGACAAACACTATCGCTCATCTTCTCCATCGATTGGTTTCGGGTTAATCTCTAGTTTCACAACCAACGGGCTATCGTGTGTTTCCCTTCCCTTTGGTTGACTTCTGCCCTCCTGGTAATTTTGCCTTCGTCCACCATAAGTTTCTTGCATATGATCTAGCCTGCGAGACCCACGTTACGGTTATAGTAGTTCCTTTCTCGCTCAAACTCTTCTTGATCATGGCTTCCCATGGCTACTATCTTCTGCTGTCCCTCATCGGCTCTCCTTGCTTGTCCTTGCGAAGTGCTAGCCTTTGTATTTGATGAACTGAGGTAAATAAATTTTGTGTTCTAATTGGATAAGGAGCGATATATTCTTCTGTAAAGGCGTGATTGTATTTTGACTCTAAAAATTTGAATGTATAACAAGTTAGTCGCAAAGAGAGCATTCACAAAATGAGAGGATGAGATATCTCTCCTCACCAGTCCTGCCAGCTACACATGGTTCTCCATCTCCATTGTCCAGCTCTCTTGATCCTTTGTGAATACATCTTAAACGAAGAGTTGTTACTTATGTATGCTCCCGGGAATGTGGCTTGCAAATGATTGAACGATGTGATTGTGTTCCTTGGTAGACCTTTCAAACCATTTTAGTGCTTCTCCTATGCTTCCTTGAAATATTTGCATAATATGGCATCATGATTCTCCCATTGTAACATACATCTCATGTAAGCTTTAATATGTTGTATCGCATGAGGTTGTTCCATCAAAGATGTTGGTTAACGTGAGTAGATTGCACTTAGGAGGTATTCCTCCCCTTAGTGTGAAGGGGTTCTTCGCGGCCCGAAATCATTATTCGGTAATCCTCTCATTTCGACTAGTTCTCTTAAGAATGCCATCTTGAGCTCATTATTTTCTCCTCTTCTTTCCTCGCGAGCTCTTCTTCGTTTCTTTTTTCGCCAATTCGCACGCCATTATATCGATTGTTCTCTCTTCTTGGTTGCCTCTCGGCTCTCATCATCTGCACCCTCTCATATTCTTCATTAATATTTCTATTGGTACGATTTTGTTCGCGGTTGTCAAATTGCTTCCTCCATCTCTTGATTTTCCAGCTCTAATTCTTTCTCTTTAGCGAGCTAGTCGCGCTTGTTCAATGTAGTGTCTCTCAATGTCATCCTCGATTTCTCGGTTTCTTCTCAACCGGGATTATTCTTCCTTATGGGTCATTCGGCCCTTGGAGTTGCATGTTTTCTTGATTTTCCCTATTTCGCTCATTTTGAAGATTTTTCGAAGTGAGGAATATAACGATCTTCTATTTCCCAGTTCTCTCGCCATGCTCTGTATTCGGATTTTGTGCGCTGTTGGTAAAACTCTCCTTCTTTCTTCTCTGTTCGATCTAGAACTTGATCTAAATGCTACTTCTAGATCTCCTTCTTTGCAACCTCATATTTTCCATCCTCAGTTCATGATTTTGTCTTGTCAAGTTTGCTCGCTCTTTGTTTCATCGTCTCTCTTAGTGTATTGTTTGTCTCAATCTTTCTTAACTTGCCATTTCTTCGTTTCTTGGATTCATTTCTCCATTCATCCCTTGCTCTCCTTGTCCATTGTTCACCATTTCTTGCTGCTCTCTTCTCTCTCGTCTTGAGAATCGTATCTCCATGTATGCACACTTACTCTATCATAATCCACTGGTCGTTTGCTGGAGAAGATTAGGAGATTCCATCACAATACCAAACCAGGAGGAGGAACGAGCTTTACCCTACCTTCACCAAAGAACAACTGGAAAGAGGAAGATGATATAATTTTACCAGCAATATATGTATTGCACAAACCCTAAAAAGGGGAAAGGAGAAGTAACGCTCTCTTATGGGTGTAACGCTTCCATATTTTTGAATAAGGAAAGAATTCACTGTTAAAGCCGCGCATGAAGAAAGGCAATCGGTCCCACAAGAGCAAGCCTTGCCACTCCCAAGACATCCGCGCTTTCCTTGCCAGTGCCAGTCTTGCCAGCGCTCCACGTTCAGTTTTGCAACGATCCACGCCTTTCATGCTAATGCGCCAACACCAACAACTCGCCGAGCCAGCGTCATGATGTTCCCTAACCCATCCAAGATGATGCATAGCCAGACTAATTAAGCCGACAATCTTCATCTCACCGCTTCACGGTCTATACCACAAATAAAATCTATGCAAGGCTTCCAAACACGGGGATCATGAACTCTCCTTACCTCTCGAAAAAGTCGTCACCTTCCCACGGAACTGAAGCAAGTTGTTGTCTTCCCGAAGCCAACGCTCACGCCATGCCAGGCCAACAGATCAGCGCCCGCGCCAAATTTACGCTAGAGGCTCCCATTCAAAGACGATCCAGTGCTAACGGCTCCTTTCCAAGCCGCACGATACCTGCGTCTTCCATTCCAAGCCGATCCAGTGCTGACGGCTCCAAGTCCAAGCCGACCAGCGCTAGCAGCTTCCCTTCACACCAAATCTACACTAGTGGCTCCGTTCCAGCCTAACCTACAGTACCACGAGCACAAGGGAATTTCTTAAGATCGCTCGTCTTCTTCTGCTCCGCTCCATTTTCCGCGGCCCCACCACACCTAGCCGTCCGTGTACGCCTAGCCTTGCCATGGCCGCACCATGCTAGGCCGCCCGCTCCATTATCGCGGCCCTATCATGCCAAGTCATTCACGCGCGCTTTGCCTCTCCAAGCTGTCCGTACCGTGAACCTGCCAATACCAACAAATTTTCCTAAGACCACGCCACCTCTTGGCCCCACGTGCCAAGTCGTCCGCTATGCTTTGCCTTCCAAGTCCGCGCCCGCTTTGCCTCGGTGATGTACGGCCAGACAAAGCCGGCAAATTTCGTCTCACCACTCCACGGTCTGCATCCCCAGTACAACTTATGCAGGGCCGCCAACACGGGAAGAAAAAACTCTCTTCACCCCTCAAAAAGGTTAGTCGGATTTTCCTGACCATCTTTGCAATAATTTACATCTTGATTCCGTCCTTGTCTTTCACCATCATATGCATACCTCGCAACAAGGCACCTGTTCCGAGCTAAGCAGGGGACTTAATGTTGATGGTGGTTTTTAGCTTAGGGGTAAAATCGTAAAACCTAGTCGAAATGGACAATGACGTCACGTAACTTGAGTAATAATGTCCAAACCAAGCACATTTATTGAACCCTTTAATTTGTCTGAGAAAATTACCAGGGTACCTTTTTTAATGCTAATTAGGGTTTCGACAGGCCAAAACCCTAATTCTCACACCGCATGTGCCAATGGCTAACCATGCCAGCCACACCTATCGCGCCAAGGCATGCCAACCATGCTAGCCGCACCCATGTGCCAATGGCAAACCATGCCAGCCACACCTACCGCGCCAAGGCATGCCAACCATCCATAGGATCGGGAAATGTATGGAGAAGAATAGCCTCATCGGAGAGATTATATACATCCGAAAGTAATAAGTCGGGTAGCAATGGCGACCATTAAAATAAAAATAATAAAAAGGAGGTAAAATTTTATACCATAAAGTTCTTGATTGGCATTTTGAAGAGAGGCCAAGGTCTATGCAGGCGCCAACACGGAAGAAAAACTCTCTTCACCCTCAAAAAGGCGAGAGCGATTGAATCACAAGCTCGGTTTGAGTTAGGCGAGGAAGGATCTTTTTCCTTACGACCATCTTGCAATAATTTACATCTTGATTCCGAGTATCCTCGACGGATCCCTTGTCTTTCACTCGAAAACATCATATGCATGCGAACACCTTGTTGAGCGCATTCACCGTAGGGACTTAATGTTGATGGTGGTTTTTAGCACTTAGTTGATTAGAATTTTCATGGGTAAAAATCGTGAAACCTAGCGAGACTATAATCCTGATCCATTACATTGATGATCGAGAGAAAAGATTCTGAGAAAGAATGGAATGACGCTCGGCAACACACGGTGAACTTCTTGAGGAGTTTTGTATCTGTTGATGGAAGCCAACTGAAAGATCGGAGTAATAATGCGTCCAAACCAAGAAAACTATATATATTTATTGAACCCTTTAATTTGTCTCCAGCAACAACATTGTAAAAATCTCATGGTACTCTTCCCACACTTGAGGGGGAGATAAGAGAGATACTTCAAAATTACTGTGGTACCTTTTTTAAAGATCAAAGACTACTAATTATCGGGTTTCGCAATGCATAGGGTTCGCGAGATCGCCAAAACCCTAATTCTCACACCGACATTCCATGTGCCAATGGCTAACCATGCCATGCATCCACACCTATCGCAGTTTTTACGACCATCTTTGCAATAATTTACAAGGCATGCCAACCATGCTAGCCGCACCCATGTGCCAATGGCGAGAAAAAAACCTAATGCCAGCCACACCTACCGCGCCAAGGCATGCCAACCATGCTAGCCGCACCCCAGTGCCAATGGCAAATCATGCCAGCCACACCTACCACGCCAAGGCATGCCAACCATGCTAGTCGCACCCCTGTGCCAATGGCAAACCATGCCAGCCACACCTACCGCGCCATGCCAAATGCACCTTGCCATGGCCCCATGCCAACCTATCCGCGGCACCTTGCTGGCCTTCCCTACCGGCTACCAAAACAAAGGCGTGCGAAAATCAACGGTCGCCCTTCAATCCCAGGAGAAAATCCTAGCCGTCCGAGGTTACCAAACGACCTTTGGCCCAAAACCCTAGCTTGGTCTCTCCAAACCTTGGCCCCACATGCCAAGCCAAACCGCCCCTAGCCAAGCTAGCCACGCCATGCGCCCATGGCAAACCCTTGGCCCCACATGCCAAGCCAAACCGCACCTAGCCAAGCTAGCCACGCCATGCGCCCATGGCAAACCCTTGGCCCCACATGCCAAGCCAAACCACACCTAGCCAAGCTATCCAAACCATGCGCCCATGGCAAACCCTTGGCCCCACATGCCAAGCCAAGCTAGCCACGCCATGCGCCCATGGCAAACCCTTGGCCCCACATGCCAAGCCAAACCGCACCTAGCCAAGCTAGCCACGCCATGCGCCCATGGCAAACCCTTGGCCCCACATGCCAAGCCAAACCGCACCTAGGCAAGCTAGCCACACCATGCGCCCATGGAAAACCCTTGGCCCCACATGCCAAGCCAAACCGCACCTAGCCAAGCTAGCCGCACCATGTGCCCACGGCAAACCCTTGGCCCCGTCATGCCAAGCCAAACCACACCCAGCCTTGGCCCTAGCCAACATAGCCGCGCCACCATGCTGGCCTTCCCTACACGGCTACCCAAGCGAAGGCGTGCAACAATCAACGGTTGCCCTTCAATCCCAGAAGCAAATCCTAGCCATCCAAGGTTACCAGACAACGCATGGTAACCTTTGGCCCGAAATCCTAAGTTTGGCCACGCCAAACCATGCCACGCCAATAACGTGCCAACCTAGCCACGCCACCATGCTGGCCTTCCCTACGCGGCTACCATAACGAAGGCGTGCGACAATCAACGGTCCCCCTTCAATCCCATGAGCAAATCCTAGCCATCCAAGGTTACTAGACAACACATGGTAACCTTTGGCCCGAAAACCTAAGTTTGGCCATGCCAAACCATGCCATGCCACGGCATGCCAACCTAGCCGCGCCACCATGCTGGCCTACCCTACACGGCTACCAAAACGAAAGTGTGCAACGATCAACGGCTATCTTTCCTCTTGAGATACAAAATCTCGACCGTCGAAGGTCACCAAGCTAGCAAGTCTCCCAAGTACGACTTGCCAGGAAAGAACAACATGCTACATGTTTTCCACAAAAACATTCGAGACATCAACACATATCACAAACTAGGGATCCTCTTTGGGTATTGGTTTGGCGATTTCTGACGTGCGGCGTACACTACGCCCGTCATAAGGAAGTGTCATAAGGGTGAGGCGGTTAGTAAATACAGGGAGTTAATGGTGAAACGCTTTTTACATCAATTCCATGCGTTAACGTTTTCATGGAACATCAATTCCATGCGTTAACGGTTTTATGGAACATCAATTCCATGCGTTACCACCTCCTCCCATTTACTTACCCATTTTTCCATTCCTTAATGAGAATCAGAGTACGTTTCACTTCGACTTGTATAAATAGGTCTTACCTATTTCCCCCGAACAACAAGTTCTTTCGGGAATACACAACACTCAGAAAATACTTGTTAGCTTACCATTTGTTAGCCTTCCCACTTTTTTGATACAAGTCGTAGTAACACAACT
Source organism: Papaver armeniacum (assembly GCA_023531295.1). Taxonomy (NCBI): domain Eukaryota; kingdom Viridiplantae; phylum Streptophyta; class Magnoliopsida; order Ranunculales; family Papaveraceae; genus Papaver; species Papaver armeniacum. Next base: position 69,496 of record JAJJWW010003400.1, read on the forward strand.
ACTCTTCCGGAATCAACTATTCTGGTCTCATCACTTTCCTTGCTTCCCTCCCCAAAACCAACCCATTCTCCTTCACTTTGTGACCGAAGCAAGTCTGGAATGGCCATTTCTTGGTTTAGGCCGGACTTGTACAAATTGATCTCTCGAATCTAAAGTACTCCCTTGCAGTACATTGTTTAGGGTTTAAATTGTTTCTCACCCGTACACCCAAAATTACCGAAATCAGCAGAAACCATTTTTACCTACAAACAGTTAGTTAGTTGGAATCCAAAGTGGTCAAATGTCAATTATAATTGATCTCATTGCTTAAATTTCCCAAGATCTACTAAGCGGGTTTATAAACACGTTTGAAACAAAAGTTATCATAAAAAGCGTCTAAACCAGACGCAGTTTTAAAGGACTTTTCCTGAAACGTACCAGGCGTAATTTATAATTGCGTTTCATATCAAACGCTTTTATAAAACACGTTTGACTTGGATGGATTCTTTAATTACGTTTCTGGTGAAACACTGACATTAACTAGCGTTGATAGATGGGAATTTGTCTCCCACTGCGTCACATATGAAATTGCTAAGCCAAAAAATCCATATATGGGATGGGAATTTGGGAATATAGAAACTCATGACTAAAGTTGCTCTTACAAATCTAGGCCTGTTTTTTTTTTCTGGTTTACAAAGCTAAGGCACTTTTTTTATTTCTTACAAAACTAGGCCTTATTTGACCAAAAACAGTGGATAAGTTAGCACCATTAAATGTACCTAAAAAGACTTACTTGTCCTTTGAATCGCTGATTTAATGTTGTATCACTGATTTAAATCAGCATGGACTCTGTACGCGTGGACTCGGATATGCCATGTGGACTGCTTACGTGGGAATCATATGTGGGAATCTTGTCATGGGAAAAATTTGTACATGTCACCATTCACAGCTCCATAATCCATAACAACTTATCTTATAATTCCACCATTCTTCAAATCTCAACCCAACCTTCAATACCAGCAGCAGCACAATCCCCTTCCATCACCATATGACAAAAGAAAATGATGCAATGATGGTGGTGGCATATAGACAACATTACTACAGTGATCAAAGGTACCAAACGCTATACACGCAGGTCACAAAACAGGGACAATTTACGATCTTATCTACCTCCATACCAATCCAATAAATTGCCAACCATATTGTAGCTCAACAACAACCAACCATCAACAACAATACCTTGTAGACAAAATCCATCAACAGAAATACTGCAATATAACCAACCATAATGCAGTTTCAACAACAGCTAAACATCCGCAGACAAACTCCATCAGCACCAATTAATCCCAATACATACCCATTATAGATTCTAGAGAATACCAGCATTTCCTGCACTTATTTCAGCCATTAGCACAATAGTTACTATTAAATCCAGGATATCTTCAATGCATTCATATACATCATTCAAATCCTAACATTCATCTACTTGCGGTTTTAGTTCAACCTATCTCTATACTGTAACATATCTCAGTTATTTTTCCATCTTCAATGGACCTGCAAATCATTCATCATCTCTTCTCTGCTCGAAAACAAACCACAAGCCCCTTTAATCGTCACCAAATTCCTCGCCAGATCACTGATTTCGAAACCCATTCTCTATTTCTTCTTATCTCTGACTCAAACTCACCGAAATTCAAATCCACCAAAACATAATTCTTCATGTTCTTGAACAACACAACACAATACTCATAAAACTCAAGTACTCTGCAATTCTAGCTCACATCCTTACAGATGACAAATTTCTTCATTGATTCTACAATAAAGAAAACCATACAACCTCCATTTTAAATCTCTCTCGATCTTCATCTCTCACATTAAACTCAGCATCAACTGTTGTAACCGAAACTCAATTTCTTGTTTTAATTCCAACAACCATCAAATCCCTAAATTCCACTTCAAATTAAGAGCACCAATACCACAACATCTTCTTCATTTCTAACCCATGAACAATGTAGTAATAGCTCCCCCTCATAATTACCATTTCTCCATCTCCTTTCACCTGCAATGCTTCAGACACTTCTACTAACACATTCATCTAATTTTCATCAAAACAACATCTTCTTTATAACATAACCGCGACTTAATCTCCATTGCTTCTCAATTTCTATCAAGCCCCTATCTCGAAATCCAATGTTCAATTAATTTCAGAACCATCATCAATTTCTTCCTCTAAATCTTTTCAGTGAAGCCCTAATTTAATTCCAAATCCTCTCTTCTCTAATTCGAGCATCAAAACACTAGCCAAACTCTTCAGATCAATCATACCCCTCCTTTGTTTTATTCTTATCCACCGTAAACCGTAATACCCATTTAATTCACGGAAACATGTTGATGGTGGATTTTCGACAAAGGTCAAAATCGTAAAATCATGATACTGCATGTTTCTGAACCGGCTTCAGGAACGCATGTGACGATTCATATTTTATGATCCGTGAACCATTTCACGAACTCTGACTGAGTGAGTATTCCTCTCAGAGCCATGATGAACATGTTTCTCGAAAGGCCTCCTCGCCTGAGCGTTCGATGCTGCACATTTCATCATGCCCTTTATGTACAAATAACGATTGGGCGGTTCTTTGGACATAATTGTTTGTCAGAGGGCTTAACGCCTTCAGGACGTCGACGATACTCGTTGTTCCCTGACTACATAGAGAGACCCACCTCTACATAGAATAATGATTGGGCGGTTCTATAGACATAATTGTTTGTCAGAGGGCTTAACGCCTTCAGGACGTCGATGATACTCGTTGTTCCCTGACTATGTAGAGAGACCATGTATAGATTCAGGCGGCTCTCTAGACATAATTGTTTGTTAGAGGGCTAAACGCCTTCAGGACGTCGACGCTGCACATTGTTCCCTGACTATACACCTTTCAGAACGAATATGATGCTTCAACTATCTCATATCTCAATTCCGCAAATGGATTAATTCTACCGTGACATTCATCCACTGAATTCCTAGAAAATAATCGAGTATATCTCATTACTCCGTTCCCTGAATTCCCTGGATGGATTCATGGATTAGTAATAGATAACCATTTTATCTTATTACTCCATTCCTTGAAATCCCCGACTGGATTTCATGGATTAGTAATAGATACTCAATTTATTTTATTACTCCATTTCATGAATCATTCTCCGCTGAATTTCATGAATTAGTAATAATTACTCAACAATCGGGCATCTGGACTATCACCGAGTAAGCCCCAATAAAATGTTGCAAGTGTACTCAACAATGATGCACGAACGAGCACCCAAATGCACGAACGAGCATTCGAAAATATGGACAAACGAGGAATCCTACACAAAACAGGAGAGAGAAAATAATAATAAAAAATAAAAGAGGCGCCTAGGGACTGGGCCCATCGGCCGGCCAGTCATGCCGCCGTGGCCGGTCCCCCACGCCTCTTCCTTTATTTTTCTTATTTTATTATTTTCATGAACTCATGAAGACTCCTTCATTCGAGCAACTTTCCTTGTTTGAGCAAAATCACGGTTTCTCCATATTTTCATGGTTTCATGAAAAATAATAAAGTAGGGAAAGGTGTCACGGGACCGGGCGACCTAGCCCCCGGCCATGCCCTATCCGTGGCCGGTCCCACACCTTGCAAATCCCTTGTTTTCATAATCATTATTTCCCTCATCTCATGAAACTCCTCCGTTTGAGCAAAAAACCCTGGTTTCTTCATATTTTCTCAAATATTGCTCAAACCATGAAAAAGCCAAAAAGTCAAATGGTCACATGACCGACTAGGCTATTCACGAAAAATATTAAAATATTATTATTATTTTAATATTCTCAAAATACTGATAGAACAAGCAAATTCCTATTTTCTCATTCGAGCAAAATCAAGAATTTCAGTCAAAGATCAAACTCTTCTAAAAATCCAAGATATTGCTCAAACGCACACCAGAAAATATCAAAACTCTCAGGACTGAGACACAGACATTATGGTGACACGGGCATGCTTCCTTTACCGACCAAGGCCGGACCTAAGGCTTGCAAGGAGCCGGTCCCACACATCTTCATAATTTTGACCTAATTTGCTCAATTGCACATATTGGGTCCAAACTCTTTCCAACAAACTTGGAATTTGCTCGAACGACCATCAGCTGGTCCCACGACCACCAAGGTCCCGTCACATACTCTCTTGGTCGGTCCCTCACTTCTCCATAATTAGGTTTTATCACCTAATGCTCAGACGAGCACTATTCTAATAAATGATTAAACCAGCATTTAATCATCCTTTCACCAACCAGTCAACAAAGGACTTCGGTGCACGCTCACTCGAGCACTTGGGCGCCACATGGTCGTCTATCATCCCATGTAGTCGGCCACTCCTTCACTCAGTGACTTATTTTCAATAAATCATCAATTGATGAACAATTGATCAAAAATTAGGGTTTCGAACAAATGCTTTGCAAATCATGATGTTGAGCAATTTCAAACACTAATAAATTTATGTTGACCCAGCAATCAACATCTGGATTAATTATATAATATTTGGTAGGCTACCAATATTTTAATTAATATTTTATTGGGTCACATTACCAATAATTCGTCGAATTGAGCAATAATTACTCAGTTGCTCGAATATTGATCCAACTATCAATATTCAGTAATTCGTCGAATTGAGAAATACTTGCTTAGTTGCTTGAATATTGATCCAACTATCAATATTAAGTAATTCGTCGAATTGAGCAATACTTGCTCAGTTGCTCGAATATTGATCCAACTATCAATATTCAGTAATTCGTCGAATTGAGCAATACTTGCTCAGTTGCTCGAATATTGATCCAACTATCAATACAGTAGAAACTCTATAAATTAATGTTGTCGGGACCATCAAAATTTATTAATTAAACGAGATATTAATTAACCGACAAGTTAATATTTAATTAACTTATAGATAAATTTCATATCACAAGTTTAGATAAAATTCATGCTTTCGTCATTGTAAACTTTGATCAACAGATAACACAAGTTTAGACAATTTGGATGAACATACAGACAATGAAATCACTCAAGAGTTGCAAAATATGATCGAGAAGTTGGGATTCGCAATTTAATGAATGTCGAAGTGTCCTAAATTATCCGAAAGAAAATGAAGTTATACAGTTGTTGACTGATGAAGAAATAATCGAGAGCATGGGAACTGATAAAGATGTGGAAGAAGATGATGAAAGTTCTACAATAGAGCTCCTTCACGAAACAAGGCTACTAAAGCGGCAATCACATTGAATAATTTCTTGCTGATCTATGAGAAAACAACACCAAAAATTCTTATAATGATAAGAAAAACTAGAGATGAAATTCAATGCAATATTGATTTTAGAAAAAAAAACAAAAGAAAATTAAGCCATTTTTTAAAAAGTCTTCGTAAATCATTAATGTATTGAATATATATATGCATTATTAATTTATATTTCATTTTGGGTCTACATAGGTAGTCAAAAATGTATTATCTTATAATTTTGGCGAATTATTAATTTGGGACGTTGTCCCCGACTCGGGACCGACCAATAATATTATTTGAGAGAGTTTATTAAATAATCGAGTATTAATTAAAAGAGTTTCTACTGTATTCAGTAATTCGTCGAATTGAGCAATACTTGCTCAGTTGCTCGAATATTGATCCAACTATCAATATTCAGTAATTTATCGAATTGAGCAATACTCGCTCAGTTGCTCGAATATTGATCTAACTATCACTATTCCGCCGAATATTAGTCAATATTCAATAATTCGCCAAATTTACAATATTTGCTCAGACAAGCAATATCAACATCGTTTAATCCATGAATCACTGAGCCTTCGTCAATCATACTCAATTCAACAAAACATAGACTCACTGTCTAATCAAGTCAACGACTGACTAATCAAATACACGTCTGCTTTGCAGATTCCACGTTCGTGAGACATCAATCACGTCACATGGGGGATATCAATTAGGGTTTTGGTCTGGCGGCCTACAACACGTATGTTCATCCACGATGAGAAATGTGAGTAAGTCGTGCAAGCGGTTGAGAGAGTTAGAAAAGTAGTGGGTGGACGATCAACCAAGTCTCCACACGACACGGAACTGGTTTTACCACGATCTCCCACTTTCTCATTCTTTCACTCAAGAAACCGTCACACTTACTGGGATCAAGGTGTTTACTATTCTGAAAGTATAAATAAGTTCCAAAATCGATGACTAACGACAACATTCGTCTACACAACTCGATCGAAACTTATTTCCAGAACTCAACAGTTCATCAATTTGCAGAAACCCATAAACACATCCACAATCCTTGATCATCATTGATCCCACACAATTCTCAGCTTCCCTCCTACAGATCAACCCATCTCCCTCTTTGTGACCGAATTGACTCTGGAACGACCATTGACTTGGTTTAGGCCGGAGTCCTAAAGATAGATCTCTCGAACTCAAATCACTCCCGTGCAGTACATCTGTGTGAGGTTAAGCAGTTTGCTCGGTTGAGGAGTCTCGCCCGAACCGTCGTCTCTTCACCTTCCTAAAAAACCAGCAAATCGTTTTTCCCCATCTACAGATTGGAGACCACAGTGAGAGATTAATCTCTCGGTTGCAATCTCACATTTTCACAAAATGGTTGATCTTAGGTCAGGTTCAGTTACGAATCCTAACACAACCAACGACAGCACTAGTAACAAGGGCGGTACTCCATAAACCGTTCCCGCTTCCAACACCGGTGCTGGTAATACCACTCCTCCTCAAACCAACATCGGCAGCCATCCTCTATTCGTCGGTTTCCCGAAGAAATCAGAGAAAATTCGCCTACCATAACTGATCTCATGAAGATTCAGGAAATTCTTGCCAAGAATCAAGTAGATATGGCAACAACACAGAAGGAACTGTGCGCTCATCTCAAGGACCTCACAGACAAGTTGTCACCTGAAGAAGCTCAACCCCGACGCCAGTCGGAGAAGGAGAAAAGAAAATCCAAAGAAACAGACCCCGAAGTCTCTCCAATTCATGTAGTAGACGATGATGAAGTCCACAAGGCTGTAGATAATCCACCAATGAAGGAACCTACAGGCTTCATCACCCGTGAGGACCTGGAACGCTTCATGGAGGATCGAGGAGAAGACAAAAAAACATATGTTCATAGTCATCAACCTCCATATCCTGCTGCTACGCAAAGAATTCCTCCCCTGAAGGGCTACACTTCCCCAACGTTCACACTGTACAACGGAACATGGAACGCTCGAGAACACGTCTCTCGATTCTTGGAAGCACTAGGCGAACACGAACACAACCATGTCGTCCGTCTAAAGGAATTCTCGAAATCCCTGACAGGCCGAACATACACATGCTACAACAATATTACACCATGGAGCATCGCTAGATAGGGAGAGATGGTTAACACTTTCTACAGGAAATACTTCTTCGTATCAGAGAAGATTACTCTCTCTGACTTAGGAAGAATGTCTCAGAAGAACAATAAACATCCGAACGATTATGTGAAGAGGTTCAGAGTCCAAGCTTTGGATTGTCATGACCCGAACGTCACTGAACAATAACTGGTGGACTTTTACATCAACGGAATGATCCCGGTCTACAGAGCCTTGCTGGAAAATCTCCGGTTCCAGACTTTCTCAGAGCTTCACGAAGAAGCCAAACGATCAACAACTACTGCTACGGTCTTACTGGAAAGAATAAGAGCTACAAAAATCCAGGAACCGCGAGAAACTTGAGTGCCAGGCGCTTGATCAACAGGCAGTACAATCTCCAACCTTCCATGAATGTTGCTGAAGGGAGCAAGAGAAAAGCCGAAGTGCAGCCACATAAGAACGCTTCTCCAACATCCCAAGCTCCTCTGAAAGCGCAAAGAAAGGATAACCAATCTTGCACAAGCCTGGTAGGTCTTTAAAGAGATGTTTCCTACGTGTAAACTGCAAGTGCATAGCGCCTGTTGGAGGCGTGGCAAGCACAGGTCGATCCCACAGAGAAATGGAATGTGCAAGGCTGATCTAAAGGCTTCTTAACTGATTTTCTAGAAAGTGTAACACAATAATGGGTTGTTTGTCGATACGATCGAGTTGAATTGTGACTCTAAGCTAAGGTATCAAATAAGAAGTGTAAACGGTGGTTGAGTGATACTAGGGTGATTAAATCCACCTCTCGATCTTATAATAAGGCAATACAAATTTTCACTTTGTTCTTATGCCTTACCTTGAAGGCCTTAATTGGGTAATTGATGAACTAATTATCCTTATATACCCCTAGTATCACTGGTCTTCTTACAGTACCAGTGATCACAGGAAAATTCAGTTCAAAAGCTCACTATTTTTCCTAAGCAATACACATACTAAGAACAAGTTGATAATCTAATTGCTTCATATTAAATCAAAGGGTTTCAATTACACCCTAGCAAGATGACTTAGAACATTATGCAAAGAAATAAACAAACTTCAATTTTAAGTTACAAAACTAAACCCTAAAACATGCTGTGTTTTTTTCTCTCACAACAAAAACAACATATATATCTCACCAATCGCTCAAACTAACCACTAATCGATGACCCAAACCTGCTTTCTCTGCTCTGAATCGACCATGCATGGGTTGTTAGTGAAACCCTAGCTCTAACTTATCTCTAACCTAGCTTCTAAGGTATGGAGAAGCTATGATAGAGATAAGTCGAAATAGGGATGGCGGAGCGAGTCCGATGGCGTTAATGCTGGCTGTGGGCTGCTGGTGTCGGAGGAAGGAGATGGTGGTGATGGCTCTGCACTGTCGGGAGAAGGGGGGAAAAGAATGGGTTTCTCTGCAGGTGGTATGGAGAAGAAAGAGAAGATGGAGGAGAAAATGGTTTTGGTCGATAGGGTATAGGTGTAGGTGGGTTTTGTTGTGAAGCAGGCACATCAAGTGTTGATGGGAAGGACGGAGCGAGCATTGGATGCGGATGGGCGAGATCGAACGGCTCAGGGAGAATCGGGCTGTTTTGGTGTTGAGCGGGAGCAGCGAGAAATGATGTGAGGAAGGCAGCGACCGTTGGATGTAGATGGAGCAAATCTCACGGTTCAGAGTAAAACGGGTATTGAATTTGGATTATGGGCCGGGTCTTGGACTGCTCAAGCCCATGTCTTGTAAATGGGTTGCTACTTGTTGGGTTGCAACTGATGCGCGCGCGGGCTTTGGCTTTCTGCTCCATAGACGCTCGTCTCCAATTCTCTGCTCTTTTGGCTCCTTAATTTCTCCGAGGTTTATTCACTACCTAAAAACATAAAATTAATTAGTACAAGTATTTATTCTTGAAAACAAAGAAAACACGAAGAATGGGATAATATCGATTTACGAGCACAAAAGATGAGTTGCCAATAAATAGATGTAGAAATATGCAATATTTGGCACTCATCAAATACCCCCAAACCTGAATTTTACTTGTCCTCAAGTGAAACAGAAATTAGAAATCCTAACTATACCAGCATCGCGGGTCTCTCGAATGCATTTAGCGTATGCACTAAGCCTTTAAACCCCTAGGTGTCCCTAGTGGACGAGTTGTAGTCTCGTGAGGGTTTACCAGAGGTGTACCCACAAAACCTTCTCCAACTTCAGAGTGTGAAAGAGTCTCAAGCATCCAAGGAGCTATGAGGACATAGAGTTTCTGCATGCTAGTAACACGAAGTTAGAACTACCAAAGAACGCATTCTCATCCTTAAGTGCTGAGTGAGAAGTAACCATACCATATGAAAGAATTCGGATTCGATTGTGATCATAAGCCTCGACTTCTGCCTCACCATTAGGGTTTTATGATAATTGCACTCAAAAAGATCGCTTTTTTAGTCTCTCATGTGTGCAGGCAGGAATAAAGAGAGAAATCCTGCACACGTTGTAGGTGAGAAGGATATCCTTCCGAAATAATTTCTGGAGACTCCACAAAGGTGTGGACAAAAAGAATCTTTTTCTGATGATCTCTAAGAAAGGAAATCAACCATTAGCAAGGATGGGAGTACTCACTTACCTTCTCACCCGATCGGCAATTAATATCACTCTCTCAGCATTCATAGAAACGTCTTCAATCTTCGGTCTTCGGTCTTCAAATGTTGATGACGAACTTCTAAACTTCACAAAAACTCGACAAACATTTTTTTTTTTTTTTTTTTTTTTTTTTTAAACATACATGAAATGAAAATAACAATAAAACAATAAAACTTGTATTGTCTTGATTTCATAAACTTCACTAATTCTCATCCTATTTTCTTTTCTTTTCTTTGTTGCACGTGAACCTTGGACTATTTCAACTTTTCTTCAAATATTCCGATGATGCTCCGCTTGCTGACGACGATGTGTTTCTATGAATGTGTTGATGTTGTTGAGAGGAAGAGAGTGATGCTAACTGCAAATCGATATTTAGAAGGAGTTTTCATCTTTAAACGTCACCCTCATGATTGACAAAATTAGCACTCAAGAGATCAAAAATAGTGCTGAAAGTGGTGCGAAGTTGGGTAGCTCACCATTCCTACCCGGAATTGACGTACGGTGACACACACTCTAACAACTTTTCTAGAAAGTTACAAAAGTGAAGGTCGGTACCTCGCTTGATGTAAAATGGGTAGTCTCCACTATGGGTGATCACAATTCTACTACCGAATATCTAAACATCACCTAATTCGCCCTTCGGTGTGGTTAAATCCAACTTTAACGCTCTAATCAACTAAGAAACCCGATTGCGTTCTCCAGGACTTCCAAGTTCTGTTATTTCGGTCAGATTCTCTATGTAAACATAGCTAGAAGCATGCTAGTGACTCTAAAATATCTAAAAGTTGGAGGTTTTTATGCAAGTATTTACAAAGAGTTTTTTTTTTTTTTTTTTTTTTTTGAAATAAAAGACTAAAAACTCTATATGCAAATGCACCCCCAAACCTAAATCAAACATTGTCCTCAATGTGTCAACAGATAATAAGAATTCAAAAAGTCACATACCAAGAGAACTATATTGAGTAGAGAAAAGGGAAGAGATTACCGGATGTACAAGGATGTTGCTAAACCAAAGGAGGATGAATGCTTTGAAAGCAAACAACCAGAGCGCAAGACAAAAAGGTTGGTTAGCACAAAAAAGAACTATGCAAAAAGAAAAAGAAAAGGGAAAGAGAATGGATTGTTAGTCCATATGTATGTACACAAGTGAACTAGTCTAGTCCACATAGATGGGGTCTTCCAAGTCGACGGTCTCAACTTCACGGTGGAAGATGCTCCGAAATGGTTTGATCTCGACCATTGACTTTGAAGATGTTCTTGGTTCTTTGGGTTTTCAATTTCAATGGCTCCATGGGGAAAAACGGTACGTACCACGAATGGTCCTGACCATCGAGAACGTAACTTCCCTGGAAACAAATGCAATCGAGTGTTGTACAATAAAACTTTTTGGACAGGTGTGAAGGACTTGCACAGAATGTGCTTGTCGTGAAACACTTTCATTCTGTGTTTGTACATTTTGGCACTATCATATGCATCATTTCTCAATTCTTCTAACTCATTGAGTTGAAGTTTTCTTTGGTTACCAGCTTTATCAAGATCAAAATTCAACTTCTTCACAGCCCAATATGCACGGTGTTCTAACTCTACAGGGAGATGACATGCTTTACCGTACACAAGTCTGTAAGGAGACATCCCAATGGGAGTCTTGTATGAAGTTCTATAGGCCCACAAAGCATCATTTAAGCGCAAAGACAAATCTTTCCTAGAAGGATTGACAGTCTTCTCAAGGATATTCTTAATTTCCCTATTAGAAACTTCTACTTGGCCACTGGTTTGAGGATGGTAAGGTGTTGCTACCTTATGGGTGATTCCATACTTGCGCACTAATGATTCAAAGGGTCTATTGCAAAAATGACTACCTCCATCACTGATTATCGCTCTAGGGGTTCCAAAACGGGAGAAAATGTTTTCCTTAAGAAAAGAAAGAACAACTTTATGGTCGTTGGTTTTGGATGCAATGGCCTCTACCCACTTAGAGACATAATCAACAGCAACAAGAATGTATAACTTACCTTGAGTTAGGAAATGGTCCCATGAAATCAATACCCCAAACATCAAACACTCAACAATCAAAATGGGTTGTAAGGGCATCATGTTTCTCTTAGTGATACTTCCTAATTTCTGGCACCGGTCACAAGCAACACAAAACGCATGGCTATCCTTAAACAGTGTTGGCCAATAGAAACCGCTTTGCAAGATCTTTGCAGCAGTTTTCTTGGCACTAAAGTGGCCTCCACATGCATGGTCATGACAGAAAGAGATTACATCCCTTTGTTCAGAATTGGGGACACATCTCCTAATGATTTGGTCTTGGCAGTACTTAAACAAATATGGGTCATCCCAAAGGAAATGTTTAACTTCAGCCAAGAACTTAGAACGGTCTTGTTTAGACCAATGCAAGGGCATTCTACCTGTAGCAAGGTAGTTCAGACACAAGCATCAATTGCTCATCAGGGAATGATTCCCTAATTAGCACAGATTCATCAGCAGATTCAACATTCAGCCTAGACAAGTGATCCTCCACAACATTCTCTGACCCTTTCTTATCTCGAATTTCGAGGTTAAACTCTTGTAACAAGAGTATCCATCGAATTAGACGAGCCTTAGCATCTTTTTTAGACAAAAGATATCTCAATGCGCATGATCAGAATAAATGATGACCTTAGACCCTATCAAATAAGATCTAAACTTATCTAATGCAAACACAACAGCTAGCAACTCTTTCTCAGTTGTGGAATAATTTAGTTGAGCATCATTAAGTGTTTTACTAGCATAGTAGATCACATAAGGGAGTTTGTCTATTCGCTGGCCCAAAACAGCTCCTACAGCATAGTCAGACGCATCACACATAATCTCAAATGGTAATGTCCAGTCAGGTGGTCTGACTATAGGGGCAGATGTAAGGAGAGCCTTCAGTCGCTCCCATGCTTCCTTACAAGCATCATCAAAGACAAATGCAACATCTTTTGCAAGAAGATTGCACAAAGGTCGTGAAATTTTACTAAATTCTTTGATGAATCGGCGGTAAAAACCCCCATGGCCTAAGAATGATCTGATGTCCCTTACAGAACGAGGTTGAGGCAAGTGTTGAATGAGATCTACCTTGGCTTTGTCTACTTCTATGCCTTTTTCCGAGATGATATGCCCTAGAACAATGCCTGAGTTAACCATGAAATGACATTTTTCCCAATTCAAAACCAAACTCTTTTCCTTACACCTAATCAGCACACGAGTGAGGTGATGCAAACACTCATCAAAAGAAGACCCAAACACAGAAAAATCATCCATGAAAATTTCAAGAAACTTATCTACCATGTCAGAAAATATGCTCATCATGCAACGTTGAAAAGTAGCGGGTGCATTACACAACCCGAAAGGCATACGACGGTAAGCAAATGTTCCATAAGGACAGGTAAACGTGGTCTTTTGTTGGTCTTCGGGTGCTATGTGAATTTGGTTGTAGCCAGAATAGCCATCTAAGAAGCAATAGTGACTATGCTTCGCCAACCTTTCCAGCATTTGGTCAATGAAGGGAAGGGGAAAATGGTCTTTCTTGGTTACTGTGTTCAGTTTTCTATAATCAATGCAGACTCGCCACCCTGTGGTTACATGGGTGGGGACAAGTTCATTCATCTCATTTTGAACTACAGTAATGCGGACTTTTTGGGTACTACCACGAATGGGACTGACCCACTGGCTATCAGGGACTGGGTAAATGATACCCGCATCAAGCAGTTTCAGAATCTCACCCTTGACAACATCTCTCATGTTGGGGTTAAGTCTCCTTTGCATTTCCCTAGATGGTTTAGTGTTCTCCTCAAGGTTTATGTGATGCATGCAAATTGTGGGACTTATACCCTTAAGATCTGAGATGGTCCAACCTAAGGCTCCTTTATGTTCTTTAAGTACTTCTAAGAGTCGACTTTCCTGTTCTGTGTCTAAACATGATGCAATAATCACAGGTAAAGTGTCAGAAGGACCTAAGAAAGCATACTTCAAAGTATCAGGTAATGGTTTCAAATCAAGCTTAGGTGGTGTATCAAGAGGTGGGGCAGATTTGGTATCAGAGAGTGGAAGTGGTTCCACTGCATTCTGCCATTTAGCAATATCCATGTGCGGAACAGATTCAAGCAACGAGTGAATTTCCCCAATGTACTTAGACTCGAAGAGATCTAAGTCAAAGTTATCTAAACATGCTTGCAAAGGGTCCACTGACAAAATGTCGGGCAAAGAGTCTTGGATCAGACTCTCGATCATGTTAATCTCATGCAAATCAAGTATCATCACAATCAATGGGTTGTTGACTAGTGTTAAAGACATTCAGCTCTACGGTCATGTTACCAGGCATTGGACGTCGCCAGGAAAGGACGTCCTAAAATCACAGGAATGTGATTACTTGGGTTTTGCACGGGTTGAGTGTCTAAGACGATGAAGTCCACAGGAAAGAAAAATTTATCAACCTTGATTAACACATCTTCAACAATACCACGGGGGATTTTCACAGATCTGTCCGCTAACTGTAGCGTAACAGGTGTGGGCTTCAGCTCCCCAAGGCCCAATTGCACATACACAGAGTATGGCAATAGATTCACACTGGCTCCTAAGTCTAGTAACGCCTTTTCGACCACATGGTCACCTATGGTGCATGTAATTGTTGGACTACCTGGGTCTCTAAACTTAGTTGGAATCTTGTTTTGGATTATGGAGCTCACTTGCTCAGTGAGAAAGGCACGCTTATGCACATGAAGCTTTCGCTTTTGTGTGCACGGGTCCTTCAAAAACTTAGCATAGGTGGGTATTTGTCTGATTGCTTCGAGAAATGGAATGTTTATGTTAACTCTCTTGAACATTTCCAAAATCTCATTGTATTGGTTACCCCCTCTCGTTGCACCAACCGTTGTGGGAATGGAGCAACGGGTACATGACTTGGCAAAGAAACATCTATATTGGTAGGATTCTTGGGTTTATCAGCATGCTCAGATTCTTTCTCTACAGTAGATGTTTTCTGCGGTGTTGTGTGTACTGGTGAGTCTGATGGAGACTCGCTTGACGGTGGTACACCTACATTGTTCTCAACAACTCTACCACTACGGAGAGTGGTGATGGCATTCGCATGACTATGTGAAGTTTCATTGCAGGTAGAGGAGCCTGCCTGAAACACATTCTTTGGATTTTGTTGGGGTTGACTTGGAAATTTGCCTTTCTCTCTCTCATTCAATGCATCACAGATTTGACCCATTTTAAGTTCTAGACTTGTGAAACGTTGGTTGGTGGTTTTCTGAAGTTGTGAAAGATTTTGGGTTAACAGACCGACACAGTCTTCAAAGCTAGTCTTTTTCTCTACAGGGTACTGAGGGTGTGGTTGTACTTGGGGGTTTCTAGGATATGAATATCCTTGGTTGTTATTTGTTGGTCCCCCTTGTACAGGTCCTTTAGACCATGAGAAGTTAGGGTGATTCCTCCACCCTGGGTTGTAGGTTTGAGAATACGGGTTGTTCTCTTGCCTATGGTATAATGCATTGGCTTGCTCGGTTTTGGACTCTTGAAATGCATGTAAGTCCTGGGACAGTTTGTCCACTAAGTGGTCGAGCTATGGCATGCGGCACAAGTGGCCATTTCAATTTGGTCACGGAGAGTAGGGGCATTAGATTTTACATTCTTTTGCAACTCAAGCACTTCTATTCTCCGGGCCAAAGATGCCATTTTTGCATTTCCCTCAAAGTCAGACTCAATTCTATGAACATTACCTACAGGGGTAGTTCTTTTCGGTTCACGGATGGACTCCCACTGTTGAGTCTTTTCAGCGACTTCGATTAAGAAAGTCCAAGCCTCATCAGCACTCTTGTCAATAAATGCACCATTGCACATTGACTCGACTGTGGTTCGGGTTCTAACATCTAGACCCTCATACAATATTTGCACGAGTCTCCATTTTTCAAAACCATGGTGGGGACATTGGAGCAATAATTCATTGAATCTCTCCAAGTATTTTGCTAGAGTTTCGTCTTCTAATTGCACAAAACCATTTAGACTTTGGCGAATTGTCGCCGTCTTATGGTTTGGGAAAAACTTTTGAAAAACTCTTTTGTGAGGTCATCCCCAGTTCTAATGGTGTGGTTGTAGGGCATGAAGCCAAGACTTGGCTTTGTCTTTCAGAGAAAAAGGAAACAATCTCAGTTTGAGGGACTCCTCTGGCATTTGGTTAAAACGCAGAGTCCCACAAATATCCTCAAAATCTCTCACATGATGGTAGGGGTTTTCAGCATCAACCCCTCTAAACACGGGTAGCATGTGAATGGTGCTTGCTTTCAGTTCAAACTGACAAGCATCAGTTGGCAGAATGATGCAAGAGGGCTGGCTTGCCCTGGTTGGGTACATGTAGTCCTTGAGACTACGGGGTTGGTTTTGTTCATCACCCATAGTTTTTGTTTCAGATAGGTCTGGGCTTGGGCTTTCGGTTGAAGAACTGGGTATGCTTACGATTTCGTCCGGGCGGATTCTAACTAGTCGATTTGTTTGGTCTCTAAAAGACACAATCATAGCCTAGCTAGTGCATCTAGCATGTTAACAAACAATCAAGCTCAACACAGAAAAGCAAAAACTCAAAAATGTCCCACCAATACAAGACTCAAGCCCAAAAGATTTCTTTTTGATGTTGTAAAGCCCAGCTAATTAGGTGGATTCCAGCCCAGATGATGTGGGCTCAATTTGTGTGCAGAGCCCAGGTTGGGTGAAAATGCACAGCCCAGGTTATTGCCTGGCCCAGTTGTGTGGGCTTCAGTTGACGTGCAGAGCCCAGGTCGTGCAAATGCACAGCCTAGTGGTTATGGAAAGCCTAGTGGTACTGGGTTCTAGCCCAGCTTGACACAGCCCAGTTTTTGTGCAGGGTTTATGCACAAGTTGTTTCTGTGCAGGTTTGGTTAAGCACAACACAAGAAAAGTAACAATTGGGTAAAATGCACAGCACAGCTCATGCAAGTCACAACACAGCACAAGTTCAAGTGCAGCTCACAACACAGCACAGGTTAACAAAAGCAAGATTTATGTGAACAGCACAGCACATCATGTGCAGGACAGGTTGTACACAACACTGGCCTGTTGGCAGGTGCACAAGAAAATACCCACAAATTGTAGCACGGGAGAGGCGATGCACAACTCAGTTACAAGGTGTGAACAAAGAGAGTTAAAAGCGTGTATGGTGCACGGGGTTGATGGATGTGCTCACTCGGGGTGAAGCATGTCTTTGGGTTGTGTGTTTGAAAAACAAGCTAAATGCTAAAGCAACTCTGCTACTCAACAACTCATTCAAGCACCCAAGGTGCACACACAATTTATAGATCTTTGGTGTACGGATGTAACAACGAGATACACAATCTCAATATATTTGCAGTGTAAATAAACTTCACAGATGGAACAAATAAATCAGCAAATAATCAATGCTAGCACTTTACAGCATGCTCAGCAAGGTCAGTTGAGCTCAAAACTCAGAGATTATGCACAAGTTGCAGCAGATGTAGGGGTCTGGCAACAACTTGGCTCACCAGGTCTCACACAAGGATAGATTCAGATGGCAACAATCTTATTCAAATGTCACAAAATCAAGCAAAAATCCCCGAGGTTGAGCAAGACTCAGCAAGGTATCTGGCTTATCATGCAAATAATGGTTACTTGTAAGCTCAGGGTTGACAGAGTAAGGTTTGCTGAAGTACAAGGCTACCAGCTAACCAATCTTAACCAGGCTGCTACTCAAGCTCAGCAGCTACATGGGCTGGAGCTGAGCACAGAGGATGTTGAAGCCTAAGGTTTAAAGTGAGAGAGCAACTGGTTCAGTTGACTCTATTTTACACAGGCTATGCTCAAGTTATATACATCACAAGTTATATCATTCATTCATTCATCAAGCATGCTATGTCAACATTCATGTAAGCAAGGATAGAAGATGATACCACCAGTATAAAACTGGGTTTAGGCAAATCCACTACTTGCTTTGCTGCTCCATTTTCTACGCTTCCTTGGTTTGGCTTTAGCTGCTCCACAGGTACCTGCTACTCAAGAGAGAGTTTCAGTTCTCAAACTTGCAAAGTTAAAGCAAGTACATCAAGATACTAATACTGGAATTTCAAAAACAAGGATTCTGCAGGCAGCAGTATGTAACAAGGAAGGCACTGCTTATGGGACTAATGACTTATGCTCACAGAAACAATGATTCTCAGTGACTGAGAAATTTGCAGTTTATTACAAAGACAGAGAGTACTGCTAAACTATAGGATGATGATGCTGGTATAGACAGGCAGCAAATGTAAAAACAATAGAGACAATGCACAGAATACTAGAATGGAGATTTACAGGTGTTGAAATAAACCAGGGAAGTTAAAACAAAAGAAAACTTAACACAGTTACACTCCAAAACACATGAAGATGTATGACAGGGTAAGATGAAAGATGAAAGATGAGCCGAAAGCAATGACAGAATGATTGAAGTTTACACTATGACTAACATGCTCATGAACAGATTACAGCATACACTAAACAGATGTGACAATGTATAAATGCAAGAACAGATGCAAAAACCAGGTGCAAAGATGTAAAAAAATAATTTAGTTAAGTTATACTAGCGAGAGATTAAGTTACAGAGATGCAAATGACAGGGAAAACAAGAAAGAAACTACACATATATACAGGGTTATCTGAAAATAAGTTAAGAAGTCGTTGTAGTATAGTGGTAAGTATTCCCGCCTGTCACGCGGGTGACCCGGGTTCGTTCCCCGGCAGCGGCGCCAAAAACTTGGTAGGTCTTTAAAGAGATGTTTCCTACGTGTAAACTGCAAGTGCACAGCGCCTGTTGGAGGCGTGGCAAGCACAGGTCGATCCCACAGAGAAATGGAATGTGCAAGGCTGATCTAAAGGCTTCTTAAATGATTTTCTAGAAAGTGTAACACAATAATGGGTTGTTTGTCGATACGACTGAGTTGAATTGTGACTCTAAGCTAAGGTATCAAATAAGAAGTGTAAACAGGTGGTTGAGTGATACTAGGGTGATTAAATCCACCCTCTGATCTTATAATAAGGCAATACAAATTGATGAACTAATTATCCTTATCTACCCCTAGTATCACTGGTCTTCTTACAGTACCAGTGATCACAGGAAAATTCAGTTCAAAAGCTCACTATTTTTCCTAAGCAATACACATACTAAGAACAAGTTGATAATCTAATTGCTTCATATTAAATCAAAGGGTTTCAATTACACCCTAGCAAGATGACTTAGAACATTATGCAAAGAAATAAACAAACTTCAATTTTAAGTTACAAAACTAAACCCTAAAACATGCTGTGTTTTTTTCTCTCACAACAAAAACAACATATATATCTCACCAATCGCTCAAACTAACCACTAATCGATGACCCAAACCTCGCTTTTCTGCTCTCCGAATCGACCATGCATGGGTTGTTAGTGAAACCCTAGCTCTAACTTATCTCTAACCTAGCTTCTAAGGTATGGAGAAGCTATGATAGAGATAAGTCGAAAATAGGGATGGCGGAGCGAGTGCCGATGGCGTTGGTGTGGTTTGTGGTCTGCTGGTGTCAGGGGAAGGAGATGGTGGTGATGGCTCTGCACTGTCAGGAGAAGGGGAAAATAATGGGTTTTTCTGCAGGTGGTATGGAGAAGAAAGAGAAGATGGAGGAGAAAATGGTTTTGGTCGATAGGGTATAGGTGTAGGTGGGTTTTGTTGTGAAGCAGGCACATCGAGTGTTGATGGGAAGGACGGAGCGAGCATTGGATGCGGATGGGCGAGATCTGAACGGCTCAGGGAGAATCGGGCTGTTTTGGTGTTGAGCGGGAGCAGCGAGAAATGATGTGAGGAAGGCAGCGACCGTTGGATGTAGATGGAGCAAATCTCACGGTTCAGAGTAAAACGGGTCTTGAATTTGGATTATGGGCCGGGTCTTGGACTGCTCAAGCCCATGTCTTGTAAATGGGTTGCTACTTGTTGGGTTGCAACTGATGCGCACGCGGGCTTTGGCTTTCTGCTCCATAGACGCTCGTCTCCAATTCTCTGCTCTTTTGGCTCCTTAATTTCTCCGAGGTTTATTCACTACCTAAAAACACAAAATTAATTAGTACAAGTATTTATTCTTGAAAACAAAGAAAACACAGAATCTGGGATAATATCTGATTTCTGAGCACAAAAGATGAGTTAAATGCCAATAAATAGATGTAGAAATATGCAATATTTGGCACTCATCAAAGCCTCGACCCAACATCAACGAACGGGGAAATGGTAAAACGGGGACTCAAACTTCCCTCTTCCCACGGAAGAAGTGATCGAGTTACTGGAAGTCTAGGTTCAAGATGATTCAATCTACTGTTCATCAGAGAGCTAACTAAAGAAAAAATGGAGAATCCCAGGAGTACACAAGAATCCTCTCCCAATCAGAACCTTTACACTCTCTGAACAACCAATCAAAGAAGCAGTTCAATCGTTGATCGATCATATCTGTGAAATTGCTCTATCTGTCTAAGGAACAAAGGAAATACATGATCACAGCACCAAATTACATTGTGTCAGACGTCTGTCCATCCCGGAAATACTCCTTGAACCTTCATCCACGGACAAGGAGATGCACGACTGGGGACTGCTTACCAAAGTCCATCTCAGAGGAAATGAATTCGGAAGAACGTTGATCGATGCTAGCACCGCTATTAATATTATTCCATTGAAAACCCTCAGAGCTGCAGACATCACTCGACAAGAAGCTACTCATGATCCCATATCAATCAGAGACCTTGAAGGAACACTCGGAAATACTTATGGCTACATCATTCTCAAAGTAAACATAAGTTCAACCTGGACAGAAACCAAGTTTCACATAATCAGGAAGATCCAGGATATGACATGTTCTTCAGACGAGCGTTGATCCGCGCTGAAAAGATGGCTACTGAAAAAGCGCATTTGGTTGCACATTTCTCCAACGAAGAAAGTTTCTGATCCAGAAGATTTGGCGGACATTCCAGAACTTGGAGGAATTTTGAACTTTGACGAGGTTGAAGCAAGAACCTGCAAAAGATGCATAGACATTCATCAAGATTCCGCACTCAGGCAAGTCGCATTCATTCCATGTCTATGCCATTTATTTCCTCACATGCTATCCTAGCATGGGGACTCAATTCTTTTAGCAACTCTGCTATTAGAAGACGAATGGTAGCTTCACCACATTACTATTTTACCAAGTGGTTGAATCTGACATTTCTCCGAATCGAGCACTGAGACATTCATTACTGAGATGATGTCCAAGCATGGCAAAGAACACTTTGGGCGTTTCTCCATAGCCTTGCAAGAGTGTCCATGTGTGCCACAAAATCAGAAATCTCTGATGTCTGTACAAGTGTTGAATCCCACTACCGCAACGAAAGGAATCCTGAATCAACAGAAGATACTCAGGGCCGAGACGATCAAACCTAAGACATTCGATGCTTAAGGGATATGATGCTTCAACGCTCAAGCATCTAAGAAGCTTTCAAATTGTACTCACAGTCAAAGTGTACACCTTCGATAATGGCGTATCTGGCTTCAGCACAAATATCTCGACAATGACACACTGATTCAACACCAGCATGATCAAAGTGTAACTGAACTAAAATCGACAGGTCTTCGTTATCCCATGATAAGACTTTTAAAGAAGATGCAACATCATTCATCCATGGATAGCACAAACTCCTTCAACATACACTGGGGACTGGACTTATTGGAGAAATCGATTCAAATATATCAATAAATATTATCCACATACAAGTTGTTGCGAACTGATGTGATTCCATGAAACTTCATCAATAAGACCTCTCTGCATCACAAGTCCCTGCACGACTGAAAGACTTCCTCTCTTCACCGATCACATCCAGAATGAAGACCGCTGCTGCTGTCTGCCGCAGCAACGTCGATTCAGTGACGAAGCCAGTTCACATTAAAGTCATACTGTTCAGGAGAATTTGGGTTGAACTCCCAGTACACCTTCATCTTAGGGATTTTCAACCCTGCAACTAGTTCGTGAATGTAAAGGCTCACTAGATGGAGGAGCAACGACTATGTTGATAATCATGGTTCTAGCCTTTTCGATCTCTGGAGCAACTCTGACCATAGTATCGACATCAATAAGGATATCTGGTGGAAATTCTTCCATGGTCTCAGCATCAACAAGAATGTATGGAGAAAATTCAATCGTGATCTCAGCATCAACAACAGTCTCAGTCGCAACATCCGGCTTCATCAACTATCCATTCTCTGAAGCGTTACTCGATGGATCGTACTTCTTCAAGCCCTAGTGATTCATATCAAGATGTGTAGACGTAAAAACATGTTAACATGAACGTCTTCCCAAAGCTTGCACGACAGACGGACACAAGCTAAAGTCTTCTACAAGATGTTCTCATCGCCTTTACAAATAAGATATAACACATTTCAGGCCATGGGTTTACAAAAACGTACCAATGGGTGAGGAATGGGACAATGCTTCCTTAATGAAAGATGTTCTTCTATGTCTCTGATACAACATACCAAAAGGGTGCATCAATCGGACATACGAGCTGAAAGATATGGCCTTTACTGTCAGGTCTATGAAATCTGAAAATCTTGTACGAGATTACAAATTACAAATGTGCACGCTTCGTTGGCTGACCTATATAACTCCAAATTGACTGGTTCTTTTCTCATATGATAACTCATTCTCTTAGCTTCAAAATTTGGGGTCAAGCACCGAATTCCGACGTCGTATGAGGTTCCTACAGCTTCCGGAGCATAAAACATGCAAGCAGAAATCCGTGGACGGGATTCATAACCTCTACAGTCGATCGATGTCCACCAGGTCTTTTCGCTAAGTCCTTCATCAAGGTACCTCCAACTTCGACGAACTAGGAGTTTACATCAAGTTTTTTGTACCCGGGTCCTCTATCTAGGTCTTGCCAGAAGAAGGGAAAAAGAAAGGGAGAGATTTAACAAAATACTAGGGACTGACGGTCCACTGATCATGACGATCAGTTCACAGTCCAAGACTCGTGACTGGCACCAAGTTCACATATGCTAATAATTCATCATAAAACGAATGCTACAACCAAGACATACAACAATGGTCATTACATCATCCCCTCTTGAGAGCAACCTAAGTTATGGTCCCGTGACCAAGGTTTCAGAGATGTTTCTACGACTGACAGAAACAAAAAAATGGTACTGCAAGCACCAAGCTCATGTATCAACCAAAGGGTTCAGGTTTCAAATTAATCAATGGCATTGAAAATCTTCATCAAACATTCAAGACACAAGCAAATGGTCTAAAGACACAAAAGAGACGTTTTACAGCAAGCATGGCTGAAGCGATTTTACACTGCCTTGTACAAAGAAATGAGCTGGAAGCAATTGGTAAGGAATCTAAGGTTGAGTTATACGTTATTCTCTTCGTATGGATATCCTCTACAACATATCCAAATTCACAAAAATTGGATAAACGAGCAATAAGATGTGTCCAAAACTTTGGACTACATGATAGCTGAAAATTTTCTGAAAACCTCCTGGAAGTTTACTATTTCTTCAATTTCGGCCCTAAAACATGCTCGAAAGCCGAAAAGCTTCTTAAATAAAGCTTGGAAATTTTCTGAGGATGAAGAAACATGTGTATATCATCAAAAACGGACATCGTATGAAGATTCTACAACATTTTCAATGAAGACCTAACTTCTGAATTTTCTGATGACGAATTATGACGAAATTCTTCATTCATCCACATCTGAATCAGGAGCTGCACCATCAACGCAAGGCCGAACTTCATCTTCAGCCGGTAGTCTCACTTGCTGAAGTCGGCGGTGTTTCTGCTGCTTGAGATATGAGCCTATATATCCTAACACGAATCACTCTCCATGCGTCAGTTTTCTAAAATCTCTGATTGGTTGATTCACCTTGTCATGAACATCTGCAGAAGTCTTCATCTTTGAATTGATATTCCTGGAGCGTTCCCCGGAAGAGCCAGAGGGGTGGTTGTATCTGGAAGTCACCATTATCTGTTACGAAAAGTGTGGAGTCAAACACATCAGTAACAATACCCGCTAAAACGGTAACAATCCAACTCTTACCTATTTATAATTTCACTAGATGTAGTGATTATAACGTCAGAATTTCGAAAACTTGCTCGTTCCTTAAAACCTACAAAGACGAACAAAATTCATTATTTGAAATCACGACTTGATTTTCATAAAACCGTGAACAACCCACGTGAATTTTAACATCCACTGGTTTTTCAAAAATTGGACAGACGTTTCTACAATTGTGAAAACTCACATACATACATTATTTCACCATCTATAATTGTCTACTTTCAACAGTTGTTCAAAATCAAAACATGATTATATATATATTTAACGTGAAACTCACGTAAATTTGAAAAAAATATATCTCTCTCTCTATATATATACATATATTTTTGCTCCCTCGCGCGAGCATCTGTCTTTGAAGCGAGGGTATATTTTCAAAAATTTCTGAAAGCTCGAAGATAAATTTTTTCATGAAAGCTCATAAACAAAATTTTATTACTAACAGACGCACGTTTATTCACAAAAAAAAAACAAAAAAAGCTTTTCTCTCGTACGAGCATCTACCTTTGAAACGAGAGTTTATTCCACTTTGTGAAATCTCACATATTTGAAAAATAAAATTTTGGTTTTCGTGAAAGATCATAGACAAAATTTTTTTCATTAGACTCAGGTCTATTTTATTTGTTTTTGAAACTAACGAACGAACGAACGTTTGTTCCTAAAACAAGGATTTCCTTTTTTGGGCCCTGGCCCACAAACGCTAAACCGACCAAAACTGGACCTCCGATCGTCCAAATCAGCAGTGCTTCATCTCTCCGTGATCACGGGATGACACTCTATGATACCATCAGGGTCCTTACCTGAGCATTTGCTCGTACATGACATCATTGGAGCAAATCAGGGATTCTGAAAATACCTTTGTACGACCGAGTTTAACTGCTTATCTCGTCAACTGGAAAATCACCATCTAATGCTTACTGCGGAACATGACTGTCCCTCACTAAGCAGGGGACTTAATGTTGATGGTGGATTTTCGACAAAGGTCAAAATCGTAAAATCATGATATTGCATGTTTTTGACCCGGCTTCAGGAACGCATGTGACGATTCATATTTTATGATCCGTGAACCGTTCACGAACTCTGACTGAGTGAGTATTCCTCTCAGAGCCATGATGAACATGTTTCTCGAAAGGCCTCCCCGGCTGAGCGTTCGATAGCTGCATATTTCATCATGCCCTCTATGTAGAATAACGATTGGGCGGTTCTCTGGACATAATTGTTTGTCAGAGGGCTTAACGCCTTCAGGACGTCGACGATACTGGTTGTTCCCTGATTACATAGAGAGACCCACCTCTACATAGAATAATGATTGGGCAGTTCTCTAGACATAATTGTTTGTCAGAGGGCTTAAAGCCTTCAGGAAGTCGACGATACTCGTTGTTCCCTGACTATGTAGACAGACCGTGTATAGATTCAGGCGGCTCTCTAGACATAATTGTTTGTTAGAGGGCTAAACGTATTCAGGACGTCGACGTTGCACGTTGTTCCCTGACTATACACCTTTCAGAACGAATATGATGCTTCAACTATCTCATATCTCGATTCTGCAAATGGATTAATTCTACCGTGACATTCATCCACTGAATTCCTAGAAAATAATCGAGTATATCTCATTACTCCGTTCCCTGAATTCCCCAGCTGGATTCATGGATTAGTAATAGATAACCATTTTATCTCATTACTCTGTTCCTTGAAATCCCCGACTGGATTTCATGGATTAGTAATAGATACTCAATTTATTTTATTACTCCATTTCATGAATCATTCTCCGTTGAATTTCATGAATTAGTAATAATTACTCAACAATCGGGCATCTGGACTATCACCGAGTAAGCCACAATAAAATGGTGCAAGTGTACTCAACAATGATGCACGAACGAGCATTCGAAAATATGGACAAACGATGAATCCCTACACAAAATAGGAGAGAGAAAATAATAATAAAAAAATAAAAGAGGCGCCTATGGACCGGGGCCACCGGCCGGCCGGTCATGCCGCCGTGGCCGGTCCCCCACGCCTCTTCCTTTATTTTTCTTATTTTATTATTTTCATGAACTCATGAAGACTCCTTCATTCGAGCAACTTTCCTTGTTTGAGCAAAACTCACGGTTTCTCCATATTTTCACGGTTTCATGAAAAATAATAAAATAGGGAAAGGTGTCACGGGACCGGGCTACCTAGCCGGCCCGCCATGCCCTAGCCGTGGCCGGTCCCATACCTTGCAATCCCTTGTTTTCATAATTATTATTTCTCTCATCTCATGAAACTCCTTCGTTTGAGCAAAAAACCCTGGTTTCTTCATATTTTCTCAAATATTGCTCAAACCATGAAAAAGCCAAAAAGTCAAATGCTATTCACGAAAAATATTAAAATATTATTATTATTTTAATATTCTCAAAATACTGATCGAACGAGCAAAGTCCTACTTGCTCATTCGAGCAAAATCAAGAATTTCAGTCAAAGATCAAACTCTTCTGAAAATCCAAGATATTGCTCAAACGCATACCAGAAAATATCAAAACTCTTAGGACTGGGAAACGGACATTATGGTGACACGGGAATGCTTCCTTGACCGACCAAGGCCATCCCTAAGGCTTGCAAGGAGCCTGTCCCACACATCTTCATAATTTTGAACTAATTTGCTCAATTGCTCATATTGGGTCCAAACTCTTTCCAAACAACTTGGAATTTGCTCGAACAACCATCAGCTGGTCCACGACCACCAAGGGCCCGTCACATGCTCTCTTGGTCGGTCCCTCACTTCTCCATAATTAGGTTTTATCACCTAATGCTCAGACGAGCACTATTCTAATAAATGATTAAACTAGCATTTAATCATCCTTTCACCAACCAGTCAACAAAGGACTTTGGTGCACGCTCACTCGAGCACTTGGGAGCTACATGGTCGTCCATCATCCCATGTAGCCCGCCACTCCTTCACTCAGTGACTTATTTTCAATAAATCATCAATTGATGAACAATTGATCAAAAATTAGGGTTTCGAACAAATGCTTTGCAAATCATGATGTTGAGCAATTTCAAACACTAATAAATTTATGTTGACCCAGCAATCAACTTCTGGATTAATTATATAATATTTGGTAGGCTACCAATATTTTAATTAATATTTTATTGGGTCACATTACCAATAATTCGTCGAATTGAGAAATAATTGCTCAGTTGCTCGAATATTGATCCAACTATTAATATTCAGTAGTTCGTCAAATTGAGCAATACTTGCTCAGTTGCTTGAATATTGATCCAACTATCCATATTCAGTAATTCATCGAATTGAGCAATACTTGCTCAGTTGCTCGAATATTGATCCAACTATCAATATTCAGTAATTCGTCGAATTGAGCAATACTTGCTCAGTTGCTCGAATATTGATCCAACTATCAATATTCAGTAATTTATCGAATTGAGCAATACTCGCTCAGTTGCTCGAATATTGATCTAACTATCAATATTCCGCCGAATATTACTCAATATTCAACAATTCGTCAAATTTACAATATTTGCTCAGACGAGCAATATCAACATCGTTTAATCCATGAATCACTGAGATATTCGTCAATCATGCTCAATTCAACAAAACCTAGACTCACTGTATAATCAAGTCAACGACTGATTAATCAAATACACGTCTGCTTTGCAGACTCCACGTTCGTGAGACATCAATCACGTCACATGGGGGATATCAATTAGGGTTTTGATCTGGCGGACTACAACACGTATATTCATCTACGATGAGAAATGTGAGTAAGTCGTGCAAGCGGTTGAGGGAGTTGGAAAAGTAGTGGGTGGACGATCAACCAAGTCTCCACACGACACGGAACTGGTTTTACCACGATCTCCTACTTTCTCATTCTTTCACTCAAGAAACCGTCACACTTACTGGGATCAAGGTGTTACTATTCTGACAATAAAAATAAGTTTCAAAATCGATGACTAACGACAACATTCGTCTACACAACTCGATCGAAACTTATTTTCAGAACTCAACAGTTCATCAATTTGCAGAAACCCACAAACACATCCACAATTCTTGATCATCATTGATCCCACACAATTCTCAGCTTCCCTCCTACAGATCAACCCATCTCCCTCTTTGTGACCGAATTGACTCTGGAACGTCCATTGACTTGGTTTAGGCCGGAGTCATACAGATTGATCTCTCGAACTCAAAGCACTCCCATGCAGTGCATCTGTGTGAGGTTAAGCAGTTTGTTCCGTTGAGGAGTCTCGCCCAAGCCGTCGTCTCTTCACCTTCCTAAAAAAACCAGCAAATTGTTTTCCCCCATCTACAAAACCCTAATTTTGCCTTCTCTAATTCACTTCTTCTTCTAAATTTGAATCAACTACATGACAATCTTTACCACCTACAACCCTTCCTTCATCTAACTCCTCTTAGGTTGATATCAAAATATTCATTTTTCATTCTCAAATCAATCGCAGACGAAGAACAGGAAAAATGAAGAAGAAAAAGAAAAGAAAAAGAATTTGTTTTCTCCCTCAAAGTCTCAAATTCGTTGATTGAATTGGAATATTAATATTCGATTTGAATAGCTTAGCCGGTCCATATATTGCTCTGACTTCTGAGTCGTCCAACTTTATAGAGATAACATCAATCTAAGATCACTGCACCAGAAGCTAACACGTGTTGGTTTCCATAAAAGGATATAAAAGTAATTTACACATCATTATCTCATCTCAGCCAACGAGAAATTGACCAGTTAACTCGATATATTGACTGAGATAATGAAATGGGACATAAACAGTTGATTTGGCTTAGTTTTGTAAGAAATTAAAAAAGTGGCTTGGATTTGAAAAGAGGTACCAAAACAGACCCATGTCTGTATATATTCCAAAAAAAAAAAAAAAATTTGTGAGTCAGGCTTAAACCGTATATGATAATGATGTGGTTTCTTATGATAATGATGTGGTTTCTAATTTCTTTAGAGCAAGTCTTATGGTGGAAGAGTTCCATCTTCCACGCCACCTCGGCATTTCGAATTGTGGATGGAAGCGCAAGTGTAGTGGTGGAACAACAAAAACGTTAATCTTAATAGCGTTGAGCGCTAATCAGAATAGCGCTAAAAAAACGCTAATCAGAATAGCGCTCAATGCTATTAAGATTAACGTTTTTTTCTCAGCCATTAGATTTTCAATGGCTCGTTTTAAATCTACGGATAAAAACAAAGTGTTATTCGGAATAGCGTTGAGCGCTATTCTGATTAGCGTTTTACGCTAATCTAGTTAGCGCTACCATGGATCCCACAGACCATCCCACGAAATCATGGAACTCTGCTTAGATTTCCTGTGGAAGACCCCAATTTAGAAGTCACTAGACCTACATTCCACAGTTTTTCCACACTTGGAATGACTTGGATTCCACCATAGACTTGCTCTTATGAGGCATAATTTTCCAATATCCAACGGTGAATGAGCAATTAGGTAGGTCCCACATCTTATCTTATACTAATATAAAGAAAAGAGGTAATTGTTCGGTGAAGCCTTTTCACATGACAATAATACCCCATTAACTAAGCTTTTAGTTAATATTTGTATATTTACAGGAATGCCATTGTTTTAAAAATAGATCACAAAAATTAAAACTTAGATATCTTTAAAAATACACATCGGATTTTTGCAAAATTAATATATTTGGAAAGCTCTTTGAATTATCTACGTAATGAGTACAAACAAGGATATTAAATTTTTATTTTAAGATTTTTTTTTTCTATTATTATCAAATTTGGTGTTGTTAAAAGAATCCAATTCAAGCATGTGCATCGCACATGTGGCCTTACTAGTAGTCATAAAACTAACCCCCAAAATTCCAACAGTAAACTGTTTCCATCCCCCTATATTGAATCTTCTCCATTTTCAGTTCTTGACCCAAATTATTTCTCCTCCAATTATCCAATTCTAATAACTCATGGATAGACTAGTAACAGTAGATGCAAAAGAACTAAACCTTCTTTTCAAACCAAACCAAAAATGTTCAACAAGTTTCAAGCTAACTAATCTTATGCATACCATGTCTATTGCAGTTTCTGTAACCACTACAAATCCTAATTTATTCTCAATCAGTCAACCTTTTTCTGTTCTTTCACCTCTCGCTTCATCAAATTTTACTCTATTTCTCACTTTACCATCAGAACTCCCGCAAATTTCATCTCCAATTGATTCTTTACATGTTCGTACAACAATTCTACCAACAGGTAAAGCTAATCAAGATGATCTCCACAGGTTTTTTACAAAACCTGGTGCATCTCATATCTTCAGAGATGCAAACTTACCCATCTATTTTGTTGGTGTATTTGTTGCAAAGTTCTTGATTTCTGAACCTTGTTTTCAGACCTTGGAGAGTAATTTTATGTTGTCTAAAGCTATTGGTAATTGTACTGAAACTCAGATTACGTCTCTTCTTTGGTATGCTGTTGGTAAGGGAAACCCTAGTTTTGTTTCTGCTTTGATTGATGCTGGTGGTGATGTAAATTTTAGAGATTTATCAAATGGAAAATCTTTGTTGTTTACAGCTGTTAATTCAGGTAATATAGATGTGGTTATGGTTTTGATTGAATCTGGTTGTGAGATTGATGGTTCAACTGATTGGTTTTTACATGATTCAGCAGCGATAAATCGAGTAGATTTGATGGGTTTGTTTTGTGAGTTTGGGTGTTTGGTTAATTCTGTTGATTCATATGGTCGAACACCCATTCATGTTTCAGCAATTCATGGGAATTTAGATGCTTTGAAGTTTTGTGTCAGTAAAGGAGGTGATACTGATTGTGTTGATAATAATGGCTGTACGCCATTACATTGTGCAGCTTCGGAAGGGCGGAGGGAAGTTGTAGAATTCTTATTAGAATGTTCTTCGTATTCAAAGTACTCGATTAATAGTGATGGGAAAACACCTTTTTTAGTTGCAATTGATAACGGGCATTCTCATTTACTTGATTCGCTTAGGTTAAGTGATGTTTTACATAGAGCGGCAACATTAGGAGATGTTCATGGATTGAGAAGTTGTATTGAAAAAGGAGCGATAATTAACAGTCGAGATCAAAATGGTTGGACTGCTCTTCATAGAGCTTCATTCAAGGGTCAAATGGAAAGCGTAAAACTTTTGATAAGTAATGGAGCTCAAGTTGATCTTGTTGATGATGCAGGTTATACACCATTGCACTGTGCTACTGAAGCCGGTCATTCTGAAGTTGCTTCATATCTGATAAAAAATGGTGCTTTAGCGAATACGAGTCTCAAAGGTGTGTCACCATTGAACTTGACTTCATTTAAGAATCATTCTGCTTTTAAATTCCCTTTATGTGAAGAAAAAGAACTAGTTTGAAATTCTATGTATGCGTCAGGTTCTGTTGTAGTTGTTTTTTGCTTTTTTGTTCTCTCAATGTAATTTATACAGAGGTGTAAGAGATGTCGATGTCGCTTCGCGAGGGAGAAAGCAAACGGTTTATGTAATATTATCAAAGCAAAACTGTATACCACACATGCCAAAATGGGCACTAAGCTTATATTTTAGAGCATGTCTTTTATGAGGATTGAGGTAATGAATCAAAGTTTTCTTTTTTTCCAGTGTTCATTTGTTCCTACTTGTTAGTGTATTTTGAATTCAGTTCTATACTTGATCTTCACCAGGACTTTAGCTTTTACTTCCGCGATGGTGTGTCGGTGTCTATACCACCAATAACTGAAGGACTATGTAAGGCTCCTAATCTGATTTTGTTCAGATTGTTAGGGATAGAGAATGGTTTGATGAAATGTGACAGTGATAAAGGAACTCCAATTCCATCAACTGTTGTTTGTGAAGATCAGTTGTTAAATCTGGTTTCATTAATGACCTGCTGCTACGAATTTACTTGAAAATTTATTTGAAGCATATGCCAAAATGGGGCTATTCGCTTGAAAGCTTCTAATTTAGACTCAAGATAATAAACTGATGTTTTCTTATTCATTGTTCAGTCTTTTTTACTACCTAATATAGTGAACTAAATTCGAAATACAGTCTCTGTCTAGGATGCAATCCTTCTTGAAGCTCAGTGTGTTGTTTTTCAAGAGTTCTTGCTAACTTGAAAGAGCGAAACCACTTGAAAAAAGCAATTAATGTCTCGGCGAACTGTCATTGAAGACTCTAACAGGTTACGAAAGTAAATTTCATTCATATTTTTCTACCCATACATTATACAGAGTTTCCATGAAAAATGATAGTAATAATGAACTTCCATTTCCTCAAACAGTGTTAACATTGTTGAAAAATCGTTCTTTCTTAGGCAGTCAATATATTTGGACAGAATTGGATGTTATTCTCTTTTATACATTTGATTATTTAGAAACTTTTTCTGCGCTATAATATAAAGTTGAGATTTTCCTCATTAGCATATACATGATTAACATAATTAGCTATTCCTTATCATCCAAGGATTTGTTAGGTCATTTGGTACAAGTGAATCCATTGAAGCAGATTGGTCGGTCACTTACAGTGTCACCAATTTTGGTTTGTTCTATTGACAACATGTTGTCTGACTCAATGCCATTGTCCTCTTAATCCGACAATAATTTTTCTACTAAAACTCTTTTATTCTCTTTTATGAGACTTATATTTCTTAATCTGCTTTTGGTTGATTTTTTCCATCTATTACTGTTGGTTGTTGTTAATGAAGGGGTTTAAAAGCTAGGTGCATCCAATTTGGCCATCACAACGGAACACAGTATCCGTAACTTCAGTTTAGAAAATATCGCGGCAGAGATGTTGGTATACACATTTGTTTTGTCTATTTTTTTTCAACTATGAAGCTTGAACACCACAGCAAGCTTAGGGTAGCAGGGAGTTTGCATGTATATAGTGCTTCAATGACAGTTCTAGAATCAAGACTGAGTACGAAAATCAGTCCTGCGCCCTCTAGATTTAAATCAAAACGATAAATATTGAACTGCAAAGATTGAAGGAGCTAGCGAACGGATACTAGGAGCATGCTTACTGGGGAGAAGCCTAAACATGTTGGATTCCTCTGGCGTCTGGGTCCTTCTCCCTGGTTTGTCATATAGGTGTTTAGGTACATTTGGGATGGAACACTTCATCGGACTGCCTGTTGCTGACTGTTACAAACATAACCATAATTCACCAAGACATGGAACATGACTTAGGGGCAAATATTTAGAGGGTGGTCTGGAATCATGGAACATGCTATGGGTCAAATAGATTTGAGAGGATGAAATCATCATTTATGCAAACTATACTTTCTTACGGCATGCCCCACTCCCATGCCAACCTCTCCCCCAAAGAAAGGATCGGTTACACTCTACAATAATAAGTAGAGAGATATTGGAACATTACTTTTAGGGCAAAAATTCTTGAAGGGGGATAGCATATTCTATGAAAATATCTGGTAGTTCTTTTTAGAGGATGGGAACATGATGCGTGTCGTAACCACAACAAATTAATTAATACTTTACTACCTAATTAACAAGTAATATAGGGTAGTCAAGGTCGATCCCACGAGGAGCACGAGATTCTAGTTGTAAAAATTGTCACGAAAGGGGGTGTAAAAAGCAAAAGAAAATAAACAAAACAATTAAAAGGTAAAGTTGAAAGCAATAAGAGAGACAAGATCAAGGAATCCTTCTTCGTTACGAAACAATGAATCAAGTTATGTTCTCTTCTACTTGTTATTAGTCACAAATTATCACCAACCGTAGGTAAAGCAGCTAGCTCAGTGCTAAACCCCTAAATCCCTTGTATCACCGGACACGGAAGTTCTCGACTACCGGATTCTAATCACCAAGCCACCTAGAATTAGCTCAACCTAGATGTAACTTGGCTCATGCATTAAGTTTTGTGAATTTCTTAGGTTGATATTAGTAGTTAGACTCTTAGCTCAAGGTCCACTTGCTAACGTTGTTTCTACACACAATTGCTCCACGGAATCCCTCCGCAAGGTCTCGTGTTTGCTACTTATGTAAAGAGTCAAGAAACGATTACTTATCTCCTAACTTTCACTAGCTTTAGATCAAATTAACAAATCAATTTAGTTGGCCACCCAAACAATCTATCAATCAATCATGAATGTCTTTAAGATCACTCCTATTAGTAAAAACAAACGATAATTATGTGAAAAACTTCAAGATAGAATTTGAAAACAAAAACTCAAAACATAAATTAAGAACTAGGAATTCATCCTCAATCAATAAATTAACTACTCATGTTAAAGAGTTCACACAAAGAATAAGAAAAGAAAAGAATTGTGTGTGTAGAGAGGTGTGTAGAAGTTGTAGAAAACTTCTCTATTTATAGGCTTCAAAATTCTCCAAATCTTCTAAGGATTAGAATCCTTTTCCTTTTGCAATTCAATTTCCAAATCCAAGCTTTTCTCAACTCTTCCACCTTCTCTTTCCAAATTTGAGTCCAATTCTCCATCCAATTCCTAGCCCAAGTCTTCATACCCATGAGAGAAGTCCATAGAAAATTTGAAATTTTGGCTCACGGAAACCGGGATTGTGGCGGAATTTGGTAGGAAAACGTCACCGCCGCCACCCGAAAATTTCTCCGTCGAGAGAATATTCGACGGAATATTCCGTCCGGTCCACCGTTAGGACTAACGGTCAAACTAGTCAAACTTAACGGTCAGTCGTCAGTCAACCGGGTCAAGTCAGAGAGGAGTCAGACTCGAGTTAGCTTCTTACTCGGTCTTACTCAGCTGAGTCATGGCAGGCCAAAATCTTGCACATGCCACAGCTTTTCCACAGCCAAGATGGCCCTGCACTATTCTTCATCCAGCCATAATGGCTATACACCCCCGCAAACATCCCGGCATTCATCTATACATGCATTTCTCATTCACAATTACCACCTGAGCTGCCTCCTGCCAATTCACAACCTCAACTCTAGATGCTCAATTACCACCTGCAGATTTATTGGCTTGTATCAGCGACTTCCCTTGCACAGTCTAGTCCACTCCTTCCCTGACCATTCTGGTTAAGTCACTCCATCTCAATCAAGCCAAATACCAGCAACAGCTGCTCTCAATTAGCCGTATCTCCTCAGCCGAATCCATGGCAACACCAGCAATAACTCCACCAGGCCATATGCCATTCTTAGCCCCATTAACTCATGTTCATTGCAATAACAGACTTAAAACCATCAGCTACACCGTCTTCTCATCCTTCTTGCACTGCAATACAGCTTCGCAGCCCATATCCTTGCCAGCTCTATCTCTGCACAACTTATACAGCTCACCAGCGCCTACCTCAGCTTCAATCACACATCAATAGGCACTACAACCTGCAATTCCACCAGCTACCGTACCTGCACCTGAGTTTCCAACCGCAGCTGCAACTCCACACTTTCCTAACATACATCTATAGTAGCACTTCTATTCCATTACAAAGCCATGACTTCCTAAGCCACAAAGCGAGCCAATCTTCACGGCAATCATCACACGCTCTGCAAAACCATCTGAATTGCAGCTCCAAACTATCGCTTCCACAATCTGTAGCCATTTGCAATTCTCAGGCCAACAGACTCCTGTAAGTCAGGTTCACAGCAAACAGCACTGACCTATCATCTAGCCAAACACACAACAACCAATTTCTGAATTCAATCAGTTCAGTCCAGCTGCAACCCAACACTACCTGCTCTTCCCTGCATCTTAGACATACATCTATCCTCCCTGCAATTACTCCCATCTCTTATCCGTCTAGCACCAACATCTGCTCAAGCTTGCTCTCTCGACCAACTCTCGGCTCAAACCACCTTGTACTTGCATTCATTTCATACACCAATGATCCAACAGCTCCAGCAACATCATCTTTTTCCTTAGCTCAGTAAATCATTCGCAGCTCATAATCTCCTTCTTCCCGACCATGAAGCCCTTGAAATTCAACTCGACAGCAGCAGCAACAACGGAGAATTCTTCTCTTCTCCAAATCCATTTCACTCGAACCCTAATTTCCTTCTTCTGGTTCCTGCAAGCTTGTAATAGGCAAGAACCCATCAATCTCAAACCAACCCGTCTCTGCAATTCTTGGTTAGAATCACAAACCAGTCTCATTCCAGTTAATCTCAGCTTCATCTTCTCTCGATTCGTCAGCAGACTTCTCAATCAAACCCTAGTTCGACTAATTTCTTCATCACAGAAAGTTAATCGAAACCCACAAATCAGTTTCTTCCCTGAGCTTCTCTTTTCTGTATTTACAACGTCCCTCGATTTGGCTCAACAACTGAGATGTTGCTTCTTCTTTATCTCATCAACTTCATTTACATCTCTCGGTTTTCAAAAAAAGTGTGCATTGTTCTTCTCCCTCGATCTCTCACGGGTTTCGATTTAGCTAATAACAGTAAATCGGTAGTACCCGTCTTCTCCATCTCCGAATCCTATCATCTCTCATTTCAGGTTCAGGTGTTAGCAGCCGTTTCTTACTCGATCTCTGTTGATGGTGTGAATGAAAATGATTGGGAGAATTCTCGATTTGGGGTGAAGGTAAAGTAGGGTAGGATATAGACACCCATCCACTCTTGATAAGGGCTAACCAATTACAGCCCCTTAACCTCAGCTGGACTGCTACTAGTGCTCCTCCAAAAGAGTTACCCCTTAACATTAACCGGGCTCCGGATAGTGTTCACCCATAAAATGACAATTTTGCCCTTTTGGCTCAAATTGGGTGATTTCTTCTTCTTTTCCTCCGTGCGACTCCAAAGTAACTACAAAACTCAAAACAAGCGTAAAATACATAATTTACAAGAAAAATAGCAAAGAAAGTATAAACTACTAGATAGTAAATACGGTGTATTCTACACCTATCAAATTCCCCCACACTTAGACTTTGCTAGTCCTCGAGCAAATCAAACTAAAACTCACAACTTCAAAGCGTTCAAGCGTCACAAGCATCCAAAAAGTTATGAGGACATAGAGTTTCTGCATGCTAGTAATAAGAAGTTAGAAATACTAAAGAACATATTCTCATTCTTAAATGTTGAGTG
Source organism: Papaver armeniacum (assembly GCA_023531295.1). NCBI lineage: Eukaryota > Viridiplantae > Streptophyta > Magnoliopsida > Ranunculales > Papaveraceae > Papaver > Papaver armeniacum. The sequence goes on from JAJJWW010003400.1 coordinate 106,673, forward strand.
AGAAATAACCACACCATAATGAGAGAACGCGTGTTTGAGAAACGATCAATAAGCATTTCGCCTCGACTTCGCCTCACCAAAAAGATTTTATGATAATTGCACTCAAAAAGACAGCTTTTTTATGGTTCTCACATGTGTGCAGGTAGGAATGAAGAAAGAATTCCTGCAACACGTTGAATGGTGGGAAGGACAACTTCCGAAATATTTTGAAAAACCCACATCTTTTAATATTTTGAAAAACCATTTTCTAACGATCTCTACGAAAGGAAATCAACCATTTTTATCGAGGATGAGATTACTTACTCACCTTCACATCCGATTTCCAATTATGATAACACCACTCTCACGGCATCCAATAGAAACGTCTTCCGCTCCTCGCTTTTATCTTGGTTCGTCTTCGGTTTCAACTATTGATGATAAACCCTCGAATTTCATTAATCCTTGACAATTTTTTAACTCTTGTACCTTAAAAATCCTTGTCGCTTGAAACTTCCTTATAAATTTTCCTTTCCCACGGCTTATTAAAATAAAAACAAAACAAATATTTCTCTTGTTTTTTTTTTTTTTTTTTTTTTTTTTTTTTCTTTTTTTTTTTTTTATATGAATTTTTTTTTTTTTTTTTTTTTTTGAAAACAAAACAAGAGAAATTAAATACAACCATGACCGTGGGAGAAGTATTTTACCACTTGATTCTTCACAACTTGTATCGTCTTTGAAATCATAAACTTTCAAAAATTCTCACCTTTTAATTTTCTTCGCTTTCATGAATTTGCTCTTTTTCTCGTTCCGTTGCTTGTAAACCTTAAACTTTTCCAACTTTCCTTGTAGATTTTGATGTCGCTCCTTGTTGATGATGATGTGTTTCTATGGATCCGTTGTTGTCGCGAGAGAGAATGGTGCTAACTGCAAATCGAACTACAAGAAGGAAGCTTTCATCTATAGACGTCACCCTCATGATTGACAAAATTAGCACTCAAGAGATCAAAGAGTAGTGCTTCTATTGGTGGGAGGTTGGGTAGCTCACCATTCTACCCGGAATTGACGTATGGTGACACACACTCAAAAGAAGCTCTTTAGTAAATAGAAAATTTCTGGTCGGTGCCTCTCATGATATGAATACGGGTAGTCTCCACTAATGATTGATCAGCAACTCTAATAATGCCCTTCTCCCTGCACCAAATTCGCATCACCGGCATGATTAAATCCATTATTTAACACTCAAACAAACAAGAAATCCGAATGTAGTTCTCTAACATTTCCAAGTTCAATTATGTCGGTCAAAATCTCTATGTAAACATACCTAGAAGTATGCTAGTGACTCTAAAATCTTTAAAAATTGGAATTTTTATGTAAAACCTTTTTTTTTTTTTTTAATTTTTTTGTAATTTTTGTTTTAAAAACATGCTTAACCACTCCCCCACACTTAAACCTTACATTGTCCTCAATGTAATTGAATCCTCCTAGTAAAGTCAAGGTGGGAAATTTTAACATGATAAGAAACAAGAAAAAGAAATAACAAAAAGCAAAAAGATAAGAAATACAAAACCTATGGGTTGCCTCCCATTAAGCGTTTGTTTTAAAGTCGACGGCCCGACTTGGCTCTTGTAAGATTCATTCCCCATATACTAACAATCGGAAAATTTGAGGATCCACCCATAATACCTGTTTTGAAAACAATAACTCCATACAAATATTAGCACAAGAAAATAATAATGAAATTATCGCTCGATAGAAATTTCCCCCACACTTATTCTCGTCCACACTCGGAAGTGTATAAAGAACATAGAATTCGGGAACTTCCATGTATTCCTCTTGGCAAACCTGCATAGTGTTAGCATCAAGTGTTTCCAATGGTGGATATTTAGAAACAAAATCATCCAAAAATACTTTCGAAGCACATACATTCAAACCAATAAGAGGTAAAGGAGAAGAATCAATATGCAAAGGGTTAGACAAACCTTGCACAATCTCTTGTATTATAGAATCCTCTTCATCCTTAAAAAATTCGAGTGAATTACTTACCTCTTGTATATCGTGGTCCTCTATTAAACCTTGCAACCATTCTTCGTCGTTTTCTACCTTAACCAAAGTCTCGGTATCATCATAATCATTAGCAAGTTCAATTGGGTCTTCCACAAAATCAATGAATGTGGTTTCATCCTCTAGTATCATCTCTTCAACATTCTCATCATCGGAATCGGGCCATTCACTAAAATGATTTTCATCGGTATAGATTGTAAGATCTTCATGTGCGGGTGTTACACCGTTTACAACAATAGGTAAGTCACACCCAATCTCCTCCTTTTGAATAGGTGAAGGATCGTTATTATGATCCGGAGTTGGAATAACTTCCTCATTGTCGGAACATTCATACACTTCCGCAGACTCCCATCTTTCCTTAAGAAATTTTTGCCAAGCAATAAATGCATCTTCCTCAAGCTCTTCCTTTTGAATAGGTGATTGATCATTATTAAGATCAAGGCTCGAGTAATCTACACTAGCGTCATCAAAAGTCTCCAAAGGTTGGTCCTTTTCAACACAATCATCTTCATTTTCGGACTCACCATAATAAGAATCTTCATCGGTTTCATAACCTTTATCCCGACGTCGTTTAAGTTCCATATGAATAGTCCTACTAATTTCTGCGACAAGCTCTTCCGAGTCTCCATCATCTTCCAATTTGTATAATTTCGTGCAAGTTTCTGACGTTCACACGCTTACCACCGTTGATAGAGTTTCTAGTTGTATCTCCTCTTTTGGAAAAAGTGAAGGAAAAACACGACGAAGAGGAGTATATTCCAAATTCTCTGTCTGCACATTACTAGAAAACAAATTGTTAGATGCATAACTATCCTTCCATCCGTGTGTTTGTCCACTTACATACCCGTCATAAGGTTGTTGATATGTATGAGAATATCCATAAGGTTATGTAGGAAATTTATCATAGCCAAAATATTGGTTTTGATTGTATCCTAAGGATGGTTGGAAGTTGTCATAATGTTAAGGTTGAAAACCGTATTGATTGTTGTAATATGCTTGCTCTTGTCCACCGTACATGGAAAAACCGGCACCTGAAACAAGATTCAAAAACCAAGTTAGATACGGAATAGAATCCAACAAAGCAAGAATAAAGCAAAAAGAAAAATAAAAACAACTAAAATCATCCATTGCTCCCCGACAACGGCGCCAAAATTTGATGCGTGTCGTAACCACAACAAATTAATTAATACTTTACTACCTAATTAACAAGTAATATAGGGTAGTCAAGGTCGATCCCACGAGGAGCACGAGATTCTAGTTGTAAAAATTGTCACGAAAGGGGGGTGTAAAAAGCAAAAGAAAATAAACAAAACAATTAAAAGGTAAAGTTGAAAGCAATAAGAGAGACAAGATCAAGGAATCCTTCTTCGTTACGAAACAATGAATCAAGTTATGTTCTCTTCTACTTGTTATTAGTCACAAATTATCACCAACCGTAGGTAAAGCAGCTAGCTCAGTGCTAAACCCCTAAATCCCTTGTATCACTGGGACACGGAAGTTCTCGACTACCGGATTCTAATCACCAAGCCACCTAGAATTAGTTCAACCTAGATGTAACTTGGCTCATGCATTAAGTTTTGTGAATTTCTTAGGTTGATATTAGTAGTTAGACTCTTAGCTCAAGGTCCACTTGCTAACGTTGTTTCTACACACAATTGCTCCACGGAATCCCCGCAAGGTCTCGTGTTTGCTACTTATGTAAAGAGTCAAGAAACGATTACTTATCTCCTAACTTTCACTAGCTTTAGATCAAATTAACAAATCAATTTAGTTGGCCACCCAAACAATCTATCAATCAATCATGAATGTCTTTAAGATCACTCCTATTAGTAAAAACAAACGATAATTATGTGAAAAACTTCAAGATAGAATTTGAAAACAAAAACTCAAAACATAAATTAAGAACTAGGAATTCATCCTCAATCAATAAATTAACTACTCATGTTAAAGAGTTCACACAAAGAATAAGAAAAGAAAAGAATTGTGTGTGTAGAGAGGTGTGTAGAAGTTGTAGAAAACTTCTCTATTTATAGGCTTCAAAATTCTCCAAATCTTCTAAGGATTAGAATCCTTTTCCTTTTGCAATTCAATTTCCAAATCCAAGCTTTTCTCAACTCTTCCACCTTCTCTTTCCAAATTTGAGTCCAATTCTCCATCCAATTCCTAGCCCAAGTCTTCATACCCATGAGAGAAGTCCATAGAAAATTTTGGAAATTTTGGCTCGCCGGAAAACTGGGATTGTGGCCGGAATTTGGCCGGAAAACGTCACCGCCGGCCACCTGAAAATTTCTCCGTCGAGAGAATATTCGACGGAATATTCCGTCCGGTCCACCGTTAGGACTAACGGTCAAACTAGTCAAACTTAACGGTCAGTCGTCAGTCAACCGGGTCAAGTCAGAGAGGAGTCAGACTCGAGTTAGCTTCTTACTCGGTCTTACTCAGCTGAGTCATGGCAGGCCAAAATCTTGCACATGCCACAGCTTTTCCATGACCCAAGATGGGCCGCACTATTCTTCATCCAGCCATAATGGCTATACACCCGCAAACATCCCGGCATTCATCTATACATGCATTTCTCATTCACAATTACCACCCGAGCCGCCTCCGCGCAATTCACAACCTCAACTCTAGATGCTCAATTACCCACTGCAGATTTATTGGCTTGTATCAGCGACTTCCCTTGCATGAGTCTAGTCCACTCCTTCCCTGACCATTCTGGTTAAGTCACTCCATCTCAATCAAGCCAAATACCAGCAACAGCTGCTCTCAATTAGCCGTATCTCCTCAGCCGAATCCATGGCAACACCAAGAATAACTCCACTGGGCCATATGCCATTCTTAGCCCCATTAACTCATGTTCATTGCAATAATGAGACTTAAAACCATCAGCCTACACCGTCTTCTCATCCTTCTTGCACTCGCAATACTGACTTCGCAGCCCATATCCTTGCCACTCTATCTCTCGCACAACTTATACGGCTCACCAAAGACCTACCTCGGCTTCAATCACACATCAATAGGCACTACAACCTGCAATTCCACCGACTACCGTACTGCACTTTGAGTTTCCAACCGCAGTTTGCAACTCCACACTTTCCTAACATACATCTATAGTAGCACTTCTATTCCATTACAAAGACAGACTTCCTAAGCCACAAGAGCCAATCTTCACGGCAATCATCACACGCCCGCAAAACCATCCGAATTGCGGCTCCAAACTATCGCTTCCACAACTGTAGCCATTTGCAATTCTCGGGCCAACGAGACTCTGTAAGTCGGGTTCACAAAGAAACACCACCGACCTATCATCTAGCCAAACACACAACAACCAATTTTCGAATTCAATCAGTTCGGTCCATTGCAACCCAACACTACCTGCTCTTCCCCGCATCTTAGACATACATCTATCCTCCTCCCCGCAATTACTCCCATCTCTTATCCGTCTAGCACCAACATCTCGCTCAAGCTTGCTCTCTCGACCAACTCTCGGCTCAAACCACCTTGTACTTGCATTCATTTCATACACCAATGATCCAACGACTCAAAGAACATCATCTTTTTCCTTAGCTCAGTAAATCATTCGCAGCTCATAATCTCCTTCTTCCAGCCATGAAGCCCTTGAAATTCAACTCGACAGCAGCAGCAACAACGGAGAATTCTTCTCTTCTCCAAATCCATTTCACTCGAACCCTAATTTCCTTCTTCTGGTTCCTGCAAGCTTGTAATAGGCAAGAACCAATCAATCTCAAACCAACCCGTCTCTGCAATTCTTGGTTAGAATCACAAACCAGTCTCATTCCAGTTAATCTCAGCTTCATCTTCTCTCGATTCGTCAGCAGACTTCTCAATCAAACCCTAGTTCGACTAATTTCTTCATCACAGAAAGTTAATCGAAACCCACAAATCAGTTTCTTCCCTGAGCTTTCTCTTTTCTGTATTTACAACGTCCCTCGATTTGGCTCAACAACTGAGATGTTGCTTCTTCTTTATCTCATCAACTTCATTTACATCTCTCGGTTTTCAACAGCAGCATCTGCTGTTCTTCTCCCTCGATCTCTCACAGGTTTCGATTTAGCTACCAACAGTAAATCGGTAGTACCCGTCTTCTCCATCTCTGAATCCTATCATCTCTCATTTCAGGTTCAGGTGTTAGCAGCTGTTTCTTACTCGATCTCTGTTGATGGTGTGAATGAAAATGATTGGGAGAATTCTCGATTTGGGGTGAAGGTAAAGTAGGGTAGGATATAGACACCCATCCACTCTTGATAAGGGCTAACCAATTACTGCCCCTTAACCTCAGCTGGACTGCTACTAGTGCTCCTCCAAAAGAGTTACCCCTTAACATTAAGGGCTCCGGATAGTGTTCACCCATAAAATGACAATTTTGCCCTTTTGGCTCAAATTGGGTGATTTCTTCTTCTTTTCCTCCGTGCGACTCCAAAGTAACTACAAAACTCAAAACAAGCGTAAAATACATAATTTACAAGAAAAATAGCAAAGAAAGTATAAACTACTAGATAGTAAATACGGTGTATTCTACACCTATCAGAACAGTAGTAACGTGTTTAGTTAAGATCCAAGTAACTACAAAGGAGAAAACAGAACAAGACAAAAGAAAGAAAGAGCCTCCTGGACTCCTAGTTGTTGTTGATGTTGTTATTGACCTACTTTTGTGTAGGCTTCACCTGAGCATGATTCAAAGAATCGAGTGATAATGATATGTTGTGCATAACTCCCTTGGAGACTGAAATAAAAAATGTTCTTTTTTCGATGGATCCTGACAAAAGTCCAGGTCCGGATGGCTTCCCGCCAAATTTTTTCCAACAAAATTGGGACATCGTTGGGCCTGACCTAGTCAAAATGATCCAAACTTTCTTTGTTTATGGGAACATCTCTAAGGAGATGAATGTCTCCTTCATCTCCTTAATCCCAAAAACTCTAAATCCTACCACTCCGGCTGAGTTTAGACCTATTGCCTTGGCTAATACCACTTTTAAAACTTTCTCTAAACTAATGGCAGGGAGAATGAAAAAGATTTTTGAAAAAATGATTTCACCATTTCAATCTGCCTTCATTCCTGGAAGGCAGATCTCTGAAAATATAACTATAGCACACGAAATTATCCACAAGATGCAAAACTCCAAATCAAAAAAAGGATTTATGGGTCTAAAAATTGATATGTATAAGGCATTCGATAGAGTCGAATGGACTTTCTTGCTTCAAATATTGTCTAAATTTAGCTTCAATGAGAAGTGGTGTAATCTGATACACCAATGCATCTCAACTACTACATTATCAGTCTTCATTAATGGGTCTCCCACTAGGTTTTTTAAACCCACCAGGGGCTTGAGACAGGGAGACCCTATCTCCCCTTACTTATTCTTGTTTTGTATGGAGGCTCTCTCCAGAACAATTATCCATGCTGAAAATACTGGTTTGATAAAAGGTATCAAAATTGTTCACAAAGCACCTTCGGTTAGCCACTTATTGTTTGCTGACGACTGCTTACTTTTCTGTAAAGTCAGTGAGAAAACTTGTCATAATCTGGTTAAGATGTTTAAAGATTTTGGTTTAGCTTCGGGCCAACTAATAAACCTAAATAAATCAGGGGTTTTTTTAGCCCGAAAACTGAAACAGGCATTAGACAAAAGGTGAAATAGATCTTGGGAGTAAAGGCTATTCCTCTAAATGATAAATATTTAGGCTCGCCTTTATTCACTAATAGATCTAAGATCACCTGTTTTGTACCTTTGCTTGAAAAGATGAAACATAGAGTCCAAAGCTGGAATGGCACTGAATAATGCCGGCAACACAGTAATGATAAAGAATGTAACTTCATCGTTATATGTCTATCAAATGAATTGTTTTAATATACCGGTAAAAGTTTGCAAAAACCTAACCAAAATCCAAAGAAACTTTTGGTGGGGAAAAAATGAAAAAGGTCTAAATGAACAAGGTAAGAAAGGAGTATTTCTTAAAAGGGCCCGGATCATGGGACTCATAGGTTTGACGCATAGACTTGACAAAATTTTCCAACCGTCCATCGCAGTTCATCCAACGGCAATCAAGTTTGACTAGGTGGCATCTTTTTTAGCTTAAATAAACTATACGACTAAAAACTAAGCCGAGCCAATACCAGATATAAATTAACAAAAGAAATAAAATCCATTGCAGAACTCTATCCATGTTCGACTTCTTCTCTCATTTACACCGCCTCTACCGATTCAGTCAGTTTTTATAAATTTGTATGTGCAAGGTATGATCTTTGTTAATCCTACTATGTACTTTAATTGGTGTATTATTTCTTAGATTTTTTAATTTTATCTGAAATAATTTGAGTCCTAATACTGATTCTGATTTTGATTTGAGTAAAGTATTCTTGATTGGGTATGAATCTGGAACTCTGATGCGGTGTTGGCGTTAGATTTTTTTCTTATGAGTAAAAATTAATCTCTAATTATGATTTGAACCAGAAAAATTGATCTTACAAATTTCAAAAAATTATGATTTTATTCAAAAAAAAATAAATTAAGAACTGAATTTGATGTATTACCATACGGCATAGCCTTGACCCAAGCCACTTTAGCTAAAAAATTTGCTTTCATGAAAAGAGAAAAGGAAACATACGATGATAAACTTTACATGTGAAAATTTTATGGACGATAAAAAATCCGTAGAACAAAAAAAAAAAAAAAAAAAACTTTTATTACGGTGATGGAGAAGTGGGGAAGAAGACTAAAATAGTTATCCCAAAAACGTGGAAGAGATACTCGAATAATTTACGGGGAACAGATCTGGTGTTGGCTCGGCTTGGTTAAGCCGTATAGTTTGTTTATGCTAAAACAGAAGCCACGTCATCAAACTTCATTGTCGTTGGATGATTTGCAATGAACGGTTAAATAATTTTGTCAAATCTATGCGTCAAAAGTATGAGTCCCATGATCCGGATCCTTCTTAAAAATTGGGACACTATTTCTAAATCCCTCGAGGAAGGGGGTTGGAGATAAAAAAACATTAAACATTTCAACATAGCTATGATAGCTAAAATGGAATAGCGGTTGAAACAACAACCGGACTCACTTTGAGCTACTATTCTTAAAGCAAAGTACTATTCTAACAAGGATATTCTCCACATGAACACCATCCCTAATAGAAGGGATAGTTGGATCTGGAAAGGATTGTTGGTGGTATTCAACAAATCAAAACTAATAGCTTTTGGGAGCTAGGAAATGACACAAATATAGATATTTGGGAGGATTTTGGATTCCAGGACACCAAACCCCCTTACCATAAACCAAACTTGATAACTGAAAATTTGGCTAAAGTGAGCGATCTCCTAACTCCTTATAAAGAGTGGGATGTTGCCAAGTTAAAAAAGTGTTTTGAAAACAGATTAGTTGAAAAAATCAGGAATATAAGAATTCCAATTGTGGACGGAGATGACATCCCACATTGGAACCTTAATAGCACAGGCAAATTCACAGTTAAATCGCTTTACAACCATATCAACTCAACAGGAAATCCAACCCAAGATTGGAACATCATTTGGAGAATGAATATTACACCTTCTGTTAAGATTTTCATTTGGAAAGCAGCACACTCGATACTTCCCAATAATATGCGAGTTGCAGCTGTAATTCCAAACATAAACACAACCTGCAAGTTGTGTAACAATGGACAAGAAACCTTAACTCACTTATTCCTGGAATGTAATTTTGCTGTCCAGGTGTGGATGCACCTTAACTTTGATATGCTGTTTCTTTGTAATGGTACTGCTTCTTTTCATGATTGGTTGAATAATTGCTTTGAAAACCCGAATAGAGGAAATTATGGTACATAATGACAAGTTTTATGTAGTGTCACTATTTGGCATATTTGGAAGGCGAGATGAAAATAACTTTGGAAAAAGAAAACCAAAACAGTGTTAAGATAGCCAATAATATTGTAAAATATGTGAACAACTACTTGACAGTGAATAATCATGGGTACAACATAATGCAAACTCTCTATTATAACCCCTTAAATGATGAAACGCTGAAAGTGACCAAGACGGAGGACACACCAAGACAAATGGATATACAAATCAACATATCTATAATTATGATGAATTGTGATGCTAAATCGGGAATTGGGCTGACTTTGTGTGATTTCACAGGAAATACTAGAGAAGCTAGGGGGATGTATTCCACAGCAACAACAACACAACAACTAGAGATAGAAGGGGCTGAAGCAGCTTTCAAATGGGCCACAGAGTGGAGTGGACATACGATTACATTCATAAGTAATTCGGAACCTACTCTTTTGTTGCTTATAGGAAAGTATGCAAAGGCAAGACAACAAAGATACAAGATCAGTGGGGATTTCTGCAACAACACTAAATTCGACATCAATTTCATAGTTAACTCTTTTTTTTTCTAGTTAAGAGATCAACTTTAATTTGGGCAGCTAATATGTCAGCTTTTTGTAACAAATTCTCAATTAAACATGCTTGGACAGGCTATGCCTTATGGGAAATCTTAACTTTTTTAAATATTCAGAATTGGAACCAATATGTATTGGTTCACAAAACCTTAAACTATGGAGATCATAAAACTTTACCTTATGTAACATGAGGGAAACCTCTTTTTCTATTAAAAAAAAACAAGACAAATTTGTTTGTACATGCATATAATAGGTAACCGTAGGATGAATAGTATGTTTCCACCAACCAACCATGAAAAAGTAATAGCATCTTCTTCTTTTTTTTTAAACGGAGGGAGTATTTGATATTGTGTGCATTATTTTTTAGGCTAAAATGGAAAAGTGGTTGTATCTCTTTTCCGAAAATGGAGGGGATATTTGGTATTATGTTGTGCAGTGCACTATTAGTGCTATTAGTAGTAGTTGTGGGTGGATGGATTGATGGATAGTACATACGTTTGTGCACTGTTTGTATCTACTGTATTTGGATACTTGTTTGGATTGAGTTACATGTTTTCTGAATATGTTTGCCATCCCCAAAAATCATCCCCTAATGCCACAGATATGGGATTAGAGCTGTCAATGGACCAAATATTTGATATCCGTCAGAGTCCGTTCGTATCATTAGGATATTAACCGAAATTTCGGATAACAGATATCAGATAGAATACCCTATCAGATATTCTTACTTTAGTGAAACGGATACGGAAAAGGCATTATCCTATAAGATAGTATCTGATATCCGTTAAAGAATGCATATGCAATTTATTTATTTTTTGAATAATATATTTGACTTGATAGTATATGAAGACGTAGAAATAAAAATATTATGGAAGAACAAAACACAACTAGTTTTGTTGGTTGTAAGAAAAGCGAAGAATTTTCTAATTTTGGTAGAGAAGATTTGAGTTTTGTTTAAATCTAATTTAATGTAATAATTTATGAAGCGAAATTTATGCATTTGATCAAGGTATATGGTTCAATTTCCTTAGGGTTTCTTTGATTTTTTTTTTTTTTTTTGTAATTTATGAAATATAGAGAAAGACTGAAAAAAGAATTTAAATTATTTTTATTATAATGAAATACTATAGGATACTACCAGATATTATCGGATATCAGAAATTGTTATCGGAACGGATACAAAAAATATTTTTGAATATCCCTCGGATATCCGGTAATTCCTTATCGGTAACAGATACTGGAGAGACCATATCCGTTCGATAAGTACTGTTGACAGGTCTAAATGGGACCCCTATCTCTCACCCAGATTTAATTTGTGGGCATTGATAAAGGGAAGAAATTAGACCAAGTAGTGCAATTCATGTATGTATAATAGGGTGCAACTCCTTCCTAATAAGGTAATAGAAACACAGGTCAGAAATAAGGTTATACAATTCACAACCTACCGGCAGATTGCTTATGGCGCATTTGGATACCAGAAGCAGAAGGCAGAAACAGAAGCAAAAACATTTTTCTTCACAAAAAGTTGATTTTTTTTCTTATAGAATTCATTCTGAAATTGTGTACCCAAATTAACTTCTGATTTTCTCGCTTCCAGAAGTCAAAAAGCAACTTCTGGGTGTGTATCCAAACACCTTATTAGTTTTTCTTTTAGCTAATGTGTTCGGTTTCATGAAAATTTGAGCTGTGACATTGGTATACAGACAAATGGTAAAAAGAATGATTATGATACACAAAGATATACAAAGAAATTATTTTTTTCCAAAAATTTTCTTATTTTGTGAAAAAAATAATACCACTATAACATGGTTGTTGTTAATTGTATCAATTTGCTTATGGTGTAAATTCAAAGGTAATGAATGTTTTGTCTTGTACAATTATATGGATTTTTTTTTGGGTACATTCTCCAGAGAATTGGTATTCCGTTAGCATCGTCGTTTTTTTCTTCTTGCTATTTTTTGTGCATGGTAGGGAAAGTTCGAGAAATATGCATGGTACCGTTCAGTCATACTATTGGTCTCACTCTCATTGTGATTTTGCAAACATATTAGCAAATACCTACATAAGAAAAATAAAATAAAAAGGAAGCAGATGGAATGTATCGTGAAATCAGGAAAATAATTTCGCTTACTCATAATTTGAATTAACCAAGAATTTTTACTGCAAATGAGGATTATAACTACACATATAATTAGTTATAGGCTATTCTCTAAGCTTTTTAAATGGTTAATATTTCGTGGGTAACTGTATAAGTGTTTATATTAGTGACACTTAAACGGTATTTGCTTCCATTTTTTTCTTTAATTAAAAGACGGCTTTCGATTACTTATCCCAAATCATGATATTGTCAAGTACAAACTGTTTCAAAAAACTTTCTTTATTAAGTTGCGATAGATTACAAGTAGAAAACAAAGCGAATAATAAAGTAATAACACTTTTGGCTAATATATCAACAATGTCAATCAATGTAGTTAATCTCAGCTGAGACGACCGAGATTTTGTCGAGATTCTCGATCTCGATCCATGGACAAAATAATTCTCTTAATCTCGGCGAGACGAGATTTTACCGAGAACCATGGATGAAATAAATCTCTTAATTTCAACGAGATTTGATCGACAAACTTGCTAAGACAACCGATATTTGTTGAGACAAGCTTAACATATGGGAATTTAGTAAAAAAGATTAAGTCCAACCCTAAAAAAACTTGATTTTACTTTTCTTAAAAGTTGATATTGTTTATTATATCTATACAAGCTTAACGTATGTAAATGTGCAACATGCTTAGCATATTGCTGGTATAAAATTTGAAAATAAAGATTCCAGGACTTTACCAAAACCTCCCCGAGATAAAGTTATCATTGTGTCTCGGTCCCCGTCGAAATAGGACAAAGATCTGAAATTGACTACATTGGCATCAATGTAATGCCTCTTAAGAAAAACCAAGAAAAATAATTTCTAAAACATTAGTAACAGATTGAATTTTCTTCATAAAATTCTTTTACTCGAATCTAAAGAAGTAGTAAAATTTTAAGAAAATATATTATATTCCAGCAATCTCGCACAAAAGAAATTTTAGCACGTGGTTCCTTCGTAATCAAATCTCATTAGATAACTTCCTTAAAGAAATGTTAGCACGTGGTTTCATTCATATTCAAATCTCATTAGATAACTCCTCTTACAAGAATGCATCATTCTTTTCCTGGTCATGTTGCTATGCCAGGAAGGCTTTGGCTTATGCACATCTCCGAATTTCACCCAAAACAATTGCTCCCGCTCCATAAATCTATACGATATAATTAAAGGAAGCATCAATTAGCGTTACTTCCATATTTTTATTAAACATGCTATGAAGTAAGTGACTGGTTATCAAGGTTACATATATTCTTGTTTTTCTTCTTTTGCGTAGGAGATATGAAAATCGAATCTCTTAGAATATTTCTGAATATCTCTTAGAATATTTAAAAGATAATACTTAAAGATTACATTACAACTATGTTTCCATATTAACAAAGCAATAACAATCGTTTTCTTTGCCCAGTCATTAACATCATATATAATGTTCTCAAATCATTAATTCATTAATGTAGCAGAGCATATTTTGGGAACAAAACAGTGCTTCGGTAATGAATTACAATACAGATTTTAGGGTCAAACAGATAGGTTTTGGTTCACAAGATATTTTTAGGATTGCAACGTAAATTTTTGACCATGAAGTAGATTTTAGTCGCTTAATAAATTTTGAGTTAGAGACTCATAATGCAGATTTTGTATCACGAGACAACCAGTAGTTCAAAAAGTTTAAATCATAACAATGTGTTTAGATACTAGAAACAGAAATCAATCACAATAGTCAAAAGGAAAAACGTTTTGCTTCACAAAAAATTAACTTTTTCGTTTCTAGAAGTCGTTCTGAAATTACATACCCAACTAGCTTTTGACTTTATTTATGCTTCCAGAAGTCGAAAAGCAACTTCTTTAGTGATATCCAAACAAACTATAAATTTAGGAACTGTGAACTATTTTGAAATTGGTGATATCCATATGAAAGCCGTTGTATACAATTAATGCTTGACTGATACTTATTGAATTGGGTTATTAGTTAGAACACGACTATTGTTTCACCTAAAAAAGACTTACTAAGTGTTTTTACTAATTCATAGTGTTATTATCGCACGATTGTAAATGTCTCCGCGGTACGGTGTTAAAATCATTCGTTGGTGATACTAACCACTAAGAGCAACTGCAGTGGTGCGAGTATAACCAAAGACCAAAGAGGGAAAAAAAAGACTAAATTTGGGTTTAGTCCGTTGAGTGACGCAGTGGGAGGAAGACTAAATTTTGGTGGAGCGTGAAACTATATCAACGCTTCGGTGTGGGGCGTGAAGTATACGTCCGCCTGATGTGGGGCGGAGGGTATACGTTCGCCCTAAGTGACGAAAAAAAAAAAAAAAAAAAAAAAAAATTCAAAACAATGGGGCCGAGGTATAAACCTCGCCCATATAAAAACTTTAAACTTTTGAGTGGGGGGGGTATAAACCCCGCCCCCACAATAAATTAAAAAAAAAAAAAAAAAATATATATATATATGGGGCGGGGGTATAAACTACGCCCGCGTAGGGGCGTAGACTTTACGTCCGCTTGTCCGTGGCGTAAACTTTATCCCCGCTTGGTGCGGGGCGTAAACTTTATCACCGCTCGACTATATTTGGGTTTAGTCTTTGGTCCCCCGACCAAATATACTCGCCCACTGTTCATTTAGTCTGGGATTTGGTCGATGGTCCGTCCCGCTACGCCTGGTCCAGAGACCAAATAAATGGGTTTAGTCGCCCACTGCAGTTGCTCTAACGACCAGAGTTTAAAACTCAACAATATTGGAATAAGAGATTTTACCACCTTACAATCTCCCTGGTATGCGATCCGTTGAATGAAGGTAAGCCCTCCATCAATCGCTTGCTGGAGTGGATACCCCTCTTATGCTCACCATTATTGTACTCCCTCCTACGCTCTAAAGGTACGTACGGAGTTGCAAAAGGACTAATTAGTGGTCAGGGTCAGGGCATACTCCCAAAAAAAAAAAAAAAAAAAAAAACCAAAATTATCCCTAGGGGCATTCGCTCATTTAAATTAGAAAAATTACACCGAAGTACCTTTAGCTGTAAACGGTGGTACTACTCTCCAAAACAGTTCAATTTCTAGTCTCCCACTCACTCTCCATTGTCGTTTAGTCTCTCTATAAACACCTCAATCGTTTGGATCTTCCATTACGTGTCTCTGTCTTGCTATTACAGATTTTCAAAACGGGGTGAAGGAAAGAAGAATTAGGTAGTATAAATTATTAGCTTTTGTTTTCTTTCTCTCCAACTATGAATGTTCTCTCATTTTCACTACTAGAAGTAGAAGAAGCTTTTGAGAAGATTACCTTGCCCAACTAATTTCTAAGGGTTTTACTCAAACAATCATCAGATAACTGATAATCATGGATAATCAAACTACACTGAGTGAATCCAGGGTGCGTATTGGTCTTTAATCCTTTTGTTTTCATTTTTCTTTTATCTGGTATTGAAATTGAAACTGTTTCTGGGAAAGGGCTTTGATGATTATAATGGTAAATTGTTGTACTGTATTTTTCTTAAAGATTGGATTTTATTTCTGGGTTTTGAATTTTGTTATCCGGGGTCTAGTGAATTTGAGATTTTTTCCATGTTTTGACTAATTTGTTAGTTTTAGGATTGATTATGAGTAATTGTGATGAAATAAGATTTATATTGGTCGAAAATGGATTTATTTTGAGTTACTCAGTACTTGTTTTGTTTTGGATTGATTTCAATTACGTTTGAAGTAGGTTTCTAGTTTATCTATATGATATGTACTTTTAGGGTTTCTTTGATGTTGGAATTTTTGAATGATACACGCAATGTTTTAATTGTCTTTGGATTGACTATTGAGTAATTTAGGCTTCATTTTGTATGTTCATATGGCTTGGTGATGTTGTTCATTGTTATTGTTGTGTTATAAACTCTTCCTTACCCATTTTTTCTGCGTCTCTTGATTGTAGAGGGTAGTTCCGCAGAATACATGGGTGCTAATTACGAATTTCAAACTGGCTTACACTCTACTACGCCGACCAGATGGAACGTTCAACCGTCACCTAGCAGAGTACCTTGACAGAAAAGTTCCTGCAAACATAATTCCTGTGGATGGTGTGTTCTCTTTCGACGTTGTTATTGATCGAAGTACTGGTCTTTGTAAGGGTTTACAGGCCAACTCAAGCTGGTGATGCTCAGCCAGGTTATCTGAACCTTGAACAGCCCCTCAGCTCTGATGTGGCAGTTCCTGTGATTATTTTCTTCCATGGGGAAGCTTTGCTCATTCCTCGGCTAGTACCGCTATCTATGACACGCTTTGTCGGCGCCTTGTGGGAGTTTGTAAAGCAGTGGTGATATCTGTAAACTATCGCCGTGCACCTGAAAACAGGTATCCCTGTGCATATGATGATGGTTGGGCAGTTCTGACATGGGTTCACTCAAAGCAATGGCTCAGGAGTGGGAAGGATTCCAAGGTTCGGGCTTACTTGGTTGGGGATAGTTCTGGGGTAATATTGTTCACCATGTCGCATTGAGGGCTGTAGAATCAGGAACTGAAGTAATGGGGAATGTACTCCTCAATCCGATGTTTGGTGGGATAGAAAGGACCGAGTCAGAGAAGAGGTTAGATGGGAAGTACTTTGTTAGTATTCGAGATCGAGATTGGTATTGAGAGCATTTCTTCCTGAAGGAGTTGATAGAGATCATCCTGCTTGCAATCCATTTGGTCCCCAAGGTGTCAGCTTTGACGGGATCAAGTTCCCCAAGAGTTTGGTTGTTGTGTCTGGTTTGGATCTTGTACAGGACTGGCAATTGGCTTATGCTGAAGGACTTAAAAAGGCTGGGCAAGATGTGAAACTCGTTTTTCTAGAACAAGCCACAATTGGATTCTACTTGTTACCGAACAACAATCATTTCCATAACGTCATGGAGGAGATCAATACCTTTGTATGTTCTGATAGTTAATAGTACACTTCACTTTCAGATAGAAATCAATTCGCTAAAGAGGTTATAAGTATTCCTGTTTGGGGTTTGATGTGCAGTGTGTAAAATTTTTATATATCTTATTAAGACGTGCTATCTGGTATGATGAAACATCTGCAGTCTTTAGGAATTAGTTGTTTTGGTATGTTGGGTATGGAAATGGGTGTGTATGTTTCTCTGGCTGCAGGGAAGTATTCTCTACTGGATTGCAGTAGCAGCTTAATGAAAGCTCCTCAACTGACTTCTGGTTCGTCGGCTGACTCGACTCTCTTTGAAGGAGTTATAAGGCTGGTTCGGCTCTCTTTGAAGGAGCTATAAAGGCTGATGGTAGGAATTGTTTGGAAGGGGTTCAGCAGAAAGGTGTGAAACACGGATCATCTCTTTCCAACTGCTGTTTTTTTAGCTAAGTCATAATATTAAAGCTAAAAACAGTAATTACAAGTAATTACCAGGGGACCCTAGGATCCCAGACCCTTTAGAGAACTAAAGGGCAGACAAAACCTCGAAAAATCTAAGGAATATAAATGGGCAAAGGCCCTTACATGAAAACGTAAAAACCTATAACACCCGTTAAACTTCAATCATTAATATCACACTAACTCCAAGGACCCTACATAATACTCATATCTCGTAGCAATCATCGTTCTAGCAACATAACTTCATTTAAAATTGCGTTTATGCGATTGTAAAGGTCCACGACTTTACTACTCCTCGATGTATTACCATTAATTGATGCAAGAGCCAATTTCATATTTATAAAATTCAAGACTCTCCGAGCTTCTTCCTCCGCAATAGGGTCAAACCCTTTATCTTTGTTAGGGGAGTTTATTATAGACCCAGGAATATAAGGTACAATCGCCGATTGATTAATATCGCATCCATCCCTTCATTATAATCGGTTCCAACTTGTTCCACATCCTCATTGGCTACCTTCTCTCGCTAATTCATCAATAAGATTATTTGCTGCGGCATCTATAATTTTTTGAGCGAAATTTGACATACGTATTTCCTCTTCCGAGAGATTCTCTTTAAATTTATTTGTACGTTTACGTCTTTTATTGTTACCAACAACAATCCCTGTCTAATTTCGTAATAGTGGGATCATCAACTACTATTAATCGAGTTTTGAGTAGTAGGGGCGACAACTAAGGTACTGCTCTCCGATACAATAGTTTCAGGTATGGTTTCATTCACAACAACTCCATCAGCTCCAAGAACCGGTGAGATTATTCTCAATTGCTGACTACAGATATCAACTTCAGGAGTTATAGGTTTATCCCCAACATCTTTAGATGACTCATCATAAACATTTTCCACTTCTTCACCCTCATCTTCTTGGTTGTCGCCCATCATATCATCTGCCTCGCCCGTCCATATTTTTAAAAACATCAAACTTCCCAAAGTGTTTACGTTACCCGAATTTTCAGCACCGTTGTCACTGAATTTAGTTTTTGTACCCTTAGCTAATTCGAATACAGATTGTCTTCTCTTTCGTAACGATTTATTATTGTTGTTGACTTCTTCAGTTGTTGGGGGAACAAAGTCTCTATTCCTGAACAAAGTCTCTTTCCAACTGCTGACAGTGTGGAGAATGGTATTGCATGCAGGCGATCGTTGCTTGGCTTCTAATGCTGTAACCCTTAATTAACTTTATAACATGGATGGGGAATGCATGCCATACCTTCTGCTTCAAATTTTTGTATATAAATCCTGTTTTTTGTTTATTTTTGTATATAGACTTAGACCTCACTTGGTGTTACTTTCTTGGCTTTTTCTTTAAACAAAGGAAACCATATATTACATATTCAGCAAATTTACATCATGAGAAAAAATGAAGAATTAACAAGCTATAGGTGGGTTAGTTAGTAATTCTCCGAATCATTCCCGAATGATTCGTGAACGTATCCGAACTGACCGCATCTGAATGATACTTCCGAACTATTTGAACTCCGAACCTAGTTCCCGGATTATATGGACCTCACGAATGATTCGCGAACGTATCCGAACCGATTAAATCCGAATGATACTTCCGAACTAGATTTGAACGCCCAACCTCGCTCTCTCTTAGGTAACTCGACGACTGCATTGGTTTTTGTTTGATTTTGTATATACTTTATATTTAAATACAATTATTCAGCTTAAAATTTTCTATTGGTAGTTGTTTAACCAGGTGTTTTATGTGTTGATTTTTGTTTAAAAGTCTATAAATTCGTTTTGTAAATACATTTATGCGATTAAATTGTTTACTTCTTGTTAAATAATCATGCTAAAATGTTTTTTTCCATCTTATTAGTCTCGTAATAAGGTCATAATATTTATCAATTTATCATATATGTAAGCCGAATTTTAAGTGTCGAACTCACATTTATAAAACGAATATGCACGTATGTATGTCGTTCCGAACTACTGTCCGAACAACGAACCGTTGACCGTATTTTTGACCGAATCCGACCTATCTGAATCCGTATAATTCCCATACGTATGCCGTCCCGAACTACTACCCGTACCCCGAATTGCTAACTAGGGGTTGGACCAACATTCCCCACATATGTTAACTTGCGAGCTTCTTTAGCTAAAGCATCACCGCTTTATTACAGCTTCTGTAAACAAAAACACAAGACCAAGCAGAACATAAGCTAATCACAAAGATTCAGTCATCGGACGGACAACTCAAACAGAGTTGATTTCACATGAGTCTGAATCTTTAGATTAGTCTCTTTGCTAGTAATATATTTTCTAGAACTATATAAAATGCCCTTAAATTAACGGATATGGATGTCCAACGGATTTTTCAAGGTTGCATACGGGCCCGATTCGTAATCCGTTGGATTTCAAAAATTCCATCCGCATCCAGCGAACGGTCCGAGCATCCATCCGCAAAAGAACGGTTGGTCCCGATTAAATCCGCAGATTACGTGCCAAATGCTCACCCCTAGTCGGTATCTTCCAGCTGCCGTTCTAGTACCTACTGTAAACCCACCACGCACACACTTTCTCGATGTGGGTTATCATCACATCAAATCTCAGCCGTAAATTCCTAAACGAGCCCCCGAAACGCGTAAATGTCGTGTCACATATTTTATGACATCCAAATCGTCATTTCTCTTTTGAAATGAAAGAATGTAAATTAATTAAAATATGAGAAGTCAAGAGGATTTTTGCCAGACAAGAAACTTGTCGGAAGCCGAGCAACAAGCTGGGCTCCAACCTCCTTTTGTACTACCACAGTTAACCTATGAAATAAGAAATCACCCACTCGAACATTAGCATCATGGCTGGCCATGTAGTTGTGTAGTCGTTTAATAAAAATTATAGTATCGTCTCCAAACTCGCCAAGGGTTGTAAAGGTTAAAGCACCAAACCCGTACCCCTGCGAAGTGCACTTATCAAAGTATTTGGTTTTCTTACGAACAACAGCCTCTTGGATAGCATGACCTAACTCCAACGAACGACTTCCACCTCCAGCAAAAGGCGAAACAATCGTCACATCAAAACAAACATCCCGTAGGTAAAGGACAGTGCTGCTGGAGACGAGCTAATATTCAGATTATCAGTTTTAAAGATGACTTCAGGCCAACCATGTACCTTGGCTAGATTCATAGCTTCTAAGCCCATGCTTCAGCCTAATGTACATCATGCGCTCTTTTTAGGCATCCTTTTCCCGCCACATAGAGTCCTGCATTATTTCTTACTCCCTCCGTTCCGTTTTACTTGATGTTTTAGGGTTTTTTT
This sequence comes from Papaver armeniacum, assembly GCA_023531295.1. Lineage (NCBI taxonomy): Eukaryota > Viridiplantae > Streptophyta > Magnoliopsida > Ranunculales > Papaveraceae > Papaver > Papaver armeniacum. The sequence continues at coordinate 127,934 of JAJJWW010003400.1, forward strand.
TGTGTTGCAAAATAGATGAGAGTTTAAGTATTTTTCCCAAGTTCTCACTGATTTGCCCTTGCTTTGGAATCACACCATATCATTAATTCTCATTGTAATCAGCAGGTATATAATTAATCCAATTTTTAAATTTACTCTATGGAGGAATATTTGGTTTATCCCAAGTAAATTACAACGGGATTCGTAATATGCATTAAATCAAGAAACTAAAAACTAGATAATTTAAATTTTTAGGAAGCTATTAATATGGGTAGAATTGGAAAAAAATTACTCTCTTTGTTGTTTCTTAATCTACGTGAAAAACTCTAGAACGTCAAGTAAAATGGAATGGAGGGAGTATTATAATTCCAATCCCAGCCACCGGAGATTTACTACCAAACGAGCACCAATATTGATTTTTAAATAACCTAGAGGAGGAGGTTTCCAAGTCGGATTAAAAGTGGATCTAGTTCTAGTTGCATTCAAAACATTAATAGTTGAAGTAGCAAGATGATGATAAGCAATGGAAGAATTAACTTGATGTATGCCAGTATTAGGATTGGGTAATATCTATTCTATAACTATCATAAAGAGAACTACACTTAGGTACTGTAGATGAACAGTACAATGAAGCTGCAAATTTTGAATTTCCGAAATTGCCCTTAATTTTAACCTATGCCAATAATATCTACTAAATTAAATGAGGATGAATCAGTAAACTAATAAATAAATCTCACTTATAAATTTAACCTTTGTATCTTTTTTGTGGGAGTGGGTTTGTTCGAGTTTAATTGTATGTCAAATAAAAACCGGACATATGAACAGTACCTTGGAGTAGATATTTTGTTTTTTCCGTCTTTGTCCTCTCTACATGGGTTTTTCTCCACGCATCTAACAATTTAATTGAGGACATTTAGGTAATTTAGTAGATAAAGGCAAGTTTATCCGTTTCTAATTTTGCTCGATGAAGGATTTCGGCACGCGCGTCGCGTGTGCCAAACAATCTTGTACTATTATAAAGGGAACATCCCTTAGTTGAAGCTGCACATTTTGTTGACGATTTTGCCCTTTACTTTGTAAAAATGTAACAGAAACAAAAATATATATTGAGGGCATATTGGTAATTTAGCAACACTATTTACTTTCTCATATTCAAACATATCGAATTACATAAATATTTTCTTCTTCAGATGCAATATTTACAAGCTCAATTTTATACTTCAATTCTTAATAGATATAACATTTATAGGTTCCAGATTGAATTTCCTTTGACTTAATTCATCGATTACAACAACAAAGATCCAATTTCGAAAATCAGATGAAGAAGACGATCATCACTGACCCATTTTCGATCCACCTGTTCAACACACATTCACATTCATAGAGTTTTAGTTGGGATCAATGATTACATGGATATAAAAATATGGGCAGTGCTATCCCGCACGGCTGTGCGGGATAACTTCCTAAGGTAGCGGGCTAATGACCGTTGGATGATAATACATGAATAATAATAGCCGTTAAGATGAATGTATAGTTGGATCGGTTGATAAAATTGCAAATAAATCCTCTATTTTAATTTAAAGAAATTAAACAATCCTTGTAGCTATATTTCATTTACAAGACATTTTACTGAGAAAAACAAAAAGTTTCGGTTTTACTACCACCATTTTCATCTTTCTCCTTCTCCGTTTCGATCCAACAACAGTAGCATTTTTTTTTGAAAGATCCTTCTTCAGTCATTACCATCTCCTAATCAATCAGAAAAAACTAAATTCCCAAATTAATTCATATAAATCAATCACTTAAAAACTTGATTAATCAATCAATCACACTTAATTATGTGGCCATTAAATGTAAAGAAAATCTTCATAAAAGTTGCAATCAGTCCCGGTTTTTAATTCTTAGAAACATTGTTATACAAAAAAAATTTGCTTATAAGGTAGCAGTGAAATTGAGATCCAAAACCCCAGATCTATTGTTTCTACCACTAGCATTTGGAACTCCAGAAAAGTTTTTGGGGAAAAATGATGGAATTTGGTCTTGCTTGATGACTGTGTTCATATCAAAAGTTAATCCATATTTGATTTTTCTTTTGCTTCCTTGTTTTGTATCTGATTTTCAGTTCCATCAAATATGACCCTGTTTTTGGTAATGTGAAATTTTAATTTAAATAAGATTTTGATTTTTGAATTGTTTCTTTGGTGTAGAAATGATTCTGGGTATTCATCATGATTGTGTTCAATTCTTTGACGATTCTGTACAAGAATCAAGTTCTTAATTAATTGATTGAGTTTATTGATTTGATAGATTCACGAATAAATTTGCGATTTTTGTTGTTGTTTGATTAGTGGAGATGATAATGAAAATTGCTTAGGAGGATGCTACTGTTGGTATGAAGAAGGAAAGGAAGATGAAAATGGTGATGATGACAAACAGTTTCTGTTTTCCTCCATGAAAAGGTCCTTGTAAATGAAGTATAAATATGTACAGATGCTATTTTAATTTCGTAAAATTAAAGTAGAGGACTTATTTACAATTATTTTAAGACATGGCTGGACATTCATCTCAACTGCCTAAAATCTATGCACATTATAATCAACGGTTTTTAAGTCGCTAGCTTAGGAAGCTATCCCGCATGACCGTTCGGGATAGCACTGCCCTAAAAATATACTCCCCGTTTCAAAAAGAAAAATCCGCTGTGACTTTGTCAAAATATTAAGGAGACCATAATACTTTACTTAACTACCCTTAATTATTTACCTATTTTATGTTAATAAAAATGTAAGTGCCTAAAATTGTTAAGAGGATTGTAAATAGGAAATAAAAAAAAATTTAAAAGAAATCGAATTTATGGAGTATAAACTCTTTAGGGAATTTAATTTTTGGAGCCAAATATATTGTCTTTTAAAAGGAATGAAGGATATATTTGTTTCCTTAATTGTACAAATTTCTTTAATATTTTAGATTAGGTCCCATTAATATGCATTTATGAATATAAAAAATTAAAGGCTATAGTAGAGAGTTAATTGAAAAATACGCCTATAAAAACAAGTTGGACATAATTATAAAAGCGACGGAAATGGAATAAAGGACGGTCTTTTTGAAACAAAGGGAGTATTAGGACTAATTGATAGTAGAAAAATTATATGAGTGGATCGGCTGCTTCTTCAAAAATTTTGATTAACAAAATCAAATGGATGAATGAAAAGAATAGAAAAATCTCTTAAATATGAGAAAGAGAAAAGAAAAATCTTGGCCTAAAACAGATCGAATATCGAGTATCAACCCACTACAAAATAACTTATAAACTAAATCCATGCCCAATTCTTCTTTAAAATCCCACCATCGCAATCAATCCCACCATCACAATCAAAAAGACGAAAACCAGAGTATGAGACATAGAGGTGGCGGCCGTGATTGTGGAGAGGTGGTCGAAAAAGAGATAAAATTAAAGTTGTGGTTGTGAACTGGATAAGAGTATTAGGTTAGTGGTTAATGATACAAGTACCCTTCGTAAACTTCATTACAAATAATACAACTAGAAAAACAAAATATAAAAGGGCAGTATAATAATTTACATTCACACTTATAAATGCACATGTGCAGCCCCAAGTCCCCAATGTAAAACTACATCACGCGCAAAAGCGCGTGCCGACGTTCTTGAATGTTATCAAAGATAACTCTGCATTTAAGTTTCCATATATGATGAATGATGCAAAATATTGCATGAATGGGATCAGGATTACTGAAAATATTATAGAAGTATAATTATGCGGGGGAAAAAGTACTCCTAATGGCTTGAGCAAAAGGACAATGAAGAAATAGGTGATTAACATCCTCAAGTTGAGCAGTATTGCAGAGAATACAATGTTGGTTTTCATAATCAACGTGTTGTATGAACACAACAAATTAACAAACATAGATGATAAAATTGGTATAAACACCTCCTAAATCTGAGATTCAGGCCAAATCTGGCTTAAGAAAGCGCAGCCAACAATTCCAATTTCATTAACTTTCAATTATTGGAGAAGATAAGCTTCTCTTACACATTTATAGCCAATGATAATCCCTAAAGAATACACAATGGATAATGGACACGCGTTAGCTAATCAACGGACGAGAAGTAAATTACTGAGGCACTCGACTGTCTAGATTAGGGCAGCCAATTCAGTGGCCCGTACATCAAAAGAGAAAATAAGGAGAGAGCTATTAGGCCGTAGTATGCAACATTGCCTCCCCCTGAAGAAGATCCTTGTCCTCAAGGATTAACCTAGGATAATGAGCTCTGATGTTGGATACAGCTTCCCAAGTAGCGTCTTCAGCCGAGGAGTGTGTCCATTGGATCAATACTTGGCGTACATGCTGCTGGCCAATGAGCACAGTGCGTGATTGTAACACATTTTCAGGTAACATAATGACAACTCCAGAATGATCCACAGGTAAAGCAGTAGAGGGTGTGTGCTTGAGGCCAATGTGTTTCTTCAATTGCGAAACATGAATACAGGGTGGATACGAGAACTAGAAGGTAATTCCAACCTGTAAGCTACAGAACCTACCTTTTGCAAAGACTCGAAAAGGGCCATAGAACTTAGCTGAGAGTTTGAAGTTCTTCCTGAGTGAGACAGATGCTTGCTTGTAAGGTTGAAGCCTCAAATAGACAAAATCCCCCACTGCAAATGATCTCTCAACCCTTGAAGTATAAGCATATATTTTTATACGTTCTTGAGCCTTGTGGAGTGATTCTTTGAGCAGATCTATCATAATGGCTCTGTCTTTGAGATAAGTCTCAACTGCAGCCACATAAGTTGGAACAGTAGTAGGAAAAGCCATGTGGGGAGGGACATACCCATATAATGCTTGGAATGGAGACATTTTCAACCCTCTGTGGTAGCTAGTATTGTACCACCACTCTGCAAGTGATAGCCATTGACTCCAGCTGCTTGGTTTGTGACCACAGATGCACCTTAAGTAATTCTCCAAGCATGCATTTACTCTTTCAGTTTGGCCATCTGTTTGTAAATGATAAGCAGTGCTCAAGTTCAAGCTAGTCCCTAAAGCTTTGAATAAGTCTTGCCAGAAATGACTTGTGAATACTTTATCTCTGTCAGACACTATAGAGGAAGGCAACCCATGTAGCTTGAATACATTAGTGAAGAATGCTTGAGCCAGCATCTGTGTAAGGATGTTACAGAGCAATGAAGTGAGCATACTTGGTTAGCCTGTCTACTATAACCAGAATAACATTCTTTTTGTTGCTGACAGGTAAGCCATCAATAAAGTCCATGGTAATGTGCTTCCAAGCTTGATGGGGATTGGCAAAGGTTGAATCGAGGCCGCAGATTTGTTTGATCGCTCTTATTTCTCTCGGAAAATATCACGAGTGGGACACAAAGAGCAATATATCTTTTTAGCATTCCTTGCCAGTAAAAATGGCTCTTAGCTCTGACATAAGTGGCTTGCATACCAGAATGTCCTCCTATAGCAGAGGCATGTAATGATTGCAAAATGTTGTCTCTGACATTGCCTCCTGATCTAATGTATATTCTGTTTGTGTACCTCAGAATGCCTTCCTTGTAGGTGAAATGTGGCACACTATCAGCATTGATTAGGAGCTAAGATATAAGTTGCTCTGCCTTGTGGTCTTGTGAATAACTGAGGACCATATTTGGATCCAAGATGGAGGAGAGAGGGATAATGAATTGCAAGAAACAACAGGTCTTCTAGAAAGTGCATAAGCAACTACATTCTCTGCACCTTTCTTATACTGTATGTCATAATCAAATCCAAATAGCTTGATAAGCCATTTTTTTTGTAGAGTAGTGGTGATATTTTGTGTAAGGAAGTGTTGAATACTTTGATGGTCAGTTTTAATGATAAACTTGGCACCCTGCAAATAGTGTCTCCATCTTTGAACAACAGGGACAATAGCTAAGAATTCCTTCTCATAAGTAGAGAGTGCTCTTGCTCTTGGACCTAATGGCTTACTGAAGTAAGCAATTGGTTTGCCTTCTTGGAACAAAATAGCACCAACACATAAATCACTGGCATCACTTTCCACCACAAATTGCTTAGTAAAGTCGGGGAGAGCCAAATAGGAGTGTTGCTCATGGCTATCTTGAGCTTCTCAAAGGCAATGGTTGTTGCAGGACTCCAATGAAAGGAATTCTTCTTAAGTAAGTCAGACAGAGGTTTACTAATGGCACCATAGCCTTGCATAAATTTCCTGTAATACCCAGTGAGGCCAAGAAAGCCTATTAACTCTTTGATATTTTTGGGAAGTGTCCAAGTCTGCATACATGAAATCTCTCGTAGGATCAAAGCACAAACCCATGCAGGTGTAATAATGTGACCCGAGATACTCCAATGATGATTGGCCAAAGCGCATTTAGACATCTTTGCAAATAGCTGGTGTTGTCTCAATAAGGTGAAAACAATCTTTAGATGCTCTAAGTGCTCGGTCATACTTGAACTGTAAATGAGGATGTCATCAAAGAATACCAAAACAAATTTCCTCAAGAATGGTTGAAAGATGTCATTCATTAAGGCTTGAAATGTTGCAGGAGCATTGGTGAGGCCAAAGGGCATGACCTTGAACTCATAATGGCCTTGATGAGTTCTAAATGCAGTCTTGAATATGTCCAAATCACTGACCCTGATTTGGTAGTAGCCAGCTCTAAGATCAATCTTTGATAAAACTTGAAATCCTTTAAGTTCATCTAGTAGCTCATCAACAATAGGAATAGAAAATTTATCCTTAATAGTAATGCTATTGAGTTTCCTATAATCAACACAGAACCTCCAAGAATTATCCTTTTTCTTGACCAAAAGTATTGGAGATGCAAATGGTGTGGCTTGTTTGAATAATCCCAGAATGAAGCATTTCCTTAATCAATTTCTCAACTACTCCTTTCTGTACATATGGACATTTGTAGGCTCTTTGATTGACGGAAGTTGAGTTGGGTTGTAAAGGAATGGTATGATTTAAACTCCCTTTTGGTGGGAGTTCAGTGGGTTCTTGAAAAATATCATTGAATTCTTGTAATAATGGTAGTAAAATTTCAGGAGTTGGAGGGGGTGGTGATGTTGGAGAAATGGAAAATAGATGGGTTGCCATGCCATGAAAATGCTTGTAAAAGTACTTTTTAATGGTTGTACTACTCATCATTAAGAAGGAGTTTTTAGGGGTAGTGCCTTGCAAAGTAATATGCTGGTTGTTATAATGAAAGGAAATATTGAGTTTGGAAAAGTTGAAGATCACATCACCTATTTTCCTTAGCCAATCTGCTCCAAATACTATGTCACATCCTCCCAATAAGAGTATTCTCAAGTCCTCCATAAATGTGTATCCCTGTATACTCCATTGTAGTTTAGGACAAATACCTGAACTAACTTTTTGTGCTCCATTAGCAACAGTAACCATCATTGGTGGCGTGGGTGCAATGGAACATTGAAGTGAAGAAGCTTTAATATCAGAGTGCACTGGAGACTCATTTGCCTCTTCAAAATTTTCTTCCTCCTCTTTAGTATCCTGTGACTCAGGAGTGTCCATATGGACCATATAAAGTTTTTGCCTCCCTTTACAAAAGTAGCCTGGTCTATATACAACATCACAATTGTAACATAACCCTTGTGCTCTTCTTTTATACATCTCTTCCTATGTTTGTTTTTTTAATAACTGGAGGTGGAGGGTTAGGCTTTGGAGTAGGAGTGAAATTTTTTTTGGGAGTTGTAGGAGCTTATTTAGGTGATGTTAGAATTGACTTAGGTGACAAGGGTGTAGGAGAGTATTGTCTATGAGAGCTATAAGGGGTAGTGAAAGTTTTGGTAAATGGTTTAGTAGTTGTGTTGGTTAAGTGGAGTTTTTGTTCTTGTAGTCTGGCTAGTGAAAAGGCATCAGCTAAAGTTTTTGGGTGGAACATAGACACAGACTTACCAATTTCATCCTTTAATCCACTAAGTAAACTCATGACAAAGTGAGCTTCACTCAATGAAGGATTCATACGAGACATTAGTGCTTTGAGTGACTCAAACTCTTCATAGTAATCATCCACAGATGAACTTTGTATTAGCTTGTTAAAACTACCCACAAAATTCTCCTCAACAGGGTTTTCAAATCGAGCACATAGATGGTGAGATAATTCAGCCCAAGTAATACGATTACGATTAATCTGAAAATTTAAAAACCATTGATAGATAGCTGCAATGTCGACTTTCCTGTGTTCTTCAATGTCATTGAGTTGAAAGTATCTTTCACTTTTCTGGATCCAGCCTCTGGGATTGTCTCCATTGAATCGTGGGAAATCTAACTTTGGAATACGATGATGATGATTAACAAAGTTAGAATGATGTTGATGAAAGATGTGTGAAGTCTCATCATCATTGTCGTGAGAGCCCCCTGCAGCTTCAGAACGATTATGATGGATGGGTCTACTGAACAACTGAATGAGATTTCTATTGTTGTCTTGTAAAGCTTCTTTGAAGCTTGCCTTTACTGTGTCAATCCGACTAGTAAGATCCGAGGAAAGGGTTTTGAATTCCGATCGAAGCTGAGAGATAGCAGCGGCATTAACATCAGCTTTTTCAGTGACTTGTTTGATAGTCATTGTAGATCAGGAAAAAAATGGGTGGATTGAACGGCTATGATGCCAATTATTGTATGAACACAACAAATTAACAAACAGAGATGATAAAATTGGTGTAAACACCTCCTAAATCTAAGATTCAGACCAAATATGGCTTAAGAAAGCGCAACCAACAATTCCAATTTCATTAACTTAATTTCAATTATTGGAGAACATAAGATTCTATTACACATTTATAGCCAATGATAATCCCCAAAGAATACGCAATGGATAATGGACACACGTTCGCTAATCAACGGACGAGAAGTAAATTACTGAGGCACTCGACTGTCTAGATTAGGGCAGCCAATTCAGTGGCCCATACATCAAAAGAGAAAATAAGGAGAGAGCTATTAGGCCGTAGTATGCAACACAACGTATCTAAAAAGTTTTGTCTTAACAGGAATAACATTCTGAATAGTCTTCCACATGAAATATCGAAGCTTTTATGGCATCTAAGTTTCCATAATTTAAGCAAACATTGAGAAGATAAATTCAAAGAGGCAGGGATATTTACTTATTGTTACAACGAATTTATAAGCTGAAGAAACGGTGAAAATACCAGTGGAAGTAAACGGCCAAATGTATCAGGTTGATCTAATTGAATTGGTATAATTATGATTGAATTCACCTAACTTTCCGTAAAAAGTTGCTGAAGCAGCGAAACATTCCATTCTGCCGTATTTGAATCAATTAACTGAGCCACCCATTGATAGTTGCTAAGATCATCCCAATCTTGTAGAGGAGAAGTTACTGATAGAATCCAGTTAGCAATCCATATGTTAATCTGAGTACCATCCCCAACCTACCATTTAGCATACTGATAAATTTTTGAAGACCATGAGATATACTTTGCCATATCCAACTACAATTTGCATTATATGGAGGAGGATGAAATCGTAAGTCATGATAAGGAAAATATTTTTCTTGAACTTTAGAGCATCTTGATTATGAAGCAACTTACAAGCAAGTTTAGTAAAATTAAAATATAAATATAAATTATTCAGTTGCTTAAGTCCTAATCCAACAAGCCTTTTTGGCAAACATAAATTGTTCCAGAGAATTAAATGATGAGATCTTCGATTGGTATAATTGTGCCACCAATATCGTCGCTGAATTTTATCCATTTGTTGTATACTAGAGTCTAGAAGCTTAAAAACTTGCATCTGGTACATACCCATGGTGCTTAAAACAGAATTAAGCTGGGTAATTTTACCAACTTGGTTAACTAGTTTACTTTCCAAGCTTGGTTAACAAGTTTACTTTCCCAGCCCTGCAACTTGCTTTTTCATACTGTCCAAAATGCATTCACAATTCTTTTGTCTAAATCTGTGCAACAAGATAGGTATACCCAAATACTTTTCACTAGTACCCGTATGTTTCATACCTAAAATATAAGAAGTATATTGCTTACCAAAGAAAAACATAGATTTCTGCATATTGATTACTTGTCCAGAAGCATGACCAAAAATTTGAAGTAATTGTTGTAAATGTTGCATATGAGCAGTTGTAGCTTGGAAAATAAAAGGCAATCATCTACGGGGAAAAAAATGATTGATAGATGGACTATGCTTGGAAATCTTTATTCTTTTAAGAAATCTTCTATCTACTTGATGCTGAAGTAATCTTGAAAACGCTTCCATAACAAACAAAAATAAATATGGAGACAAAGGGTCGCCTTGACGAATACCACGAGGAGGAGAAAAAGAAGCTGAAGGAGACCCGTTAACAAGTAAAGAAATGTTAACAGTTGAAATGCATTGTTCAATCAGTTCAATCCAGTCTGAATGAAAACCTAGTATGCGTAGAATGGAAAGCAGAAAGGACCATTATACTCTGTCAAATGCCTTCGACATATCCAATTTCATACCAACTAAAGCTTGTTTAGTTCTCTTAGTCTTCAGGCTATGTAAGATCTCATGTGCAATAATAATATTATCTTGGATGTTTCTACCAGAAATATATGATGTTTGGGTAGGAGAAATAATTTTTGGTAAAACTGGTTTCAATATGTTAGCTAAAATCTTCGAGATTATTTTATAGCTAACATTACAAAGGCTAATGGGACGGTAATCTGCAGGTGTCTGAGGATGAGGGATTTTTGGAACTAAAACTTGATAGGTATGATTATAGCCTTAAGCATATGTTTGTTGGTAAATAAATGCTGCACCATAGAGATTACCTATGAACCAATGGTATTCCAGCAGTTGGTAGAATCCAGCCTGAAAACCGTCGTTGTTGGGAGAAGACCAAGGTTTTATTTGGAAGACCACATCTTTAATTTCTTGAACATCAGGAACTTGAATAAGGTTGTTGTTCTCTGCTTCAGAAATACAAGGGTTAAAGTGTCGAAGAATATCATTACTAACAGGAGGGTTAGAACTAGAAGAGATAGTAGTGAAATGAGATAATAAAATATCTTCAATTTAATGTTTAGTATCAAACCATATACCTAAAGGACCTTGTATAGCATGCGAAAAAGCGGGGGTCTAACAAACATACCCAATATTTCGCTTAGCAATCTGTATGGACAAACTCCAATATACTTTTGAGAGAATCAACTAGACAGTCAGACTCAATCTCAAGAAAAGTATATCCAAGAGTTCGTATCTCTGTTTCACAATGTAATCAACAAATCAAACATATATAAATCCGTGAGCCTGATTATTATGTGAAACAACTTGAACGGTACCAAAGACCAATGTTCAAGTGTCAATCAATATAATCAACAACCAAAGGTTGGATTCCTAATTGATTGATCTTACGCACAACCTGTGATATTTCAATTACATAAATAAATATAATGCGGAAAAGAAATAACACACCGCAAATGTAGAAAAACCCCGGGACCTAGTCCAGATTTGAACACCACACTGTATTAAGCCGCTACAGACACTAGCCTACTACCAAGCTAACTTCGGTCTGGAATGTAGTTGAGCCCTAATCAATCTCACACTGATCAAGGTACAGTCGCGTCCCTTACGCCTCTTGAACCACGCCGGATTCTGCGCACTTGATTCCCTTAGCTGATCTCACCCACAACTAAGAGTTGCAACGACCCAAAGTCGAAGACTTGATAAACAAATTTGTATCATACAGAAAAGTCAATTGAATAGATAAATCTGTCTCCCACAGATATACCTACGAGTTTTGTTCCGTATTTTGATAAATCAAGGTGAACAGGAACCAATTGATATACCGGACTTATATTCCCGATGAACAGCCTAGAAATATCAATCACCTCACAATAATCTTAATCGATTAATGAAACAAGATATTGTGGAATCACAAACGATGAGACAAAGATGTTTGTGACTACTTTTTCAATATTTCCTATCGGAAAATAAACCTCGAGCAAATCTTAAAGAAGATAGTACTCAATTACGATAGAAAACAACAAGATCAGAACATGCAACTACAGAGAAATAGTTGGGTCCGGCTTCACAATCCCAATGAAGTCTTTAAGTCGTTAACCTACAAGGTTTTAGAAAAACCTAAGGTTAAAGGAGAATCGACTCTAGTCGCAACTAGTATCACACAGGAGGTGTGGGGATTAGGTTTCCTAGTTGCTAGAGTTCTCTTTTATATAGTCTCCAAATCAGGGTTTGCAATCAATGCTACCTTGGTAACAAAGCATTTAATATTCACCGTTAGATGAAAACCTGATTAGATACAAGTTAATATCTTTCAACCGTTAGATCAAACTTAGCTTGTTATACACAAATGAAATGTACCAACATTTAGATAAAGGTAACCGTACCTAAACGAGTACACTTAGTTGGTTTAACACTAGTTAACCAATGGTTAGCCATATGAGCACTTTCATATCAACCTTATTCATCTTTATCACAACTAGTTCAAATGACTCAAATGAAACTAGTTAGAGAGTTGTTCAATTGTTTATATTCTCATAGAAGTATACAAGACACAATTGAAGAAAAATCGATTTTGATTCACTCTAATCATTTCATGAACATTATAGCCACGGTTTGCAAAAGATTGCATTCCTTAATATATAAATGTATTGGTTCATGAACAAACCGATTTTAGAATGTAACCTACTTAAGTATGCAAACGGGTACGCATACCTTAAGTAGTCAGACTAGGTTTGGTTACGCCAGTACGCATACGTACGCATACCATTTCACCTTTCAAACTCCAGCAGTAATTCACGGGAATTATACTTCCGCCAGTACGCGTACGGGTACGTGATGTAGTTTTTACAGTGGTAAATAAAGTGATTCGATTCTCGAACTTGTGAAGGATTTTTTTAGACTTAAATTCAAAACAAAAATAGAAAACTCACTAAAAATTATAGCAAACTCAGACAAAGATGTTATCAATATTAAAAGACACCGAGGCTAAGATTCCACTATTTTCCAAGTTCAAAGTGATTTAACCCAATATTTATATTCATCCAATTTTCTCGTTCAATTTGATTCTAAACTATTGCAACAAGTAGATTCTCAAAATAACAAGTGTAAATCCGAAGCATAGAACATTAAAAACCTAGGTCCAAGCATGCTCTATCAAAAGAAATAACAATTGCTTAACAAAAATCATTCAAACAATTTTCAATCAAGGCAAATAATCATATAATAATTGCAAATAAATAGATAAAATAGAATATACCATATTTTTTTTGGAAAAATAGCTTCCTCTATCGCCTCAGCAATGGGGTTTAGCTCCTCATATTAATCATGATATCAAAATATGTGTTTATGGCTCAAAAGATGATTAAAAGGATGAAAAGTAATAACACACACTGTTTGCAACAGTGTATCGGCGTTACAAAATAGATGTTACAATGGAACTGTTACAGAAAACTGTTGTAAACACTGTTGGTAAACGATACTTAGGTTCTGCTGTTGAATAGCGATAGTTGTCTGCGACAGTTCCTTGTGCGTCTTATGTTCTTCGTGTTCTTGGTATTGCAGCAGCAGAAATAAAACTCCAACTCGTGATTTCAACGTTCTGTTCTCTTCTAAACTTCCCCCAAAGTATCCTTCGCGTTCTTTGAGCCTCCCGAAATCTCTTATATACTTCACATGTCACAAAATCATCGAGTTTTCTTCCCCCACAATCCACGAGATTTTTTTTCTTTTTTTCACGGAAAATATTCCTCCAGGAACTCGTTCTTTCCCTTCTTATTCTTCCCATCTCTTCTTTACGCAATAAACTCAAATATAACAGGGAAGAAATACGTAACTTCCATAAACAAATCCAAACATACCCGAGTTTTCCTTCGTTTCCTATTCTTCCCTGTTTAACCGAGATGTAAAGATATCTTCCTAAACACATATCAACCCTGTTTGAGTGTAACAGGGTAGTTTCAATCAAACCCCGCGTCAAAATCCGACAGAATCCCGTCCAAATCTCTCCCTGAAAATTCCGCAGCAAACCATCTTTTTTTATCCGCCATTTTTTCTCTTTAAAACGTGAAGAAGAAGAGGCGCCCCCTATCCAGAGTATGGGTGCGAATAGCAGCTGCCTTGGGGTGTCCTGAGGGTGCCCCTTAGTAATTTGGGTACCCCTTATCCATAGTGAGAGTCCGAATAGCATGTGTCCTCCGGGCGCTTTTACCAACTTTTCGAGCCGATTTTTCCAAAAATGTTTATTGGCCAAAAATACCTACACGCGCATAAAACACCATAATAAGTACAAAAAGAAGCACTATCAATATAAAGTATCGAGACAAATTAGACACAAAAATGTGTCTATGAGTACGCATACTATGGTTCCCGGTTTTGGACTTTACACAAATGTGAATACACGCTATGTTTATATCCAATCATGGTTACATGTTCTAAACTCCCATTTCAATCATTGAAACATTCTTGGAAGATGACAATAGCTGTCTCACACAAACTATTAGCTTCAAAGCAATTTTCAAGTGATCAAATGATCAATACGAAACATTCTAAGTCTACATCAAATGATTGTCTCACACAAATCATGTAAGATGTTACAAGGAGATTTTCACATGATCATCTTTTGACTTGTGTCAAGAATAAAAGATGAACTTGGTTAAAGCAAAAGCTTACCAACACATATTTCGAGAAATAGATGCTCGAAATACCAAATGTGTATAATTGAAGTCTATATAGCAATACGACTTTTTGTCTCAAATAGGAGATAGAGTAGATAGACTTTTGAGTGATAAATGAGTTCAAGTCTCCACATACCTTTTTGTTGATGAAGTTCCGAAGTTCCCTTGAGTAGTTCTTCGTCTTTAAAGCTCAACTACACTTACTATCCTAATCCGAGACTTAGCTATAAGTAGACTAGAAATCAAGACTTATAGTTTTGGCAACTAAACTTGACAAACAAGCTTGAGATAGCAACGCTATGAGTTCGACCGAGCAAAGGTGCTCTAACAATCTCCCTCTTTGTCAATTTTAGTGACAAAACTATCAATACACATGGATTACAAAATAAATAAATTTTGTAGCTTCTCATCCAAATGCTTGATCTCCTTGGTTCTTCAACATTACTCGAAATCTTTGTCACTTCCAAGTACTCCAATGATTCCAAATGTGTTCAACTCAGCATCATCGTTGTTGAAGATCCGTAGCTATAACAATGAGAAAACAATAGCTCTCAATCATTGTTATACAGTGTCATAGTATTATTACACAACATCAAAGTTCAATTGTATCACAACTATGACAACAATACTATGGTGATATGTATCACTCCCCCTTAGTCAATGCTTCATCTCACATGAAAACCACTCCCCTTTACATAATGATTCGTAAACCATATGTATTTGTAGTGTGAACTACACATTAATTCTCCCCCTTTTTGTCAATATAAATTGGCAAAGGTACGAAAACTAGTGGGATCCTAATGAAATTTTCATAGAGATACTTCATGACCAAAAGAGAACAACATATCAACTTTTTAGATGCAATCATATAGCCGAAGCTAAATGCATTCATCAAGGAGTTTATAAAGATACAAGATAACCCCTATAATATTCCACAGTTACACTCCCCACAAAGATATGGTAATTAAGCACAAGTTAAAAAAGAACTCTCCCCCATAAAATTTCATTCCCGAAAGAACAACAAGAGCGACCTTACTTTCACAAGAAAAGAAGGATTTCTTTGGACATTAACAAATTACATGAAACATGAATTTGTATCCAAAATACTCAATTAAATTAACCACAAGAGAACCCATGATTAATTTAATCGGAAATGCCCAACATAAGAAAACTTACGGAGCCGCACAGTATTTACAAAAAGATATGGATCAGGGAAGATCAATACTGCGGAATAAACAAAGATTCATTCTATCTTTCATCATCACTATTTGCATAGAGACATATAATAGACTTAATCTTTGTAAACAAAAGTTCATCCTATCTTCATCAATATTTGCATAATGACATAATAGGCTTAACTTTTGTTTGTCAAAAGTTCATTCAATCTTTTATCAATACATGCATAATGACATATGAAAGACTTAACTTTTGACAGATGTTAAACTTCTCATGGATGCAATACTTTTAGCAATTTATTTGAAAGATAAACATTCAAAGCTAAAGTATAAAGTTATTACAACCCTTAGAATGCATCCAATAATACAAGTTTAACAAAAGACAAGATAGACAAAACGAAGAAACTATGCTCGATTGCGATTGTACTTCTCAGCAATCTCAAAGACAGGTTCAGTCAGTTCAGGATGAATTCCCAAAACATAGTTCAGTTGTTCCTGCAAGCACTCAATTCTTTCATGAAGAAGATTAGCTTCAGGGTTGACTGATTTCTTCATTTTGTTGATGTCTGCCTGGGATAGAGGAGTAGCTCGACCAATGCAAGTACCAATAGGAGGAATCTTAAAGTGACTACATATTCTGCTGATAAGATAAGGAAACCCAAGATTTTTCTTCCGTGAAACCATATGAATAATTTGTCGAATAATCAGGCCACAGAAATCAATCACTTCTCCAGAGATAAGATAATGTTTATGGGTAAAAATCGTTTCCGCCGATTTTGGTAAATTCGGTAGGTGAGTGAACCCTAAACAAATGTGCTGCACGTGAGCACTTTCTAGATTCGAGAGATCAATCTGTACAAGTCCGGCCTAAACCAAGAAATGGCCGTTCCAGACTTGCTTCGGTCACAAAGTGGAGGAGAAGGGTTGATTTGGGGAGGGAAGCAAAGAAAGGTGTTGAGACCAGAATAAGTGCAGGAGGAGAGTAGTGTCTCGACTTGTATCAGAAAGTGAAAGCTTCGGAAGCTTGCAAGAGATGAAAGCTTTTTTGGAGAGCATGCAAAGTTGCCTTTTCTGAGAGTGTTGTGTTTTTCTCCTGACCGAGACTTGTCGTCTGGTGGAAATAGGTAAGACCTATTTATACAAGTCGAGATTGAAACGTACCCTGGCCTCATGAAGGAAGAGAGTAAAGGGTGAAATAATAGGAGGATGTGGTAACCGCATGGTGTTTATGGGTGAAAACATTTTCACCATTATTTCCTCATTTATTTGACCGCTTTATTCCTATTCACGCTTTCTTAATGTGAGTGTAGTGTACGCTGCATGCTGTGACCGCCAAACCAAGACCCTGGAAAGCATCCCCAGTTTGTGTTGATGTCTCGAGTGTTGGTTGCACCTCGAGTGCAAGTGGCGCTGCTAGTGGCGCGTGTGGCATGTGCCAATGGCATGTGCGGAATGCCTTTGTTGCGGGTTGCACCTTGAGTGCAAGTGGCAATGCCAGAGCTGCTAGTGGCGTGTGTGGCATGTGCCAATGGCATGTGCGGAATTCCTTGGTGGTAGGTTGCACGTTGAGTGTAAGTGGCAATGCCAGAGCTGCTAGTGGCGTGTGTGGCATGTGCCAATGGCATGTGCGGAATGCCTTGGTGGTAGGTTGCACGGTTTGCAAGTTAGGCTACCAGCGTGGGTTTTGGCATGTGCCAATGGCACGTACGGCCAAGTTGGCCTAGGTTGCACGGCTTGCAAGTTAGGTTACCAACGTGCGTGTTTGGCATGTGTCAATGGCACGCACGGCCATTAGGGCCACGGCTAGGTAATGAAAGCTACCAGCGAGCGTGTTGGCATGTGCCAATGGCATGCTCGGCCATTAGGGCCACGGCCTGGTAAGAAAAGCTACCAGCGATGCGTGTTGGCATGTGCCAATGGCATGCGTAGCCATTAGGGTCACGGCCTGGTAAGAAAAGCTACCAGCGATGCGTGTTGGCATGTGCCAATGGCATGCGTGGCCATTAGGGTCACGGCCTGGTAAGGAAAGATACCAGCGATGCGTGTTGGCATGTGCCAATGGCATGCGTGGCCATTAGGGTCACGGCCTGGTAAGGAAAGCTACCAGCGATGCGTGTTGGCATGCGTGGCCATTAGGGTCACGGCCTGGTAAGGAAAGCTACCAGCGATGCGTGTTGGCATGTGCCAATGGCATGCGTAGCCATTAGGTTCACGGCCTGGTAAGGAAAGCTACCAACGATGTGCCAATGGCATGCGTGGCCAATTTGGCCTAGGTTGCACGGTTTGCAAGCCTAGGTGCGGGCGCCATTTTGGCATGGCGTGGCTAGGGCCAAGGTAAGGGTTCTTGGCTTGTGTGGTGTGACTAGCATAGCTAGGGCCAAGGCAGAGTGCGTTTGGCATGGCGCGGCTAGCATGGGCTAGGTCTGGCTGGCATGATTTGCCATTGGCACAGAGGTGCGGCTAGCATGGTTGGCATGCTTTGGCGCGTTTGGTGTGACTAGTATAGCTAGGGCCAAGGCAGAGTGTGTTTGGCATGGCGCGGCTAGCTTGGGCTAGGTGTGGCTGGCATGATTTGCCATTGGCACGGAGGTGTGGCTAGCATGGTTGGCATGCTTTGGCGCGTTTGGTGTGACTAGCATAGCTAGGGCCAAGGCAGAGTGCGTTTGGCATGGCGCGTCTAGCTTGGGTTAGGTGTGGCTGGCATGATTTGCCATTGGCACGGAGGTGCGGCTAACATGGTTGGCATGCTTTGGCGCGTTTGGTGTGACTAGCATAGCTAGGGCCAAGGCAGAGTGCGTTTGGCATGGCGCGGCTAGCTTGGGCTAGGTGTGGCTGGCATGATTTGCCATTGGCACGGAGGTGCGGCTAGCATGGTTGGCATGCTTTGGCGCGTTTGGTATGACTAGCATAGCTAGGGCCAAGGCAGAGTGCGTTTGGCATGGCGCGGTTAGCTTGGGCTAGGTGTGGATGACATGATTTGCCATTGGCACGGAGGTGCGGCTAGCATGGTTGGCATGCTTTGGCGCGTTTGGTGTGACTAGCATAGCTAGGGCCAATGCAGAGTGCGTTTGGCATGGCGCGGCTAGCTTGGGCTAGGTGTGGCTGGCATGATTTGCCATTGGCACGGAGGTGAATTAGGGTTTTGCTCGTTGTAATCCTAATTTGAAAAAATACCCCTATTAATTACTGACTACATGTATTAAATGTTCTAATAAATGTGTCACCGGTGACATTAGGTTATTTGGGGTTTTACGATTTTACCCTTTGTTTAAAAACCACCATCAACATTAAGTCCCCTGCTTAGCTCGGAACAGGAGATTTGTTGCGAGGTAAGCATAAGATGGTGACAAACTATCGACAGTAAATCGTAAAGAGAATTGAGGAGGCTTGTCTGACCTTTTTATAAATAGGATTTGGAATCCTTGCCTCTGGCAGTTTTGCATAAATCGGGAGGCTGGCTCAATTGGGAAGTCAGCACCATTGAGAGACAGGAAGCTGTGCGGCATCGAGAAGTTGAAGCGAGTTGGGAAACTGAGCGTGCTAGCTGGTGGGACCGGCGCAAGGTGGGGAAGCTGATCGTGCTAGCTGGCGCGACTTGGGAGGTCATTGGGAAGTTGGCGAAATTGGTGGGACCGGTGTGGCTTGGGAGATTGGGAAACTGGCGCGAGCTTGATGGGACCGGTGTAAACAAGGAGGGAGTAGGTGTTTCTACAGATAGCAAAGTTTCCTTATTTTGCCTTCCTTCACGCGCGGCTTCAATCAGGGCATTATCCGTGCTAAAATCTGGAAGCGTTATGTCCCTCATTGCTTCCTTTCCTTTTTTAAGGTTCCGTATTCATACCCAACGCAATTGTACCGTCTCCCTTGTTTGAGAAAAGGTTCTTCTTGTTGAGTTTCTTTCTTTGCCTAGAGACGAATCATCCTCTAAACAGCCAGATTCTCCAAGTGAAGGCGCGAGGTCTGACTCTTGCAAAAGCACCCCGACTAGGGTTATTCGGGCTAAGAAGATCATACAGGTAT
Organism: Papaver armeniacum; assembly: GCA_023531295.1. Classification (NCBI taxonomy): domain Eukaryota; kingdom Viridiplantae; phylum Streptophyta; class Magnoliopsida; order Ranunculales; family Papaveraceae; genus Papaver; species Papaver armeniacum. The sequence goes on from JAJJWW010003400.1 coordinate 147,778, forward strand.
GTTTTCTTCTTGTTCTCTGTTCATGTTATCCTCTTTTTATATGTGTATAGATAGGATGGAACTTGATCATTTTCCCCATTTTTTGCAGTGTATGATGGGACCCTCCAGGGATGGCCGCGCCTTTAACTCTTCGGAGAAGGACTTCAGAATTGGCGGAGATCGATCTTCTTCTCTTGAGGAGGCATTGGTTGGGATTGAATCTCTGTTCCATGAATCTAGTGAAATCATTAAGGACCTCCCTTCCATCTATCCCCATGAAGAACAGGTGCATGTTCGGACTTTCTTGGGTTTAGTGAGCATGGAGGAGGGGCGAGAGAACGAGGAAGAGTCTTGGCATATTGAGAAGTTTCAGTGCGGCAAAGCCTTTCCTCGGTCCGGGTATGGGGCGGATCGAACTGTTTCTAGGTCGAAGCGACGGAAAAGCGAACGTGTGAGGCTCTTGGAGGAGAGCGCCATGATTCTTGATTTTGATGCGGATGAATCAAAAAACTTTCTTCGAAGTTTCAATGAGAAAACCTTCGAAGGAGCATATGACGGAAACGAAATAACCTTTGAAGTTGATGCCAAAGGTGTCGTTGGTGATACCGGAGGGGTCATGGTGGCGTATGCTGGATTGGTCATCGGGGAGGACACTACTGCTGTTGTGGTTGCTTCGGGATGGGATGAGGTTGCTGCTGCTAACACCGTTGAATGGAACCTTTGTTTCCCGAGGGATTGCTGGGGGACGTGCTTGAAGATAGCTTTGCTCGAGGGGACTTGTGCTCCATCCTTCGAGGGCTAGTTCCTCCCTTTTGTTACTTCTGTTAGCTGCTTAGTTCCCCTGATGTTTTTTTTTTCTTTTTTCGTAAACTCATCTTTACCTTCTTCTTCATCGGTCAACATTTTGCTTCATATATATTTTTTGAAAGAGGTTGTGGTATGATGGCTCTGCAATGGTTTTCTGGGTTTATCTGATGTATTTCTCGATATATCCGGAGAATTTGCTTGGAAAGAGATGTATTTATGCCCTTTTTTTTGACGAAAAAGGGAATCCCCAAGGAAAAATACAAACGGTGTATTCATCTTGGGGGGAGTACAACTACTAAGAGGAATTGTTAAAGGAAATACTAAAAGGGGTAGTGACTGGGAAGTACAACATTTTAGGGATTGGAGGCCTTGAGCCATCGCGAGTGAATTATCACGCCTTCAGGTGTGTCTGAATTGATGAGCTTGCAATATCCTCCCAAAAGGGTATCCGCAACCGAGATACTGACTCGTCTTCTCTTTCATTGGGCGAATCGGTTTGAATAACCATTTTTCTTGTCATCCTCCCAACTTGAAACGAGCTTTCCTTAACCACTACATCTCCGATTGAAAACGGGTTCAGACGTCGTGCAACCGTTTGAGTCTTGGCTTCGTTGGTTTCAATAGAAGTTTCCAAGCTTCTTGCAAAGTGTTCAAATGGTCCAGCTTCCCATTCACATTTCTTGACAACGTTCGTGCCGATGTCGCGCCGAGTCCCCATGACGGAATGGGGAAGGAAAGACTGGTTGCGTAAAAGGTTGCTCGGTCGGACTTACTTGCATTTGAAAACCATGAGCTAGCGCCAACGGGTCCTCTCCGGATGTCTAGGTTCCTTCAATAGTTCGTTGATGCGATAACCAGTGGGATGATTTGTTGGAAATTCCTTCGGGCGTGGACGTCGGCAGAGGGTGCACATCCAATTTCGCTTTGTTGTCGAGCACCCATAAGCGTCCCAATATCATGTCATGATCTAGTTCTTTGACAATGTGGAATTTGCTATGCGTTATAGCGTCTCCCATCTTGATCTCTAGGTTGATGTAGCCATGCGCGTTCAAAGTTTCTCCTCTCAAGTTCTTAATCACGGACGGGGAATAGGTAGCGTCTTGTTTTGTAAATCCTGCTGCCTTTAGTGTCTTGAAAGTAATGATGTTGTGGTCAGAGGCCGTGTCGATGAGCGTGTCATCAAATTCGTTACCTCTTACGGGACGTGGTCAGCAGTCCCCAGTTCTCCTTTTTGGTTCCGCCTGTTTGGAAAGCTTGGGCCCCTGGCGTGGTTTCCGAGGAGAGAAAAAGTCATTTGCCGGATGCAACGCGATTGAGAGCTGCGAAAATATATTGGCGCTGCACCTTGGAAAGATAGAGAATTTCGCATACATGTTACATCATGGATTGTACAGTCTCGTGCACGGAGTCCCCAGAGGACCCGTAGTTTCTTATTGGGAGTGGGTCTCGATGCACTCTTTCGTATCCTAGTTGGAGTTCTCCCGCTTCTATCCTTTCTTTGAAAATATGCTTTAGTTTGTTGCAATCGCTGGTCGGGTGGTGAACGAACCTGTGGTAATGGCAATACTTGGGGTTCGCCATCTCAGTCTCAGTTGGTGGACGTTTGGGAGGTGGCAGTCTGATAACATCATCTTGAACCCAGGCTTCTAGGAGGTCAATCACCTCCTCGATGGGAAACGGGAAATCAAGGGTATTTCCTTCGGTCTCATGATCCGCATGGGAGTTTTAGTGACGGTCTTTCGTGGCGGGGTTCCGTTGCGCCGACGCTTCACGTTTTTGGCTGGTGGATCGTAGTTGGGGATTTCCTTTTCCCCTTTCGTTTACTATGTTCACGGAGGATGAGCCGGCATTAAATTGCTTGCCGATGAGGCGTCTACTCCCGCGAGTTTCACGCGTGTCTTGGTTCGAGTTGGCCTAGCTCTTTCCAAGAATGCTCGGTGGTCGTTGTTGCGGATCGTCCGGCGGCTTCATGGAGTTCGGAGAATGTTTGGAAGCGCAAGTTCTCTAGCAAGGCGCGGTAAATAGGAACCATACCATTGATGCACGCGTTCACCAGTTGTTGCTCGGTCACGTTTGGGTCGTGACAGTCGAGTGCTTGAACCCTAAACCTTTTGACGAAATCATTCGGATGTTCGTTATCCCACTGGGTACATTCTTCCGAGGTCCGAGAAAGTAACTTGTTGGACACGAAGAAGTATTTCTTGTAAAACGCAGTGACCATGCTACTCCGGTTGGGAATGTTGTTCGGTGGGATCTTTGTTGTACCATGTATATGCCCTTCCAGTAAGTGATTTTGAGAATTCCCTTGAACGATGAACGTGATTATATTCATGTTCACCTAGGGATTCCAGGAAACGGGAGACATGCTCATGTGCACTCCCGGTACCATCGTACAGGGTGAATTGAGGAGAAGAGTACCCCCTTGAGAGAGGGATTCTCTGCATTTCGGATGGGTAAGGGGGTTGGTGATGATGCACGTCCAATTCATCATTCTTGATTCGGTTGCGGAGAAGTTGTTCCAGATCTTCTCGCGTGACGAAGTTGGGCGGCTGATTTATTTCCAACGGGACTCTAGCGCGAGTTTCCTCATCCGTGGAGGCGTGCTCCGCCGAGGTGCTGGCGTCGGGGTTGTTGGAGACGTTCCTAAGCGGCTATGGAGGACGCGACTCACGTGGTAGTCGCTCTGTCAGGGTCTTGAGAAAGACGAGTACCTCCTTCTGCGTTGAAACCATATCCGTCTGGGCTCTGGCGAGCATCTCTTGTCGTTCCATAAAATCAGCGATGGTGACATAAGGACGACTTCCTCTGGTCCCTCCAGTCTCTCGTCCCGTCGGCGGGGTAGTTGGAACCTTAGTTGTGGTCGGAGGCGCCATGCTAGACGAAGCATTAGGGGCCGCAGCGGCGGCTCTGGCCCTGGTGACTGGTGGCGTGACACCCGAAGAGATATTTTCGTTGCCGTGATTAGAGGGTTGTGCAGAGACACTAGAGGAGGAAGCGGCTCTGGCCCTGGTGATTGGCGGTGTTACGCTTGAGGGAGTGCATTCGATGTTACTATAGTCAGTAGGTGATGCAACAACGTTATTGGGAGAGACGCTAACATCAGGGATGTGTTTTGTGCTGGTATTCTCGGCAGCCGCTCCGGACCTGAGTTCCACCATGTTGGGATTTGACGTTCGGGAAACGAAATCAGTAGTCGGAGTTGGTATTGTAACCGATAGATCAATCCTCCCGCTGTGGTCGCCAATTGTTTATGGGTAAAAATCGTTTACGCCGATTTTGGTAAATTCGGTAGGTGAGTGAGAAACTGGTTTAAACCCTAAACAAATGTGATGCACGTGAGCACTTTCTAGATTCGAGAGATCAATCGCCACAAGTCCGGCCTAAACCAAGAAATGGCCGTTCCAGGACTTGCTTCGGTCACAAAGTGGAGGAGAAGGGTTGATTTGGGGAGGGAAGCAAAGAAAGGTGTTGAGACCAGAATAGTGCGGGAGAGTAGTGTCTCGACTTGTATCGAGAAAGTGAAAGCTTCGGAAGCTTGCAAGAGATGAAAGCTTTTCGGAGAGCTTGCAAAGTTGCCTTTTCCGAGAGTGTTGTGTTTTTCTCGACCGAGACTTGTCGTCTGGTGGAAATAGGTAAGACCTATTTATACAAGTCGAGATTGAAACGTACCCCTGGCCTCATGAAGGAAGAGAGTAAAGGGTGAAATAATGGGAGGAGGTGGTAACCGCATGGTGTTTATGGGTGAAAACGTTTTCACCATTATTTCCTCATTTATTTGACCGCTTTATTCCTATTCACGCTTTCTTAATGTGAGCGTAGTGTACGCCGCATCTTTGTGACCGCCAAACCAAGACCCTGGAAAGCATCCCCCAGTTTGTGTTGATATCTCGAGTGTTGGTTGCACCTTGAGTGCAAGTGACGCTGCTAGTGGCGCGTGTGGCATGTGCGGAATGCCTTTGTTTCGGGTTGCACCTTGAGTGCAAGTGGCAATGCCAGAGCTGCTAGTGGCGTGTGTGGCATGTGCCAATGGAATGTGCGGAATGCCTTGGTGGTAGGTTGGACGTTGAGTGTAAGTGGCAATGCCAGAGCTGCTAGTGGCGTGTGTGGCATGTGCCAATGGCATGTGCGGAATGCCTTGGTGGTAGGTTGCACGGTTTGCAAGTTAGGATACCAACGTGGGTTTTGGCATGTGCCAATGGCACGTACGGCCAAGTTGGCCTAGGTTGCACGGCTTGGAAGTTATGATACCAGCGTGCGTGTTTGGCATGTGTCAATGGCACGCACGGCCATTAGGGCCACGTCTAGGTAATGAAAGCTACCAGCGAGCGTGTTGGCATGTGCCAATGGCTGATGCGTGTCGTAGGTGCAATCAAATTAATATCTTATTTCCACTCAATTAAAAATAATATAATGGAAGTCAAGTTCGTTCCCACGAGGAGCAAGAGATTATAGTTGTAAAAATTGTCACAAAAGGGGGGTATAAAAAGCAAAAAGAAAATAAACAAAGCAATTAAAAGATAAAGTTGAAAGCAATAAGAGAGACAAGATCAAGGAATCATTCTTCGTTGCAAAACAATGATTAAAGTTATGTTCTTTTCTACTTGTTATTAGTCATGATTATCACCAACCGTAGGATAGCAGGTCCGCTTAGCTAGCCCCAAAATCCCTTATTTCACCGAGTAACAAGTCCGCTTAGTTATCAAATTCTATTCAAAAGAACCACCTTGAGGTTCGCTTACAAGATGTAATTCCTCGAATGCATTAAGATTTATGAATTTAGGTTCAGGTACTAGTAGTTAAACTCGGTTCGCTTGGTCCACTTTCTAGCGTTGTTTCTACACACAATTGCTCCACGGAATCCCTCCGCAAGGTCTTGTGTTTTCTACTTGTGTAAAGTGTCGAGAACGATTACGTATTCCCTAACTTATACTAGATTTAGATCAATTAACAAATCAATTTAGCGTGCACTCTAAACAACCTATCAATCAATCATGAATGAATAAACATTCCTATTAGTAAAAACAAACGATAATCTTATGAAAAATCTCAAGATAAAATTGAAACAAAACTCAAATCATGTTAAGAACTAGGAATTCATCCTCAATCAATAATAAAATTAGCTACTCATGTTTTTGAAATTCACACAAATAATTATTAAAAGGGAGAATTTTCAAGTTCACACAAATAATTAAAAAGAAGAATTTTCAAAAGCTAGCAAAAACACAAGTGTTGTGTGTGTAGAGTGATGAGTGCTAAATAGTGCATATTTATACACCTTTTTATTGGCATTTTACTCATCTTTTGCGCTTAGAAATCAGATATTATCCCAGATTCTGTCTTTTCTTTGTTTTCAAGAATAAATATTTGTATTAATTAATTTTGTGTTTTTAGGTAGTAAATAAAGATCGGAGAATCTGAGGAGCCAAAAGAGCAGATAGCCCAAGCCCGCGCGCGAATCAGTTGCAACCCAACAAGGAAGACATGGGCTAGAGCTACCCACGACCCGGATCCGAACCCGCTCATCCCGAGCCGTTGAGATCTCACCCAGATGCATCATACGGTCGCTCCTTCGCTCACATCTATTTCTCGATGCTCCGCTCAACACCAAATCGCCTCAGTTCTCCCTCGACCGTTCAGATCTCTCCCGCAAGATCCAACGCTCGCTTCGTCTTCCTCATCAAACTTCGCTGCACCTGCTTCACAACAAAAACTACCTACCCTATACCCGTCGACCAAACCCTATTCTCTACTCCATCTTCTCTTTCTTCTCCTCCATACCTCTGCTCTGCTCTTCCATCTCCCTCACCCGACCATACCTGAACCCTCACCACCACCATCTCCTGCCACAGCTACCAACTGCTACCAGCCGCCTCGCCATCACCTCCCAAATAATCTCTAGCTCTGTCTTAGCTTCTACCCTAGGAGCTAAGGTCGAGATAGAGAAGATTAGGGTTATGGTTTCAATACAGTGAGAGGAAAATCGTACCAAGAAAAGCTCAGAGCCGATTTGACAAGAGAGATGACTGAATCAGAGAGTATGGGTACACGGGTTTGATTTATTTTCAATTAATTTCTATTTTAAAAGTATTAGGGTTAGGGTTCTTTGCATGTATAAATTGAAGGGAGTTTTGGATGTTAGAGGCATGCCTGGGTTAGACAGAGCACCATTTTAGTTCAATTTGTGTTATATTGCTTTTATAATGCTTTAATTTAATTATCTAGGGTGTTAATGAAACCCCTGAATTTCATGTCAAGCTTATATATTCTTGGTTGTGTTTTTGCTAAATTACAACATGATTAGGATTACTAATTAGTTGATGAAACTCGTTAGCTTTGTGATGAGCTATCTTTGTAAGAAGATAGCTCATACTAGGGGTTAGTTAGAAAATTCAGTTAATGAACATCCATTGTAGACCTTCATTAGAAGGCACAAGAAGATAGCTTAAGAAATATGGCCTGGGCATGAGATTAGGGGTGGATTGATCACCTTGGTGCTTTCTAATTTGTCACTGCTTTAGTTTAGAGACACTTCCACTCAACCTCAGTCGTTCCGACAACAAAACAAATCAATTATTTGAGTTACATTCCCCTGAATTCAGTTTAGGCAAACCTTAGATCAACATCAGCACCTCCTCGTCTCTGTGGTTCGACCCGTACTTGCCACGTCTCCGATAGACGCCGTGCACTTGCGGTTATCACAAGTAGGCTTAAATCTAAACACATCTAAAGGCCTACCAAGTTTTTGGCGCCGTTGCCGGGGACTTGGCGTGTGCCCTGTTGATTTTTGTTCTTGCTTCACTGAATGCTAGCTTACTCCTGTACATTTTTGCCTTGCTTTGTTATTTTAACCTTTATTAGTGTAACTTAGTTAATTTGTATTGCTTCTCATCTCTGCATTGTAGTTAATTTAGCTGTATTCATAGCTCAACTGTTTGCATTTCACCATCCTGCATCTTAGTTAATCTTCATTGTATATTTACTCATCTGCATATTTACTTATTTGCATTCTCTCTCTGGCTTGAGCTGTGGTCAACTCAGCTTCATCAATATATAGCTGAGATTTGCAGTGTGCTATACTCTCTTTGCTTCGCCTGCACACTTCTGAAAACTAAAACTCTCATCTTGAGGTCACAGGTACCAGCAAAAGCTGTGGTAAAGCTGAGGCAAGGAAGCGCAAACAGAGCAAGCCCAGGGAAAGACAAAGAATTGAGCAATACAGCCACTGTGGCTAAAGCAAGTTGGTCACTCCCAATCCCTTTTACACTCTATATATGCATGCTAGGCCTGTGAAGCTGTGATCTGTTAAGCTTGTTGATTGGCCTGTGGATCTTTGAACCATCTTTGCATGAGAAATTAGCAACCTTGCTAGGTATCACCCACACCTGTGCAAACAGTGTAATTACTCGTGCACCCGCCTTGAAAATTTTGTGCATGCTCTGTGAAAACTAAGGATAGCCAACTTGTGATACCCTGTTGCATCTCTGAACTGGTATCACTTGTGTGTGTGTGATTTTGTGGCATTTGAATGAGGGTTGAGTGACTTGAGCAAGCACACTCATCTGCCCTGTAGAGCCTAAGCTGCAGCTTGGTCTACTAAGCATAACCCTGAGCCCAGCCCTGTGCCTTGTGTGAAACCCTATTGTGCTCAACCTCAGCCCCCTGAAGCTGTGAGTTTGAACCACAACTGAGGTTTCCAAGTTTGCATGCTTGAGACCTTGTGTGAGACATATGCACCCTGCTGTGACCTGTTGAGCCTGGTGAAAGACCTGTGAATCTGTGTGGTCTGTGAGCCAACCTGTTGAACCCCTTATGCATGCTTGATCTTGCCTTAAACCTTGTGTGAGATTGTGCTACCCTGTGGGTGTTTATTTGTTAGCCCTGCTGAAATCTTGAGCTGCTCAGTGCTTCACACCCAATTGTTGTGCTGAATTTAACTGAATTGCACACAATCTGTGCACCTATTCTCGTGCTTGGCCTCGACCAGCCGCTGTGCAATTGCATGATCCGGGCTCTGCTTCGCACCAAACTCGAGCCCACATAACCAACCTTCGGTCCACATAAGCCGAGGCTTCTTGGTGAGCACACAAGCGAGCCACAATTTCTAGGTCATTGCAACCTGGGTTGAGCAACAAAACTTACACATACCCTGAAACCCATATAAACCAAGCCAGCCCGCAACATCATTTCCACTAGGCTTTGCTAACGGAAGCCCATAACCTGGGCTTCTTACAAGCTTGTTCTCTGTACACACCCTGAGCCCACATCTCTTGGGCTGAAATACACCTATTCAGTTGGGCTTACAACTTCAAAAAGCAACCTCTTGGGCTTACTCTTAGAATCAGGTGTCATTTTCTTTTGTGGGGTGTATCTCTCTGGGCTGAGTACAAACTTGTTCTGTGCATGAGCTATTTGCACAAGCCCAAAGCCCACTGCCCAATAAACCAAATTCCACTTAAACCAAAGAAGCCCACACAAACCAAATGAAACCCAATAAACCAAATTAAGTCCACTACAACTGGGCTTGAGTTCAATTTGAGTGCTAAATCATGTCAGGATTTTGGTCTGCAACTGGGGATACAAACAAATCTATTAGAGAGCTTGCTTACGGGCATACTTCACAGTATGAACTCCCCACAAGCCATAGTGATTTTAGGGAATATTACGCACCTTCTCAGGGCCCTGACCTTGAATATCCATACCCTAATCATTATGACCACATGTATCATCAACTACCATGGGAGGATGAGCAATCCTATCCTCCAATGAACCCATGTATGCACTCAATGGAAAACCTCATAGAACAAAACAATGCTAGGTTTGAACTGAATGCAATGCATGACCATCCATATAGCAACATGTCTGAATGTCCCTTCTCTAGTGAACCTCATGCACAACCATGCCCTGAATATCCATATGAAGCATGCATACCCACTAGTAAAGACTCTCCTTCAATAGAACAACTCACTATGATTCTTCAAAGGAACCTGATTGAGTTACAAAATGAAGATTGGAAAGAATATTATGATAGGATGTTTGTTATTCCTGACAATTATGGAAATAGTGTTTCTAGTCCTACTCATGCAACTAACACTGAATATGAACCTAATCTAGAGGTAGATGAGTACACTGAAAATGCTACAATTTTGAATGGAGAGATGGACTTTTGCTATGATGATGATGATGATGATGAATATGATATGTTAGAAGAGCATGTATATACAGAAAATATGATGGAATCTTTTGGTTCGAGACGTTAGGCGTCTCTCTTCGTGAACCCTATGAATGATACTTCTTCTAACATTCATACATGTGATATTAACTCGAGCTTGGATTTGTGAAATTCTTCGGTGAAAGTGAGCATGCTTTACCACTGTTTGTGACCTAGGAATAGCTGAATTGTCTCGTTAACACGAGATGATTCAATGCATGTGCCCGATTCCATGCCTAGGTTCTGACATGATATCTCTCCTGGTTATGTTGTGCATGAGAGTGATGTTGATTATGACATGGAGATTGATGAACTGTTTTATGCAGGTGAACATGATTTACCCTCTTCTGACCTTAGGAAAGTGTGTGATGGTACAAATGATCTTATACATGAAAACAACTTAGATGTACCTAATCTCTCTCCTGAGTCACAAATTGAAACTCCTCCACCAAACCTAGGTGTAGTTTGTCACAAAAATCTTAAACCAACTTTTCTCGAGAGTTCCCAATTTAGGCTTAGAGCTTTGTGCTTCCCAAGTCCTCTTGGACCATTTTGCATCAAAGTATAACACCTTTAAGGAACCACGGTTGGAATATGTATGTCTCTGCTGTTCTTAGCAAAACTCATTTTGAGTTAGACCTTTTGCATGATGTACCGTTAAAATTGCAAGATTTTGTGCTCCCAAACACACCCGTTCATAAGTTTAGGTTTGGGGAAGCTCATTCACATACACAGTCTTACTTGCACTCTCATATTATATTTGTGTAAGGTTTGTTGATGTTTGTACATACCGTCTTTTGGGTTGATCCTCAACTCTTTAGACTTGTTGGTTTATGGTGAATTTTCATTGTATATAATCCAAGTAGGACTTGTTAAATTTTTCTTTCTTGCATCGGTTGAGTCTTCTTGTGCTTATATTATGCTAATCCGATATGATCTCCGCTGAGAATGTTGGATTCTAGCCTTGACTAATGAAGCTCAACCTTGCTCCCGCCGACATACCAGGTAATCTCTTCCCTTTTCTCTTATCAACATAGTTCTCATGGTATGTGATTTGTTTAATTTTTCCTATCTGTTGACACATTGAGGACAATGTTCGATTTAGGTTTGGGGGTGCATTTGCATTTAGAGTTTTTAGTCTTTTATTTTACCTTTTATTTTCAAAAAAAAAAAAAAAAAAAAAAAAAACTCTTTTTGTAAAAACCTCCAACTTTTAGAGATTTTAGAGTCACTAGCATGCTTCTAGCTATGTTTACATAGAGAGTCCGACCGAAATATGAGAACTTGGAAGTACCGGAGAACGCAATCGGGTTTCTTAGTTGATTAGAGCGTTAAAGTTGGATTTAACCATGCCGGAGGGCGAATTAGGTGTTGTTTAGATATTCGGTAGTAGAATTGTGATCACCCATAGTGGAGACTACCCATTTTACATCAAGTGAGGCACCAACCTTCAATTTTTTGCAACTTTCTAGAAAAGTTGTTAGAGTATGTGTCACCGTACGTCAATTCCGGGTAGGAATGGTGAGCTACCCAACTTCGCACCACTTCAAAGACTACTTTTGATCTCTTGAGTGCTAGTTTTTGTCAATCATGAGGGTGACGTTTAAAGAAGAAAACTCCTTCTAAATATCGATTTGCAGTTAGCATCACTCTCTCTCTCAATCAGCAGACCCATAGAAACACATCATCGTCAGCAAACGGAGCATCATCAGAATATTGAAAGAAAAGTTGAAATAGTCCAAGGTTTATGTGCAACAAAGAAAAGAAAAATAGGATGAGGATTAATGAAGTTTGTGAAAAATTGAGTTTTATTATTTTATTGTGATACTGAAAAAAAAAAAAAATTGTCAAGTTTTTGTAAAGTTCAGAAGTTCGTCATCAACAATTGAAGACCGAAGATTGAAGACGTTTCTATGGTTCCTATGAGAGAGTGATATTAATTGCCGATCGGGTGAGAAGTGAGTGAGTACTCCCATCCTTGCTAATGGTTGATTTCCTTTCTTAGAGATCATCAGAAAAAGATTCTTTTTGTCCACACTTCTGTGGAGTCTCCAGAAATTATTTCGGAAGGTTATCCTTCTTACCTACAACGTGTGCAGGATTTCTCTCTTTATTCCCGCTCGCACACATGAGAGACTAAAAAGCGATCTTTTTGAGTGCAATTATCATAAAACCCTAATGGTGAGGCAGAAGTTGAGACTTATGATCACAATCGAATCCGAATTCTTTCATATGGTATGGTTATTTCTCGCTCAAAGACTTAAGGATGAGAATGCATTCTTTGGTAGTTCTAACTTCATGTTACTAGCATGCGAAACTCTATGTCCTCATAGCTTCTTGGATGCTTGAGACTCTTTTACACTCTGAAGTTGGAGAAGGTTTTGTGGGTACACTCTGCGGTAAACCCTCACGAGACTACAACTCGTCCACTAGGGACACCTAGGGGTTTAAAGGCTTAGTGCATACGCTAAATGCATTCGAGAGACTGCGACGGGGGTATAGTTAGGATTTCTTAATTTCTGTTTCACTTGAGGACAAGTAAAATTCAGGTTTGGGGGTATTTGATGAGTGCTAAATAGTGCATATTTATACACCTTTTTATTGGCATTTTACTCATCTTTTGCGCTTAGAAATCGATATTATCCCGATTCTCGTGTTTTCTTTGTTTTCAAGAATAAATATTTGTATTAATTAATTTTGTGTTTTTAGGTAGTAAATAAAGCTCGGAGAATCTGAGGAGCCAAAAGAGCAGAAGAATTGGAGACAAGCGTCTATGGAGCAGATAGCCCAAGCCCGCGCGCGAATCAGTTGCAACCCAACAAGGAAGACATGGGCTAGAGCTACCCACAACCCGGATCCGAACCCGCTCATCCCGAGCCGTTGAGATCTCACCCAGATGCATCATACGGTCGCTCCTTCGCTCACATCTATTTCTCGATGCTCCGCTCAACACCAAATCGCCTCAGTTCTCCCTCGACCGTTCAGATCTCTCCCGCAAGATCCAACGCTCGCTTCGTCTTCCTCATCAAACTTCGCCGCACACCGCTTCACAACAAAACTACCTACCCTATACCCGTCGACCAAACCCTATTCTCTACTCCATCTTCTCTTTCTTCTCCTCCATACCTCCGCTTCGCTCTTCCATCTCCCTCACCCGACCATACCTGAACCCTCACCACCACCATCTCCTGCCACAGCTACCAACTGCTACCAGCCGCCTCGCCATCACCTCCCAAATAATCTCTAGCTCTGTCTTAGCTTCTACCCTAGGAGCTAAGGTCGAGATAGAGAAGATTAGGGTTATGGTTTCAATACAGTGAGAGGAAAATCGTACCAAGAAAAGCTCAGAGCCGATTTGACAAGAGAGATGACTGAATCAGAGAGTATGGGTACACGGGTTTGATTTATTTTCAATTAATTTCTATTTTAAAAGTATTAGGGTTAGGGGTTCTTTGCATGTATAAATTGAAGGGAGTTTTGGATGTTAGAGGCATGCTGGCTAGCTGTGAGCACCATTTTAGTTCAATTTGTGTTATATTGCTTTTATAATGATTTAATTTAATTATCTAGGGTGTTAATGAAACCCCTGAATTTCATGTCAAGCTTATATATTCTTGGTTGTGTTTTTGCTAAATTATAACATGATTAGGATTAATAATTAGTTTATGAAACTCGTTAGCCTGTGATGAGCTATACTGTAAGAAGATAGCTCATACTAGGGGTTAGTTAGAAAATTCAGTTAATGAACATCCATTGTAGACCTTCATTAGAAGGCACAAGAAGATAGCTTAAGAAATATGGCCTGGGCATGAGATTAGGGGTGGATTGATCACCTTGGTGCTTTCTACTTTGTCACTGCTTTAGTTTAGAGACACTTCCACTCAACCTCGGTCTCCGACAACAAAACAAATCAATTATTTGAGTTACATTCCCCGAATTCAGTTTAGGCAAACCTTAGATCAACATCAGCACCTCCTCGTCTCTGTGGTTCGACCCGTACTTGCCACGTCTCCGATAGACGCCGTGCACTTGCGGTTATCACAAGTAGGCTTAAATCTAAACACATCTAAAGGCCTACCATAGAGAGGTGTGTAAAAGATGTAGAAAACTTCTCTATTTATAGGCTTCAATATTCTCTAAATATTCCAAGGAATAGAATCCTTTTCCTTTAGCAATTCAATTTCCAAATTCAAGTCTTTCTCTTCTTCCATCTTCTCTTTCCAAGTTTGAGCCCAATTCTCCATCCAATTCCTAGTCCAAGTCTTCACACCCATGAGAGAAATCCATAGAAAATTCTGGAATTTTTTGGCTCGCCGGAAAACTGGTATTATGGCCGGAATCCGTCACCGCCGGCCACCTGAAAATTTCTCCGTCAATGGTATATTCGACGGAATATTCCGTCAGTCCACCGTTAGGACTAACAGTCAAAATGGTCAAACCGTTAGTCAACTGGGTCAAAAGGGGGGAGGAGAGTCAGACACCGAGTCAGCTTCTAAGTCAGTCTTGCTGAGCTTACTCGTCTTACTCGGCTGTGCTGGATCGGCTGGATCGGTCATCGCCGGTCTGAGTTGACTCGCCAGAAGAAATATCCGGCCGAGTTTCGGCTGTTTTCTGGGATTTCCCCGTCCAATTTCAGGCCATTATTTCTTCAGTTCCTGTGACATTCATTCACAAACATCTATTGCATTCAAGCTTCACTTATGTTCCAACTCTCGGCAAACCCTTACTCTGACATTGAACCTTTAATCAATTCTCACTCGCTGCTTCAGTTCAACAGCTTCACTTCAAACATTTGTTCATCATCAGCTTCAGTTAAGAATCAGTAGCAACAACTCAGCTCTATAACAAAGAATTCCCAAATTCATCTTGAGATGCACCATTCATCAAGCTCAGACTTCGTCTCTCTGTATTAGCAGCAACCCAACTCAGTTTCCAGCTCATTGCCATCACATTCAAATCCCAGTAAACCAACTTAAACTTCTCCCTTCCTTCCAGACTCGAGCTCAATCAAACACCGGCAACAACAACGAATCGAACCCAGAATCGGCCACCATCAGCTCAGCACCACCACCTTCACAGATTCAAGACTCCACTGGTAGCAGCAACCCCTCTCAATTTCAGCTTCAATTTACCGAACCCTTGAATCAAACCACCTCAAGTGTCATTCTTTGTTCAATTCCTTCACCACAGCAAACCCATTTCTCTGCTGAACTCAAATTCCAGTTCTCTTGATTACTCGAACCCATTTCTCACCACCAACAGCGGCATCAACTCCTTCACTGCACATTTCTTCATCTCCATTACCCTGAATCGATTGCACAGCAGCATCGATTTCTTCTCTCTGCATCTTAATCACCTCACTTCTTCTCACTGAGTCGATCTCTCACAAACCCATCTCTATTTACATCTCAACCAATCGCAGATCCATAGCCGCAAGAACGAGCTCTCGGATTCAAATTTGGCTGTCTGCAACTCAACCTAGCCTCATGAAAATCAACAACATCACGTCTCAATCCCTAATAACTGCTTCTCAAATCACCATGGAAGCAAGCAGAATCAAATCATCTTCATCGATTTTCAATTTCAAGTAAACCCTAACTTGTTAAAAGATCGAGTCTTGCCGATTTCTTCCCTGAATGAAAACCCACTTTCTTTCTCGATTAGCAGCAGCAGAAACCACTAGAGCCATCACAATCTGTTCTCTCGATTCTCGTCTGCATCTCCCTGAGCTTCACAACAGCGACATTCGTTCTTTCTCAATTTTTAGGTGAATGGGAGAAATGAGAGACATACCTCTCAATTTTAGGGTTAGGGTAATAATTTGGGGTAGGACAGGATATCGGTACCCTACTGCATAGGCTAGGGGACACCTCAGGGTTAATTACACCCTCTGATAAATGATAAGGGGTACCCTGATGACAACCCTCTTTAGCCTTGACTGGGCCTGGCTTTAGTACTCCTCCAAATTGGGTTGCCCCTTAACCTCAACTGGGCTCCATATATCAATCGCCTGTAAAATGACCTTTTTGCCCTTTTGGCTCAAATTGGGTGATTTCTTCTTCTTTTCCTCCGTGTGACTCCAAAGTAGCTACAAAACTCAAAACAGGCGTAAAATACATAATTTACAAGAAAAATAGCAAAGAAAGCATAAACAATAGATAGTAAATAGGATGTATTCTACACCCTATCAAATTCCCCCACACTTAGACTTTGCTAGTCCTCGAGCAAATCAAACTAAAAACTCACAACTTCAAAGCGTTCAAGCGTCCCAAGCATCCAAAGAGTTATGAGGACATAGAGTTTCTGCATGCTAGTAATAAGAAGTTAGAAATACCAAAGAACATATTCTCATTCTTAAATATTGAGTGAGAAATAACCACACCATAATGAGAGAATGCGTGTTTGAGAAACGATCAATAAGCATTTCGCCTCGACTTCTGCCTCACCAAATAGGATTTTATGATAATTGCACTCAAAAAGACTGACTTTTTTATGGTTCTCACATGTGTGCGGTAGGAATGAAGAGAGAAATCCTGCAACACGTTGAATGGTGGGAAGGACAACTTCCAAATATTTTTAAAAACCCACATCTTTTAATATTTTGAAAAACCATTTTTTCGACGATCTCTAAGAAAGGAAATCAACCATTTATTATTGAGGATGAGATTACTTACTCACCTTCACATCCGATCGCCAATTATGATAACACCACTCTCACGGCATCCAATAGAAACGTCTTCCGCTCCTCGTCTTGTTCTTCTTGGTCTTCGTCTTCGGTTTCAACTATTGATGATAAACTCTCGAATTTCATAAATCCTTGACAATTTGTAACCTTTACCTTAAATCCTTGTCGCTTGAAACTTCCTTATAAATTTTCCTTTCCCACGGCTTATTAAATAAACAAAATAAAAACAAAACAAAACAAATATTTCTCTTTTTTTTTTTCTTTTCTTTTTTTTTTTTTTTTAAAAAAATAACACTGAATTAATTATATTATTGGATAAGGATTATTACATGAAACTAGTTGGAAGCCTAACAAGCTAAGCTCCAACGACATACTACTACATTAATTGAACATGTTCTTTGTGCTAACCTTGAGATTGTGTCACAAGGGGGGCAAGCTAACACTACCTTCCATGTTATTTTTTTTTTCTTTTCATTTTTTTTTTTTTTTTTTTTTTTTTTTTTTTTTTGAAACAAGAGAAATAAAATACAAAAATAAACCATGGCCGTGGGAGAAGTATTTTACCGCTCGATTCTTCACAACTTGTATCGTCTTGAAATCATAAACTTCAAAAATTCTCACCTTTTAATTTTCTTCGCTCTTGTGAATAAGTCTTCATACTTGAATATAAAATTACCTCATTGTAGTGTAAGTCCTCAACATATATGTAAAATCCGCTCATTTGTATGTTGCTTTACTTTAGTTTGAAATTTGCTCTTTTTCTCGTTCCGTTGCTTGTAAACCTTAAACTTTCCAACTTTCCTTGTAGATTTTGATGTCGCTCCTTGTTGATGATGAGAGTGTTTCTATGGATCCGTTGTGTGGAGAGAATGGTGCTAACTGCAAATCGAACTACAAGAAGGAAGCTTTCATCTATAGACGTCACCCTCATGATTGACAAAATTAGCACTCAAGAGATCAAAGAGTAGTTCTTCTATTGGTGGGAGGTTGGGTAGCTCACCATTCTACCCGGAATTAACGTATGGTGACACACACTCAAAAGAAAGCTCTTTAGTAAATGGAAAAATTTCTGGTCGGTGCCTCGCATGATATGAATACGGGTAGTCTCCACTAATGATTGATCAGCAACTCTAATAATGCATTTCTCCCTGCACCAAATTTGCATCACCGGCATGATTAAATCCATTATTTAACACTCTAACAAGCAAGAAATCCGAATGTAATTCTCTAACATTTCCAAGTTCAATTATGTCGGTCAAAATCTCTATGTAAACATACCTAGAAGTATGCCAGTGACTCTAAAATCTCTAAAAGTTGGAGGTTTATGTAAAACTTTTTTTTCTTTTTTTTCTTTTTTAAATTTTTTTGTAAATTTTTTTAAATACATGCTTAACCACTCCCCCACACTTAAACCTTACATTGTCCTCAATGTAATTGAATCCTCCTAATAAAGTCAAGGTGGGAAATTTTAACATGATATGGAAACAAGAAAAAGAAATAACAAAAAAACAAAAGGATAAGAAATACAAAACCTATGGGTTGCCTCCCATTAAGCGCTTGTTTTAAAGTCGACGGCCCGACTTAGCCCTTGCACATTACTCCTCCAGAGGGAGTGAATCTTGAAGTCCAATCACGTCCACATGCTCCGTTGGAAAGTTTTCATAATATGGCTTTAACCTATGGCCGTTGACTTTCAAATGTTGTCATGTTTTGTCACTAACAATTTCAACTGCACCATGATCATAAACATTAGTAACAACAAATGGTCCCACCCAATGGGACTTAAGCTTACCCGGAAATAAACGTAAACGAGTATTAAATAAAAGAACTTTTTGCCCCACAACAAAATTTTTCCGCGAAATCATCTTGTCATGAAAAAGCTTAGTCTTTTCCTTGTAAATCCGAGCACTCTCGTAAGCATCATTACGTATCTCCTCTAACTCATGTAGTTGTAACTTCCTTTGTTTCCCCGCTTCATCATACTCCATGTTGAATTTCTTTATCGCCCAATAAGCCTTATGTTCAAGTTCAACCGGAAGATGACAAGCCTTGCCATAAACCAACCGATATGGAGACATACCAATCGGTGTCTTATACGCTGTTATATACGCCCAAAGTGCATCGTTGAGCTTAAAGCTCCAATCTTTCCTCGTGGTATTCACCGTTTTCTCAAGAATGGACTTGATCTCACGATTTGAAATTTCCGCTTGTCCACTAGTTTGTGGATGATAAGGCGTACCAATTTTGTGTGTTATGTTGTACTTCTTGAGGAGAGCGTGGAAAGCCTTCTTGAAGTGTGAACCTCCATCGCTTATCACCACTCTTGGTGTACCATGCCTATTGAATATGTTTTCCCTTACAAAATCACAAACAACTTGAGAGTCATTAGTTTTGGTGGCTCTAGCCTCCACCCATTTCGAAACATAATCTACGGCAAGAAGTATATAAAAGTTCCCATTCGAATTGACAAAAGGGCCCATAAAATCAATACCCCACACATCAAAAATCTCAACGGCGAGAATTGGTGTGAGTGGCATTTGATTTCGAGCACCTAGATTGCCCGTTCGTTGACATCTATCACACGATTTACAAAAAACATATGAATCTTCAAACAAGGTGGGCCAATAAAATCCACTCTCGAGAACTGTGAGAGCGGTGCGTTTAGAACCAAAGTGGCCACCACATGCAAAAGTGTGGCAAAAGGAGAGGATGGATTGAAATTCGGAGTTAGGTACGCACCTTCGCATTATTTGATCAACGCCATATTTCCATAAGTATGGTTCATCCCACACATATTGCTTAGCTACCTTCTTAAGTTTCATCTTTTGGAAATTAGACATTGTACTTGGTACTTTCCTTGTCACCAAGTAATTCACTATATCCGCATACCAAGGTGTTGATTCTTCCATGGAGAAAAGTTGTTCGTCCGGAAAGCGGTCATGTAATGGAAGTTCCTCTTGAGACATAACAAGTCTACTAAGATGATCCGCAACGGTATTCTCCACACCTCTCTTGTCCCGAATTTCTATGTCGAACTCTTGTAACAATAGGATCCACCGGATTAATCTTGGCTTAGCTTCTTTCTTCTTTATTAAGTGTCTTAGTGCGGCATGATCGGAATACACAATAACCTTTGTACCCACCAAATATGATCGAAATTTTTCCAATGCAAAAACTATAGCCAATAACTCCTTTTCCGTGGTAGAATAATTGATTTGTGCATCATTAAGGGTCCTAGATGCATAATAGATAACATGGGACAACTTGTCCACTCTTTGACCCAAAACGGCTCCAACCGCATAATCACTAGCATCACACATTAATTCAAACGGAAGATTCCAATCCGGTGATTTGATAATTGGCGCACTTGTCAACATTTCCTTCAATTTGTCAAAAGCATCCTTGCATTCCTTGTTGAAATCGAAAGGTACCTCCTTTTGTAATAACTTGCACATCGGCATGGAGATTTTGGAGAAATCCTTGATAAACCGCCTATAGAAACCTGCATGGCCAAGAAAAGAACGAATCTCCCTCACCGAAGTGGGATATTGTAAGTTCCTTATTAAATCTATCTTTGACTTGTCCACTTCGAGCCCTCGAGAGGACACAATGTGACCAAGTACTATGCCGTGGTTTACCATAAAGTGACATTTCTCCCAATTAAGGACAAGGTTTGTGTCTATGCATCGTTTAAGAACTAGTTCAAGGTTGTTTAAACAACCATCAAAAGAATTGCCATAAACACTAAAGTCATCCATAAATACCTCGATGATGCGCTCCACATAATCCGAGAATATACTCACCATGCATCTTTGAAAAGTAGCCGGCGCATTGCAAAGGCCAAACGGCATCCGTCTATATGCAAACGTTCCAAATGGACAAGTGAAAGTGGTCTTCTCTTGGTCCTCCGGTGCAATAACAATTTGATTGTATCCCGAATAACCATCCAAGAAACAATAATAAGAATGCCCCGCTAACCGTTCCAACATTTGATCAATGAAAGGTAAAGGAAAGTGATCCTTTCGGGTTGCGGAATTAAGCTTTCTATAATCAATGCACACTCTCCAACCGGTTTGAACTCTTGTAGGAACAAGTTCATCGTCTTGATTTCGAACAACCGTAACTCCGGACTTCTTTGGTACCACTTGTACCGGACTAACCCACTTGCTATCGGAAATTGGGTAGATTACCCCCACACTTAGCAATTTGAGTATCTCTTTCTTCACAACCTCCATCATGGGAGGATTAAGCCTACGTTGAGCATCACGTACCGGCTTCACGTTCTCTTCCATTATAATCCGATGCATGCACATGGATGGACTAATGCCTTTGATGTCCGCAATTGTCCACCCAATAGCCGTTTTGTGCTCTCTCAAGACTCTAAGCAAACGGTCTTCTTGTACCGGTATGAGGTTCTTTGCAATAATCACCGGAAGCTCATCTTCATCTCCCAAGAAAGCATACTTCAAATGGTCCGGAAGTGGCTTCAATTCTAGCTTGGGCGCCTCCACAATAGATGGTACAAGTATTTCATCATTCATGGGTAAAGAAATATAAGAAACATTACCCTTTTTAGCTTCTTGCAATGTCGCCAAAGCACCACACATCTCCACCAATTCCTTGGAGATTTCAACATCCAAGTTAGACAAGCCGTGGACGTCCAATTCAATGCTCTTTTGCAACACCACATCAAGTTCATCCTCTTGATTCAATTCCACCATTTGTTGTGCTAATGAATCAACCACATCAATGGAGTAAACGGAATGCACATCACTTGGGTAGCGCATGGCTTCAAATATGTTAAAGTGTATTATCTCCTTGTCGAACTCCATAGTGAGTGTACCCTTATCAACATCAATCTTAGTCTTTGCGGTCTTCATGAATGGCCTCCCAAGAAGTAAAGAAGTCGATGATCGGTTCTCATTGTTATCCATATCCACCACGAAGAAGTCCACCGGAAAAATAAGCTCATTTACTTGCACTAGCACGTCTTCTACAAGACCCTTTGGATATATGTTAGACTTGTTTGCTAATTGAATAATAACTCTCATCTCTTTCAAAGGTCCAAGATTCAAGGAGTCATATATATCGGCCGACATCACACTAATGGAAGCACCCAAGTCAAGTAAAGCATGTTCAAACCTTTGCTTACCAATAGTAATTGGCACCGTGAAACCACCGGGATCCGTGCATTTTGTAGGCATCTTCTTCAATAGCATAGCCGATGCACTCTCACCAACTTTAGTAATTTCATTATCAAGCAACCTATCCTTCTTTGTGCATAATTCCTTCATGAACTTCGCATACCGTGGCATTGTCTTGATGGCCTCAATGAATGGGATGTTGATTTCAATCTTCTTGAAAATATCCATGAGTGCCTTGTCTTGAGCTTCTTTCTTGGATTTAGCAAAACGACTAGGAAAAGGAGGTGGAGTAGTGAAAGTAGGAACCGGTTCCTTGGATTGGTCGGTTGGTCTTTGAATTCTCCTTTGGTGCGGCTTCCTCCTTATCTTTGACTACCTCTTCACTAGCTTCTTCATGATGACTTGGACCCTCCACTTGTCTTCCACTTCGTAAGGTAACCGCATTAACATTCTCTCTTGGATTCACAAATGGTTGTGAAGGAAGTTTTGTGGATGCTTGAGATTTCAATAAGTTCACATCGGTCGCCAATTGTCCCATTTGAGTTTGTAAATCCTTGATAGCCAAATCGGTCTTTTGTTGATTTTGTTGAAACAATGACGTAATACCTTGCATCATGACATTAAGCTTATCATCTATTGAAGATCCTTGTTCCTTCACTTGAGGTTGGAATTGTTGAGAACCACCTTGTTGTTGAGGTTGGAAGCGTGATTGTTGAAAACCACCTTGTTGTGCATATGGATTAGGAGCCGCCGCTTGCTTGTTTGCATAACTAAAGTTAGGATGATCCTTCCAACCGGGATTATAGGTATTGGAGTATGGATCGTACCTTGGCCTTTGATTTGGATATAAAGCATTTACTTGTTCGGTCTCACCATCCGGAATAATTACCGCGGCCATCCTTTGCATCATTATCTCCATGTTACTCATCCTTTGATCAAGATGTGATGAATCACTTACTTCATGTACTCGCCTAACCATAGGTTCATCCCTTGTGTAGAATTGTTGCGAGTTCGCAGCCATACTTTCAATCAACTCGGTAGCTTGGGTCACCGTCTTGTTCACTAGTGCACCACCACCCGCGGCGTCAAGAAGAGACCTATCACTCGGGTTGAGAGCTTCGTAGAAGTATTGGAGTATCATAACGTCACTAAATTGATGGTGTGGACAGCTTGCCACCAACCTCTTGTATCGCTCCCAACATTCATACAATGACTCTCCCACATGTTGTTTCAATCCACAAATCTCCTTGCGAATTTGAGTAGCTTTGGATGCGGGAAAATATCTCTCGAGGAAAAGTTTCTTCATCCCATTCCATGTTGTGATACTTAGGAAGGCAAATAATATAACCATTCCTTAGCATTGCCCGCCAAAGAAAACGGGAAAGCTTTCAACATTGCTCCATCCGCATTAGTCTCCGGTGGAAGCATAGCCATAACTATGGTATAAAAGTCCATAAGATGTTTGTTTGGGTCCTCATTCACCATGCCATGGAACTTTGGTAACTCTCTAATCAACCCCGGCTTGATCTCGAAGGTTGAGTTAGTTTGGATACACCATTGTTGTGTATCAAGCCTGTGAGAAGCTAGGTCCTTGAGTGTACGATCAGCCATCGTTTCTTCCTCTTTGTCCGAATCTGTGAAATCACTTGATGAAGACGGAGGAAGTGGAGTGTTAACCGCTCGAATGAAATCCTTTAGTTGAGTGCCGGATCGAAGACGTATTGGACTCGGTCTACCCTTTTTAAGCATTCACCAAAGGTATAACACCTGAAACAAGATTCTCAAAAACTAAGTTAGATACGGTATAGAATCTAACAAAGCAAGAATATAGCAAAAGAATAAAAACAACTAAAATCGTCCGTTGCTCCCCGGCAACGGCGCCAAAATTTGATGCGTGTCGTAGGTGCAATCAAATTAATATCTTATTTCCACTCAATTAAAAATAATATAATGGAAGTCAAGTTCGTTCCAACGAGGAGCAAGAGATTATAGTTGTAAAAATTGTCACAAAAGGGGGGTATAAAAAGCAAAAAGAAAATAAACAAAGCAATTAAAAGATAAAGTTGAAAGCAATAAGAGAGACAAGATCAAGGAATCATTCTTCGTTGCAAAACAATGATTAAAGTTATGTTCTTTTCTACTTGTTATTAGTCACAGATTATCACCAACCGTAGGATAGCAGGTCCGCTTAGCTAGCCCCAAAATCCCTTATTTCACTGAGTAACAAGTCCGCTTAGTTATCAAATTCTATTCAAAAGAACCACCTTGAGGTTCGCTTACAAGATGTAATTCCCTGAATGCATTAAGATTTATGAATTTAGGTTCAGTACTAGTAGTTAAACTCGGTTCGCTTGGTCCACTTTCTAGCGTTGTTTCTACACACAATTGCTCCACGGAATCCCTCCGCAAGGTCTTGTGTTTTCTACTTGTGTAAAGTGTCGAGAACGATTACGTATTCCCTAACTTATACTAGATTTAGATCAATTAACAAATCAATTTAGCGTGCACTCTAAACAACCTATCAATCAATCATGAATGAATAAACATTCCTATTAGTAAAAACAAACGATAATCTTATGAAAAATCTCAAGATAGAATTGAAACAAAACTCAAATCATGTTAAGAACTAGGAATTCATCCTCAATCAATAATAAAATTAGCTACTCATGTTTTTGAAATTCACACAAATAATTATTAAAAGGGAGAATTTTTCAAGTTCACACAAATAATTAAAAAGAAGAATTTTCAAAAGCTAGCAAAAACACAAGTGTTGTGTGTGTAGAGAGGTGTGTAAAAGATGTAGAAAACTTCTCTATTTATAGGCTTCAATATTCTCCAAATATTCCAAGGAATAGAATCCTTTTCCTTTAGCAATTCAATTTCCAAATTCAAGTCTTTCTCTTCTTCCATCTTCTCTTTCCAAGTTTGAGTCCAATTCTCCATCCAATTCCTAGTCCAAGTCTTCACACCCATGAGAGAAATCCATAGAAAATTCTGGAATTTTTGGCTCGCCGGAAAATCGGTATTATGTAGGAATTTAACTTAGGAATCCGTCACCGCGGCCACCTGAAAATTTCTCCGTCAAGGGAATATTCGACGGAATATTCCGTCAGTCCACCGTTAGGACTAACGGTCAAAATGGTCAAACCGTTAGTCAATCGGGTCAAAAGGGGGAGGAGAGTCGACACCGAGTCGCCTTCTAAGTCGGTCTTCTTTGAGCTTACTCGTCTTACTCGGCTATGGCTTTGGATCTACTGGATCGGTCATCGCCGGCCCGAGTTGACTCGAGTAAGAAATATCCTAGAGTTTCGTACTGTTTTCTGGGATTTCCCCGTCCAATTTCAGGCCATTATTTCTTCAGTTCCTGTGACATTCATTCACAAACATCTATTGCATTCAAGCTTCACTTATGTTCCAACTCTCGGCAAACCCTTACTCTGACATTGAACCTTTAATCAATTCTCACTAGCTGCTTCAGTTCAACAGCTTCACTTCATACATTTGTTCATCATCAGCTTCAGTTAAGAATCAGTAGCAACAACTCAGCTCTATAACATCAATTCCCAAATTCATCTTGAGATGCACCATTCATCAAGCTCAAACTTCGTCTCTCTGTATTAGCAGCAACCCAACTCAGTTTCCAGCTCATTGCCATCACATTCAAATCCCAGTAAACCAACTTAAACTTCTCCCTTCCTTCCAGACTCGAGCTCAATCAAACACCGGCAACAACAACGAATCGAACCCAGAATCGGCCACCATCAGCTCAGCACCACCACCTTCACAGATTCAAGACTCCACTGGTAGCAGCAACCCCTCTCAATTTCAGCTTCAATTTACCGAACCCTTGAATCAAACCACCTCCAGTGTCATTCTTTGTTCAATTCCTTCACCACAGCAAACCCATTTCTCTGCTGAACTCAAATTCCAGTTCTCTTGATTACTCGAACCCATTTCTCACCACCAACAATGACATCAACTCCTCTTGCACATTTCTTCATCTCCATTACCCTGAATCGATTGCACAGCAGCATCGATTTCTTCTCTCTGCATCTTAATCACCTCACTTCTTCTCACTGAGTCGATCTCTCACAAACCCATCTCTATTTACATCTCAACCAATCGCAGATCCATAGCCGCAAGAACGAGCTCTCGGATTCAAATTTGGCTGTCTGCAACTCAACCTAGCCTCATGAAAATCAACAGCATCACGTCTCAATCCCTAATAACTGCTTCTCAAATCACCATGGAAGCAGCAGAATCAAATCATCTTCATCTGATTTTCAATTTCAGTAAACCCTAACTTGCAACATCAGGTCTTGCCGATTTCTTCCCTGAATGAAAACCCACTTTCTTTCTAGATTAGCAGCAGCAGAAACCACTAGAGCCATCACAATCTGTTCTCTCGATTCTCGTCTGCATCTCCCTGAGCTTCACAACAGCGACATTCGTTCTTTCTCAATTTTTAGGTGAATGGGAGAAATGAGAGACATACCTCTCAATTTTAGGGTTAGGGTAATAATTTGGGGTAGGACAGGATATCGGTACCCTACTGCATAGGCTAGGGGACACCTCAGGGTTAATTACACCCTCTGATAAATGATAAGGGGTACCCTGATGACAACCCCCTTTAGCCTTGACTGGGCCTGGCTTTAGTACTCCTCCAAATTGGGTTGCCCCTTAACCTCAATGGGCTCCATATATCAATCGCCTGTAAAATGACCTTTTTGCCCTTTTGGCTCAAATTGGGTGATTTCTTCTTCTTTTCCTCCGTGTGACTCCAAAGTAGCTACAAAACTCAAAACAGGCGTAAAATACATAATTTACAAGAAAAATAGCAAAGAAAGCATAAACAATAGATAGTAAATAGGATGTATTCTACACCCTATCAATGGCATGCTCGGCCATTAGGGCCACGGCCTGGTAAGAAAAGCTACCAGCGATGCGTGTTGGCATGTGCCAATGGCATGCGTGGCCATTAGGGTCATGGCCTGGTAAGAAAAGCTACCAGAGATGCATGTTGGCATGTGCCAATGGCATGCATGGCCATTAGGGTCACGGCCTGGTAAGGAAAGCTACCAGCGATGCGTGTTGGCATGTGCCAATGGCATGCGTGGCCATTAGGGTCACGGCCTGGTAAGGAAAGCTACCAGCGATGCATGTTGGCATGTGCCAATGACATGCGTGGCCAATTTGGCCTAAGTTGCACGGTTTGCAAGCCTAGGTGCGGGCGCTATTTTGGCATGGCGTGGCTAGGGCCAAGGTAAGGGTGCTTGGCTTGGCGTGGTGTGACTAGCGTAGCTAGGGCCATGGCAGAGTGCGTTTGGCATGGCGCGGCTAGCTTAGGCTAGGTGTGGCTGGCATGATTTGCCATTGGCACAGAGGTGCGGCTAGCATGGTTGGCATGCTTTGGCGCGTTTGGTGGACTAGTATAGCTAGGGCCAAGGCAGAGTGCGTTTGGCATGGCGCGACTAGCTTGGGCTAGGTGTGGTGGCATTATTTCCCATTGGCTACGCAGGTGCGGCATGGCGCGTTTGGTATGACTAGCATAGCTAGGGCAAAGGCAGAGTGCGTTTGGCATGGCGCGGCTAGCTTGGGCTAGGTGTGGCTGGCATGATTTTCCATTGGCACGGAGGTGCGGCTATCATGGTTGGCATGCTTTGGCGCGTTTGGTGTGACTAGCATAGCTAGGGCCAAGGCAGAGTGTGTTTTGCAAGGCGCGGCTAGCTTGGGCTAGGTGTGGCTGGCATGATTTTCCATTGGCACGGAGGTGCAGCTAGCATGGTTGGCATGCTTTGGCGCGTTTGGTGTGACTAGCATAGCTAGGGCCAAGGCAGAGTGCGTTTGGCATGGCGCGGCTAGCTTGGGCTAGGTGTGGCTGGCATGATTTGTCATTGGCACGGAGGTGCGGCTAGCATGGTTGGCATGCTTTGGCACGTTTGGTGTGACTAGCATAGCTAGGGCCAAGGCGAGTGCGTTTGGCATGGCGCGGTTAGCTTGGGCTAGGTGTGGCTGGCATGATTTTCCATTGGCACGGAGGTGCGGCTAGCATGGTTGGCATGCTTTGGCGCGTTTGGTATGACTAGCATAGCTAGGTGTTTATGGGTGAAAACTACTCCTGTTGAATTTGGTAATTTGGGGTGTGTGGATGAGGAATGAATCTAAACCCTAAACAAATGCACTGCGCGGTGAGTGCTTGTAGATTCGGAAGTCAATCTGTGCAAGTCCGGCCTAAACCAAGAAATGGCCGTTCCAGACTTGTTTCGGTCACAAAGTGAAGGAGATTGGGTTGATCTTAGGGAGGGAAGCGAAGAAGGTGTTGAGATTGTGAAGGTGTTGGCTATGAATGACTTGTGATGAAAGATGAGCAAAGCTTACGATTGATGCAAGCGAGGCTCGGGTGTTGGAATACGTTTTGTATTAACACTTGCCTCTGCTGTTTTTTCCTTGTTTTCGAAATAGGGCGGAGAACCTATTTATGCAAGTCATTGAGCCTTATTCACGTCTCTCGTGGGAAGTGGAGGAAGTGGAGTGATGGAGTAGTGGAGTTGTGCGTCGGTGCCACACGACCAGTCTTGCCCACTTCTCCTGTTCATCTCTAACCGTCCATGACTTCCTAACACGTTCTTGTGATGGCGCGTTGCACGCCGCACGTTGTAAACCGCCAGACCAATACCCCGGTATGTATTCCCCAGGTTTGTGACATGATTTATGTCCAGGAACGTGTAGATCGTGGATCCACGATAGGTAGCATGTAATGCTAATTTGAATAACTGCGTTATTCGGGAAGTTGATACTTGTGAAGTATCGTGTGTATTTTATGTGTATCGCATCATGGTGTGGTAAAGTGATGGGTAATAACGCCTCACTGACCAACTAACTCCTGACCAGGGTTGTATAACCAAGCTGGTGAAGTTGGACGGATGAGATGATCTTTGAGACACTCATCTGCGACAGTTAATGAAATTAGGGTTTTGAAGAGGTGCGCAGGCATCACTCTTCAGCTTGGTCGAAACCAAGCATGGGATACAACTTTGGCCAGGCCGACCATACATGCGTGTAGACGGCATGATGGTGTAGGCGCCTATACCCCATTACCTCTCGAAAGTATGATCTGGGTCACTCAATTCATCCGGTGAAGTTGAGTGGTTGAGATCAATTTGTGACAGAAAACCAGTGCCCCAAGAGCCGCACGTCACGCCCACTTCAGGCACACGTTCCAAGACGACCAATCTTGGTCGGTCTTGGCCGATTGGCCTGGTGTGAAGGTGGTAGGCTGGTGTTCACGCCTATACCGAATATCCCATAAAAACGTGATCTGAGCCATCCAAATCGTCCGGCGAAATTGAGCGGTCGAGATCAGTTTATGGTTTGGGAGGTGTGACCACGCTAGTTTGGGCGTGCGTTTTGGATTAACCAGGCATGATATGCCTTGGCCGATCGGGTGAGGGAATAGATGGGTCCACGATGGTCATGCTGGTATGACCGGACCTGCTTAATCTAATCTTGGACCCTCCATTCGTGCCGGAGAAGTGGTAGGCCTGGAAATGTGTTTGGATTTAAGCCTACTTGTGATAACCGAAAGTGCACGGCGTCTATCGGAGACGCGGCAAGTACGGGTCGATCCCACAAGGACTTGTGTGTGCTTAAAATGATCTTATGGCTTCCTAAACTGATTTCAAGTGAAATAGCACAACTGAGGTTTTGTTTTGTTGCCGAAACGGCTAGATGAAATGTGACAATGAACTAGGAATGATAAACAGTGACAATGGGGATACTAGGATCTTCAAATCCACCTTTAACTTATACTATGTTTTCAACTCCTGATATTGTTCTTGTCTTTATGACAGATAAGGGAGAGGTGTCAACTCTGCTCCATGTCTAAGATGTTTCTCCGATTGATAGCTTAATCACAACTATGGTATCTTTCCCAAGCATTACCTGTCTATTTAGAGTACAACTAATCGAGGATTGATAACAATCTAATTAGGCTTGAGTTGCAAAGCATAATCATCACAGGGGTATTCTAACTACGGTGCATACATGGCATGCCTTGTGAGAGCAAAGTGTGACATGCTAAGATTAAAATCTATCTTAGGAAGTATTTAAGCATTCAAGAATCAACATTGAAAGTATGAGAAACACAATAGCAAGTTAGGGTTTCATCCGAACCCTAGCAATTTAAATTAAAACATGATATGAACAATTAAACTACAATTTAAACCTAATTGGTGCTCGGCTAACCAGGCATGAACTATCACACCCACAACTCCCTTCAATTTATACATGCCCAAATACCCAAAACTTCAAACCCTAATTTATTTTTATAATAAAAATTAATAATAAAATAAACTCTCACCCATACCGATCGTCTCTCCTCTTGTCTAATCGCTCTTCGCAACTCCATGCTTCGATTTGTGGTGATGAAAACCCTAGCTCTAGTTTTTTCTAAGTTAGCTTCTAGGGTTGGAGAAGCTAAGAAAGAGAAAACCTAGACCTAGAGAGGGGTGCGGCTGTTGGGATTGGTTGTTCTTTGTGTCGGGAAGAGAAGGAGGTGGTGATGGCGAAGGTGGGTGTGGCGGAGGGGATGGGGATGGCTCTGCAACGTGGTCACGGGTGAAGGAGGTGGAGGAGATGGTTTCTTCGAGAGAAGAAAGAGAAGGAGAAGAGGAAAACTGGTTTTGCTCGATGGGTATAGGGTTAGGGTATTTTTCTGTGAAGCATGTGCATCAGGGGAAGATGAGGAGGCCTCAGCGAGCGTTGGATGAAGGCGGGTGCGATTTGAACGGGCCGAGGAAGTATTGGGTAGATTTGGTGTTGAGCGGAGCATCGAGAAATAGATGTGAGCGAAGGAGCGACCGTATGATGCATCGGGGCGAGATCTCAATGGCTCGGGATGAGCGGGTTCGGATCCGGGTCGTGGGTAGCTCTAGCCCATGTCTTCCTTGTTGGGTTGCAACCGATTAGCGCGCGGCTTTGGCTATCTCGCTCCATAGATGCTCGACTCAATTCTTCGCTCTTTTGGCTCCTCAGATTCTCCGAGCTTTATTTATCGCCTAAAAACACAAAATTAATTAATACAAATATTTATTCTTGAAAACAAAGAAAACACGAGAACTGGGATAATATCGATTTCTAAGCGCAAAAAATGAGTAAAATGCCAATAAAAAGGTGTATAAATATGCACTATTTGGCACTCATCAAATACCCCCAAACCCGAATTTTACTTGTCCTCAAGTGAAACGAAATGACGAAATCCTAACTATACCCCCGTCGCAGTCTCTCGAATGCATTTAGCGTATGCACTAAGCCTTTAAACCCCTAGGTGTCCCTAGTGGACGAGTTGTAGTCTCGTGAGGGTTTACAAGAGGTGTACCCACAAAACCTTCTCCAACTTCATAGTGTAAAAGAGTCTCAAGCATCCAAGAAGCTATGAGGACATAGAGTTTCTGCGTGCTAGTAACATGAAGTTAGAACTACCAAAGAACGCATTCTCATCCTTAAGTCCGAGCGAGAAGTAACCATACCATATGAAAGAATTCGGATTCGATTGTGATCATAAGCCTCGACTTCGCCTCACCATTAGGGTTTTATGATAATTGCACTCAAAAAGATCGCTTTTAGTCTCTCATGTGTGCAGCGGGAATAAAGAGAGAAATCCCGCACACGTTGTAGGTAAGAAGGATAACCTTCCGAAATAAAATCTGGAGACTCCACAGAGGTGTGGACAAAAGGAATCTTTTTCTGATGATCTCTAAGGAAGGAAATCAACCATTAGCAAGGGTGGGAGTACTCACTTACCTTCTCACCCGATCGGCAATTAATATCACTCTCTCATAGGAATCATAGAAACGTCTTCAATCTTCGGTCTTCGGTCTTCTAATGTTGATGACGAACTTCTGAACTTTACAAAAACTTGACAATTTTTTTTTTTTTTTTTTTTTTTTTTTTTAGTACATGAAATGAAAATAATAATACAACTCATTTTTTTTTTTTTTTTCACACTTGTCTTGATTTCACAAACTTCATTAATTCTCATCCTATTTTTCTTTTCTTTGTTGCACATAAACCTTGGACTATCTCAACTTGTCTTCAAATATTTTGATGTTGCTCCGCTTGCTGACGATGATGTGTTTCTATGAATCTGTTGATTGAGAGGGAGAGAGTGATGCTAACACGCAAATCGGTATTTAGAAGTAGTTTTCATCTTTAGACGTCACCCTCATGATTGACGGAATTAGCACTCAAGAGATCAAAAATAGTCTTTGAAAGTGGTGCGAAGTTGGGTAGCTCACCATTCCTACCCGGAATTGACGTACGGTGACACACACTCTAAAAGCTTTTCTAGAAAGTCACAAAGAGTGAAGGTCGGTACCTCGCTTGATGTAAAATGGGTAGTCTCCACTATGGTTGATCACAATTCTACTACCGAATATCTAAACAAACACCTAATTCGCCCTCGGTATGGTTAAATCCAACTTTAACGCTCTAATCAAATAAGAAACCCGATTGCGTTCTCCAAGTACTTCCAAGTTACGTTATTTGTCGAGAATCTCTATGTAAACATAGCTAGAAGCATGCTAGTGACTCTAAAATCTCTAAAAGTTGGAGGTTTTTACAAAAAGAGTTTTTGATTTTTTTTTTTTTTTGAAAATAAAAGATTAAAAAGACTAAAAACTCTATTTGCAAATGCACCCCCAAACCTAAATCAAACATTGTCCTCAATGTGTCGACAGATAGGAAAAATTTAAACAGTCACATACCAAGAGAACTATGCTGAGTAGAGAAAAGGGAAGAGATTACCGGATGTCGGCGGAAGCAAGGTTGGAGCTTCACTAGTCAAGGCTAGAATCCAACATTCTCAGCGGAGATCATATCGGATTAGCACAAAAAATGCACAAGAAGACTCAACCGATTCAAGAAAGAAAAATTTAACAAGTCCTACTGGATTGTATACAATGAAAATTTACCATACACTAACAATCTAAAGAGTTGAGGGTCAACCCAATAGAAAATATGTACAAACATCAACAGTCTTACACAAATATAAAATGAGAGTGCAAGTAAGACTGTGTATGTGAATGATTTTCCCCCAAACCTAAACTTGTGAACAGGTGTGTTTGAGAGCACAAAATCTTGCAAAATTAAAGGTACATCATGCAAAAGGTCTAACTCAAAATGAGTTTTGCTAATAACATGCAGACATACACATTCCAACTGTGGTTCCCTAAAGGTGTTATACTTTGATGCAAAATAGTCCAAGAGGACTTGGGAAGCACAAAGCTCTAGGCCTAAGTTAGGCATTTTTAGAAAAGTTGGTTTTGCAATTTCGTGACAAACTACACCTAGGTTTGGTGGAAGAGTATCAATCTGTGCCTTAGGAGAGAGGTTAGGTACATCTAAGTTGTTTTCATGTATAAAATCATTTGCACCATCACACACTTTCCTAAGGTCAGAAGAGGGTAAATCATGTTCACCTGCATAGAACAATTCATCAATCTCCATGTCATAATCATCATCACTCTCATGCACAACATAACCAGGAGAGATATCATGTCGTAACCTAGGCATGGAATCAGGCACATGCATTGAATCATCTGTGTCAATAGACAATTCAGCTATTCCTAGGTCACAAATAGGTGGTATAGCATGCTCACTTTCACAGGACAATTGCACAGGTTCCACATCATCAGCACAAGTATGAATATTAGAAGAAGCATCATTCATAGGGTTCACAGAAGAGACACTTAATGTCTCGAACCTAAAGATTCTACTACATTTTCAAAATACACATGCTCTTCATATTCATCATCATCATCATCATAGCAAAAATTCATCTCTCCATTCAAAATTGTAGTATTTTTAGTGTACTCATCTACCTCTAGATTAGGTTCATATTCAGTGTTAGTTGCATGAGTAAGACTAGAAACACTATTTTCAATCCTATCATTTTGTAACTCAATCAGGTTCCTTTGAAGAATCACAGCGAGTTGTTCTATTGAAGGAGAGTCTTCACTAGTGGGTATGCATTCCTCATATGGATATTCACTGTATGGTTGTGCATGAGGTTCACTAGAGAAGGGAAATTCAGACATGTTGCTATGTGGATGGTCATGCATTGTATTCATTTCAAGCCTAGCATTTTGCTCCATGAGCGTTTCCATTATTGATTGCAAACTAGGAGTTGGGGGAGTATAAAATTGTTTATTTCCCCACTGTGGTGAATGATGCATGTGTGCAGGTTGATTATGGTCCCAATGATTGCCAGCATAGTCACTTCTAGACAATTCATACATTAGATTATCATGGTTTTCCCTAGACTGTCTAAAATCATGCAAAATATAGCAGTTCTCAGCAGGGTGGTCTAAGCTACCACATAAGGTACAAGCATACATTTCATATTTCCTAGGGAAATTAGATTCGACAGATTGCTCATGTAATTGCCTTTCTAAAGCAGATAGTCGAGATTCTAATTGATCTAAAAGTGATGGTGGGTATGAGAAAGTTGTTCATTTTCAACTTTGTGGTGGATGATGCATGTGCTCATAATGATTAGGGTATGTGAGGTCAGGGCCCTGAGAAGGCTCATAAGATTCCCTAAAATCACTATGGTACGTGGGGAGTTCATACTGTGAAGCGTGCCCGTAAGCAAGCTCTCTAATTGATTTCTGGCCATCCCCATTTCAGGACCAAAATCCGACATGATTTAGCAACTCAAATTGAACTCAAAGCCCAGTTATAGTGGACTTAGTTTGGTTTATTGGGTTTCATTTGGTTTGTTTGGGAATTGGTTTATTGGGCTTTTGGTTTGTTGGGGAAGTATGACCAGCAGTTGGGTAATGAGTTAACGGCCCAGATTAGGTTGAAAATGTATAGCCCAGATTAGGTTGAGTTGGGCTCGGTTTTGTGCACAGATTTTAAGTGAGTTGATTGTGAGTAGTAGCCCGGCAGAGCCCGGCTTAGGCGAGCGGCCCAGATTGGTTTTTAAACGGCCAACAGACTATGGGCTCGGCTTTGGTTTAAGCCCGGGTTATGCAAAACTCGGTGGTTTGCACAATGGGTTGTGGGCTTGGTCTGAGTTTCACGAGATGCACAGATGAGCGTGAGGTTGGTCGTGTGCGAGAACACGGCCACGAGGTTATGTCTTTGGTTGTGTGCAGGTTATGCCTGTTGGCAGGATTATGTGAATGCTGGCAAATGAACACAGCACAGGGTTGGCAAATGATACAACACAGAATATCACAACTCACATAAGGTGACACTCAATTCGCAGAACTTGCTGGTAGTTGCTGGTTTTCACAGCACAGTTTAGCAAGTGAAAGCTTATGCACAGGCACAGCAACTCACAGAAAAATAGCACAGCCCAAGAACAACAACTCACAAAAGAACTGATACCCAATTGCTCAAGAAGTTTATGCACATCATATGATAGTTTGGTGCACAAGAAAGTAAAAGAAGCAATGCCAGGTCTAGCACAAAATTGAACAATTTACAGCACAAGGTATCAACAAAGGGGCATGCGGGGTGCATCGACACTTGGTTGGTTGGGGGCTGCACGGGGGGAATGAGCTTACCAATTTGCACAGGGGACCGAGCACGCAATGGGTTTGCAAATCGAATGGCTCAACAGCTCACACAAGGTATAGTGCGAGATAAGGTGAGCTGTCTCACTTGGTTCCTAGGGCTGCAGCTTACCCCACGACTTCGTGGGCTGGAGTTTGGCTCAAAGCGAGACATGCGGGGTAATTCAAAAGATCATGGAACACTCACAATTGCAGAGGTTCACAGATTCAAGATGCATTGCGGGGGTCAAAAGGTTGGCTCACGGGCTTATGCTCAGTCTTGGGTGCAGTTTAAAGATCAAGCACGGGGTCACAAGCGAGATGGAGCACAAGGGTTATAGAGCGGCGAGGCTTGTTATCGCAATTCACAAAGCGAGATGCATACAAGGTGCGGGAGCTCAATTGTTATGAAAGGGTTTAATTATGACAAAGCCAAAGCAGCTCAGCATGCACAAGGTTTTCACAGGGTAAGCTCAGATTACACTAAACCACATGCTTCAAAATTACAACATTTACTCAAGTGTTATAGAATGGTCAAAAAGTCCAGAGGTGGAGCAATATGCCGCAAGGTCTCTAGCTTATCATGCAAAGCAGGGTAGCTCCACACTTGCTGCTTCAGGGGGCTAGCAAGGTGGTAGGTGGCTCACAAGGCTCACAGGACTCACAGGGCTAGCACCAGGTCAAGCATGCATAAATAGCTCACAAGGCTCACAGGGCAGAGATGGGGTTTAGAGAACAATACCACCAGTTTAGGCTAATCCACAAGTTCTGCTGCTCCTTTGCTAGTCTTTCTTGGATTGTATAGTTCACCGCAAGCACCTTACTCACAGGGAAATGCAAGGTTCAATTACAGTTCATTCACAGGCTAAGCTCAAACTTGAGCTTTTCCTTGTCTTGCTCAGCAGCACAGTTTCACAGCAAGCACAGCAAGCACAACAAGTACCTGCAACTCAACAAAGAATTTAGTTCCCAGTGCTTCACAGTTAAAGCAACAAAGTACTAATGTTAAGGCAGAAGTTAGTTGCAGGTTCTCATCCTCAGCCACAGCATGTGCACAACAATGACTGAGAGAGGAACAAGATACAACAAGATATGATGAGCTAAAATAAGCACAAAAGAACACTAGCCCTAACGAGATGCGAGATATATATACGAGTGGAGCCAAGTTACACTAATATGCAAACTTATGCAATACTAAGAGAGACTAACAGATGGACTACAAGAGTTAAACTAAGTTATACTATCAACAAATTACAGAAAAAGAAAATTTTTACAAATATGTACAAGGGGCAGATGAAACTCAGCGAAGACAAGCAAAGATCAATCACAGGGCACACGCCAAGTCCCCGGCAACGGCGCCAAAAACTTGGTAGGCCTGGAAATGTGTTTAGATTTAAGCCTACTTGTGATAACCGCAAGTGCATGGCGTCTATCGGAGACGCGGCAAGTACGGGTCGATCCCACAAGGACTTGTGTGTGCTTAAAATGATCTTATGGCTTCCTAAACTGATTTCAAGTGAAGTAGCACAACTGAGGTTTTGTTTTGTTGCCGAAACGGCTAGATGAAATGTGACAATGAACTAGGAATGATAAACAGTGACAATGGGGATACTAGGGTCTTCAAATCCACCTTTAACTTACAATATGTTTTCAACTCCTGATATTGTTCTTGTCTTTATGACAGATAAGGGAGAGGTGTCAACTCTGCTCCATGTCTAAGATGTTTCTCCGATTGATAGCTTAATCACAACTATGGTATCTTTCCCAAGCATTACCTGTCTATTTAGAGTACAACTAATCTGAGGATTGATAACAATCTAATTAGGCTTGAGTTGCAGCATAATCATCACAGGGGTATTCTAACTACAGTGCATACATGGCATGCACTGTGAGAGCAAAGCAGTGACATGCTAAGATTAAAATCTATCTTAGGAAGTATTTAAGCATTCAAGAATCAACATTGAAAGTATGAGAAACACAATAGCAAGTTAGGGTTTCATCTGAACCCTAGCAATTTAAATTAAAACATGATATGAACAATTAAACTACAATTTAAACCTAATTGGTGCTCTGGCTAACCCAGGCATGAACTATCACACCCACAACTCCCTTCAATTTATACATGCCCAAATACCCAAAACTTCAAACCCTAATTTATTTTTATAATAAAAATTAATAATAAAATAAACTCTCACCCATACTCTCTGATCGTCTCTCCTCTTGTCTAATCGCTCTGCAACTCCATGCTTCGACTGTGGTGATGAAAACCCTAGCTCTAGTTTTTCTCTAAGTTAGCTTCTAGGGTTGGAGAAGCTAAGAAAGAGAAAACCTAGACCTAGAGAGGGGTGCGGCTGTTGGGATTGGTTGTTCTTTGTGTCGGGAAGAGAAGGAGGTGGTGATGGCGAAGGTGGGTGGCGGGGGATGGGGATGGCTCTGCAACGGGTACGGGTGAAGGAGGTGGAGGAGATGGTTTTGCAGAGAAGAAAGAGAAGGAGAAGAGGAAAACTGGTTTTGCTCGATGGGTATAGGGTTAGGGTATTTTTTGTGAAGCATGTGCATCGGGGAAGATGAGGAGGCCTCGGCGAGCGTTGGATGAAGTCCGGGTGCGATCCGAGCAGTGAGGAAGTATTGGGTAGATTTGGTGTTGAGCGGAGCATCGAGAAATAGATGTGAGCGAAGGAGCGACCGTATGATGCATCCGGGGCGAGATCTCAACGGCTCGGGATGAGCGGGTTCGGATCCGGGTCGTGGGTAGCTTTAACCCATGTCTTCCTTGTTGGGTTGCAACTGATTCGCGTGCGGGCTTTGGCTATCTGCTCCATAGATGCTCGACTCCAATTCTTCGCTCTTTTGGCTCCTCGATTCTCCGAGCTTTATTTATTGCCTAAAAACACAAAATTAATTAATACAAATATTTATTCTTGAAAACAAAGAAAACACAGAATCTGGGATAATATCTGATTTCTAAGCGCAAAAAATGAGTAAAATGCCAATAAAAAGGTGTATAAATATGCACTATTTGGCACTCATCAAGAAGATGGACGCTCGTGATGCTCAAAACCCTAATTCTAGATTTCAAAGCCGTGCGTCACCCCTTGTTTGGGCGCACGAATTTGTTACGACCAAGCATGGTTGGTCTTGACCAGGTTGGTCAAGTGTGTAGGCGGCCCTCGGTGATTGTGTTGACATGCTCTGGGCCCTTTGAGTTTACATCTACACCCTCCATCTATACCTGCGAAGATGGATGGTTGAGACATTTTTGCGACACATGTAATATGCCGCAAACCCTAATTTAGGGTTTTCCGTCCATACTGCTTGGTATGAACGTCTTTTGGCAAGCTAGGCCAATGGCCGACCATGCGGGGTCGGCAGTGGGTATTCCATACCTGCTTGGGGGTGATGGAATTGATCTGGGTCATCCAATCATGCTTGTGGAGTTGGATGACTGTGATCATATCCGGACCGTCACGGTCGGTCTGGATGCTCAATCGGAGCTAGTATAACACACCGAGAGGGGCTCAATCGGGCTAGTATAACACACCGAGAGTCAGCCTGTACGGGTATTTCGTACATGGTTTCATTATAATGCTTGGAGGTTCGTGTTAATGCCGCACTGAGTCGTCATGCCGCACTGATAATGAGTACAGGAAATACAAGGCTGATTGCGCATTAATTAATAATGCTAGAAATTCACAGGGTATATGGGATTGTTGCTACATGCTCCAACCTGGATGAATTTCATGTATTCTGAGAATGGGATTGTTGTCACATGCTCCATTCTAGGTGAATTAAGTGAGGGAGTATCCAACACTTATTAATGGCTTTATCTTTTACAAGATGTCGGTAGCATAGTTTTACGGCTTTTACAATTTTAACCTTAAATGAAAATCCACCATCAACATTAAGTACCCTGCCTAGCACACATGGTTACACTATTGTGGGGTAGGCATAAGATGGTGACAGATTAAAGATAAAACTTATGAGACAAAGTTAGATGTTACCGGAGAGACGGGTCATCCCGTCCTTGGAGCATGTCACGTTCAAGAGGCGTCCCAGCGAGTGTTCCCCTAGCATGATGTCGGTCTTGCTCGCTTCGATGGACCAGAAATTCTGTTTGTTTCGTTCGTGGGGATACTACACCTAGCTTGATCGAACGTGGGCTTGATGTACTGTTTTGGTTAATCGTGGGTCCTGCTGCGTCATTCAACAATATTCTGAAGCACATACATTCAAACCAATAAGAGGTAAAGGAGAAGAAACAATAGGCGCTTGATCGAACGTGGGATGTAATTGCTCGAGTGTCATCTTGCTACTTCGACCAAACACCGACCCAGCTAGCTTGACTAAACACCGGACTTGATGCTTTGACCAAACACGGCCTTTGCTTTGTTTGCTTTGCTCGAACGTGGGACCCGATGTGAGCAAGCTTGCTTTTTAAAAAATGAACCTTGTGTGCTCAAATGTAAATGTGGGTCATGTAGAAAGCATTGAAGCAGCTTCTGGAGAAGGCCCGGGAGAGCGTTGAAGTGTTGGAGCTGAAACGCCTTTTTCTGGAGAGAGAGCTTTGATTGGGGACGGCTGTGTATGCTTCGACCAATCTGGGGCTGGGATCAAGTGGTACCCGCCGCGTGCCTGACTGAACGTAGACCCTGTGTTTCGACTGAAAACCGGCCCTGCTGCGTGCGCCTGTTTTATTCGAATACCAGCTTTGTGACTTTGATCAATACCGGACTTGAAACTTGAGCAATACCGGACTTGTGACTTGATCAATACCCAATACCGGACTTGTGACTTGATCAACACCGGACTTGAGACTTGAGCAAGACCGGACTTGTGACTTGAGCAAGACCGGACTTGTGACTTGATCAACACCGGACTTGAAACTTGAGCAATACCGGTCTTGTGACTTGATCAATACAGGACTTGAAGCTTGAGTAATACCGGACTTGTGACTCGATCAATACCGGACTTGAAACTTGAGTGATACTTGTGACTTGATCAATACCCAATACCGGACTTGTGACTTGATCAACACCGGACTTGTGACTTGATCAACACCGGTGTTTGGACCCAATACCGCCTTGTGTACTCCAAAGTGAATGTGTGTTCTGTCGTGTGTGACTACACATCTCATGCGTTTTTATACAAATACTGACTTCTGTCTTTTATTGTAGAATGAAGAAAAGAACTCATGTTGAGATGTCTTGGGGATAATCTTTGGTGCCAAGTCGGGGAGGTGTTGAAAGCTTCAAAGATATGCCGAACATTGATGATGAGTTGTTCATCGCGCCCTTTCAACTATATGAAAATATCCGTTCCACGGGATAACCCTCCTCCTATCGACTTCGGGTTTTTCATGCTCCACCGGGTCCTCATGAAGGATGGATGAGACGTATGTTGAGCAATGAGTACATCAAAGATAACTTGACCAGAGCTCAAATTATTGATGTAGCTTGAGTGTTAAAACGACTCGAGAGGATGTTAAAGTGGCTTCTGGTGCGAACGTTGAGGTGGATCTGACGAGGTGTCAATCTCGCAAAAATAAATTTCTCTACTTCTCTTTAACTAGCAAGTAGTATAATGTAAGTAGGATCGTCCCAAGGGAGGTATGAAGTTCAAGTTGTTATGGAAATACTCTTAGCAAAGATGATTTTGTTGTAGAAATTCTGAAAATTGTAAAATGTATTCAAATATGAGATGTAATTGATTAAAGGTTCAATCTAGACCACGGAATACAAACCAAATTGATAGATAGCTATATTCTTCACATTATCATGTTACTAACAACCCTAGAATAATTAGTACGCTCAACTATTCCGTTATTATCTCCTAGCTCACCGGATACGGAAGCGCTCGACTACTGGGTTCCTACTTGCCAAGTTTCCTAGAGGTACGCTTACTAGGTTCGACTTAAACAAATGCTCTAAGTTACGTGAGATAAGGTTGCTCCTAGTGATGAAATCAAAAGCATGAATCACCTACTAGTGTTGATTTCTACATATAAGTACTTAACAAAGTCCCATCATCAATACCTATATATTGCTACTTGCGTTTATCTTCTCTAGACAATTACGGGTTGAAGAAAATCTAAACTAGCAATAGGATTATGAATCAACTATTTAATTTCGAACTTAAACAATCAACAAATAATCCATAAACAATAATAGCATGGTAGAAATCAATCAATAACATAAATAAATGCAAGAGAACAAGTTATTTCATCAATTATAGATTCATATTTCGGGCTTCGAAATCGCCCTTAATCAAAGAGAGTTTTAGTTATTCATAATATTGGAGTTCATCATCAAATAATAATGGAAATAAAGTAAAGAAGATGAAAATATTAAATGAAAGCAAACCCTAGCTCCGGC
The DNA here is from genome assembly GCA_023531295.1 of Papaver armeniacum. NCBI lineage: Eukaryota > Viridiplantae > Streptophyta > Magnoliopsida > Ranunculales > Papaveraceae > Papaver > Papaver armeniacum. Next base: position 189,534 of record JAJJWW010003400.1, read on the forward strand.
TCTCTGCAAAACTCCAAGAAGAATACGTGATACGTGATACGTGATACGTGATATCTCAAAAGAATAGAAACCCTTTCTTTTTATAGCCTTCCCACTTTCCAAAATTAGGTCTTCAAAGTCCATCACCAAAAAGTCCACCAAGCCCATGAACCATGTGTGAGAAACCCATGTGAAAATATGTCTCAAAAATATGCTCGCTAGGAAAACGGGTTTCAGTAGGAATATGGCGGAATCCGGCGTCGGAAAAACATCTCGAGCCGCCTTTGTCATCGAGACACTGTCACCGAGCAGTTCTACACTTCCATTAGCTCAACTTTGCTTCTCTGCAGTTCATACATTCACAAAAACCAACTAACCCAATTTCTTATCTTCAAAAAACGCACCCAAAAGCATGACCCATAGCTCATATGTCCGCGGCCAACTCTTGTATCCGACTCATACCCCCTCGCGATTCTTTGAAATATTGCGATTCATGCTTCAAGTTCGAAATCCGACTCACCGGAACTATGCTCACCGGCTCACCATTCTAGCTCGCTTTTACTTGCTTTGTTTTTGCGGCTTCAAAATTCATTCCCTAGGTTCCGGCCAAGATGGCTATTCCGCAACTCCACTCCAGCTGCAATTCACATCAACAATCGACCATTGCAGCATTACACGCACTTCCTAGCCATTGCCGGTTCAAACCCAGTGCAGACTCGACACGGTGCTCGGCTTACTCACCAACTTCACACCAAGACATACCCTTATCATTGCATTCACACAACCAAGTCATAGCCACCACCTGAATCACCGGTACCACCGAACAATAGCTCAAATCACCACCGCAATCTTACCAAGACCACAGTAATTACACATCGCCTCTTGCACTATTCTCCAATTCGGGCCAAAGCAAACTACTAGTGCCGACTTCATCACAAAGAAAGACAAGATGCAATTTTGCATCATCGCATGAGCTCCAATGAGTCTCAACTAATTCCTTTGTTCAAGCTTTCATCGACCATCGGTAACTCCAAAGCAAACCTCCATCGAACTGCAGTCACGGCTCGGTTCCCTTTCGATCTTGACCAACAATCTCGCTTTTTTTTTGAATCATTCTTCACGCGGCCGCATGACTTTGAAATACCTCCGCACTGCACTCACTCAACCTCGGTGACTGAAATACACTGACTTGAACTCATCGCCAGAGACCGCAACTGCAACCATCCACCTCCATCAGTACCCAACTCTTCCTCTTAAACTCACAAGTCTGCTGCCCATTCTCAGCATCCGAGCACCAGCAATAACAACAGCTCCAACTGCATTTTTCCATTGCAACATCAGCTCAATAGCAGCTGCAAAACAACCCTGAGCTATTCCCCTTGCTCAGTTGCAATACCACCTGCCACTCTCTTCTTTACTGCACATTCAGTTCAACCATTTGCTAGTTCATCACCAGAAACTGCCTCCACCTACAATCCCAGCTGTGGTCCTTGCTCAGTGCATTAGCTACCACTGCAACTTGCCGGTGTTGGACACAAGTCCTAGCCTCTGCCAATACTCAGAGCCATGGCTTATAATTGCGCTGTAACCCCAAATTCTTCATTTTCTTCTAGCAGCTGCCAAATACGCCCCCATTGCAGGTACCCGTAAACACTTGCACTGATTTCCATCTCCATTCTCGTCCAAGATCCGCAGACACTAAAACCCAGCTCTGCCTTGACTTAGTTCAGCCACTGCAAGCATCTTTACTTCTTCGTACTTTCACATCCAGCTTTGCTGCTGCCAATCAAACTAGCACCATCAGCTCAACAACACTGCCAGCAATTCCAACTTTGTTTCACAGCTCATACCATCTCCATGGCAACACAGTTGGCAGCTGTTGTAGTTGGGTATGTGATGATCCCTGTAGGTGTTTTTGCGCCTCCCTTATATAGCTCTTCTGCCCTGAAAGATCTCAACCTAAAACAGCCCCAGCAAAATCGAGTCTTGGTCCCTTGTTCATCCCGGCCTTGAAAACTTTTGCTAACCCTCATCACAGACTCATAGTGCAGCTTGGTTCAGTGAGCAATAAGAGCTGCAGAAAACTGGCCAGTCATTCAAGCATTTAGTCGAGCACTCTGTATGCGCCCTGCAATGTGGAGCTGGATCGAACTCTGCAGAATTTAGTACCTTTCACAGCTCCTTCCCTGCGAATTCATACAAAACCCATTCATTCAAATCATATACAGAACTCGGAAACACACTTCAATCCTCATCTCTGCTTCGAGCTGGAATACAACACCAAAGCGGACCACTTTCTTCCCTGTTTCTTGTCTTCTCGGCTTCAGATATGCCTCTCAACCTTGGCAAGCATCAGGCCCAACTCTTAATTCGTTCTGAGAACTCAACTTTAATGACCATTCTCCTCCATCGATCAATGGCGAGAGACTCAAGCCTCTAAGCTTCCTTCGTTTTCTCGATTGGTTGTCACTATCCAATGGCGTGACAACCTCAAATTCTACCATGATTCTTTGCCTGAGATCTCTGAACCATCATCTCCTACAATCCCTCTCTCAATTTCACAGTAACAGTGTCTCCAACTCAGAGAAGATGTTCTAATGATGGATGAGAGAAAATGAAGTTGTCTGAGAAACAACTTCGACCTTATCAGGTCTGTCCGTACATATTTGGATATCTACACCCATAAAAACCATACAGGCCACCAACTAGAGCTGGCAACCCCTTATCCTTGGCTTGGCTTGTCTCGGCTCCGCTTCCAAGTATAGTTCACATGTGGACTGATCCTTTTTGCCTTTAACGCTCGCTTGTCGTGCTCCAAATGAACGCTTTCTTCTTCTTTTGCTCCGCGCGACTCCAAAGCACCTAAAAACTCAAATTCACACATAAGATACATATTTTACAAGAAAACTTAGCGAAGAAAGCATAAACAATAGATAAATATCAAGGTGTTTTAGACACCTATCAAATTCCCCCACACTTAGACTTTGCTAGTCCTCGAGCAAATCAAACAAAATAATTTTAAAACATACATACAACTCCGTCTCGTCGAGGCTACGGTTACTCTAAGCATGAATAACAGGCCTTTGAACCCCTAGGTGTCCCTAGTGGACGAGTTTTAGTCTCGTGAAGGTTTACAAGAGGTCTGCCTACAAAACCTATAATTCAAACTCCGTCTATTTGTGACAAATCAATGAATGAATCCAAAATGACTACAGGAGGAGGTACCTTGCACAAATTCAGTTCATATATAAGTAAATAAAGCTCTAATTAGATAGTCGAACAAGCCACAATAATCGGAAACTAACAAACCACAATCACAATGAAAAGATAACGAAGATGGATATAGATGTAGATGTTGGCGAATGTTCACAAGTGTCCGATGTTTCCCATATATCATGTAGAAGGTCACTACTAAGATGAACCTATGCATCCTATTCGATTGAGCTCTTGGTCAATTCTAATGTCAACACCTTTGGCATATACAAGGGAACCGGTGGTCAACAAACTTATTTCTACATCAACTCACTTTGGCATATACAAGGGAACCCAGGAGTGACTTTATTCACCAAATATAATACTTTCTTTTCTTTTTTTTTTTTTTTTTTTTTTTTTCACTTTTTTTTTTTTTTTTTTTTGACAAAGCATGATTCGATCTTTTGGATCCAAGCGCATGCTTCTTGTCAGCAAGTACGTGATAGTTGCCTTGGATCCTGCATTCCACGCTTGTTTAGGCGACGGAGACAGAGACTACGTTTCACACATACTGCTATTCCCAAGTGTCATTCTTTATTCCGTTTGGTCTAATTGGTCGGTCTCTTCTCTTTTTTCTTTTTTTTTTCTTTTTCTAGCAACTCAATCACTCTAATCATCCTAGCAGCAATAACACGTCGATGTTTAGTGACCCACCAAAACACTTAGAGAACAATAGATAAATATGGAAAAATACAAAATAGAATGCGATATGGTGATATTCCGAGATATGGTAACGACTATCATGTTATTTGTGATTCCTGAGCTATGTTCGTCCTTGTTAATTAATGGGTTCCTCAACTCCTGCAATCAAAATGATTCCATCCACTAATGGTGTCATCCTAAAGGCACAAGTTTCTAGATTTCGGAGTTCAAAAAGCACAAAATTTTTTTTCGGTTTTTCGGTTTTTCTATTTTTCTGATTTTTTTCTTTTTTTTTTTATGGCAAAAAAAAACTATTAAACGCATAAAACAAACTATACAAACATATAAATGCTCCCCCACACTTAAACTTTACATTGTCCTCAATGTAAAATTGAATCATCCAAAGAAGGTTCAAGGTGGGAAATTCCGCAAATGATATGCAAAAACAAGAAAATAAAGATAAAATGCTTAAAAATAAAAAGATAAATGGAAAGATACAAAACCGGTGGGTTGCCTCCCACTTAGCGCTTGGTTTAACGTCGTCAGCCCGACGTTCGGCTCCAATTACTCCTCCAGAGGGAGTGGATCACTCAATGTGATCATATCTTGATTCTCCGTCACAAACTGCTCATAGTATGGTTTCAAGCGATGGCCGTTAACCTTGGAAATCAGCCCTGTTTTGGGACTAGTTATCTCAACTGCACCATGCGCAAACACATTAGTAACAACAAATGGTCCAACCCATCTGGACCTAAGTTTACCCGGAAACAATTTAAGACGAGAATGGAATAAAAGTACTTTCTGCCCTACTTCAAAACTCTTTCGGGAAATCATTTTATCATGGAAAGCCTTGGCCTTTTCTTTATAAATGCGTGAACTTTCATATGCATCATTTCGTATCTCTTCTAACTCATTGAGCTGAAGTTTCCTATGTTCACTGACTGCATCTAATTCCATATTACATACCTTGATAGCTCAATAAGCTTTGTGTTCAAGTTCGACGGGAAGATGGCAAGGTTTGCCATAGACAAGCCTAAAAGGAGACATACCGATGGGTGTCTTATAAGCTGTCCTATACGCCCACAAAGCGTCATTGAGTCTATAACTCCAATCTTTCCTTGTAACATTCACCGTCTTCTCTAAGATGGACTTAATCTCCCGGTTGGAAATTTCAGCTTGACCGCTCGTTTGAGGATGATACGGTGTGCCAACTTTATGAGAAATGTTATACTTCTTTAGAAGAGCGTGAAAGGATCTCTTGAAGTGCGAACCTCCATCACTAATCACCACTCGAGGTGTTCCAAACCTAGAAAAGATATGTTCCTTCACAAACTCACAAACAATATGAGAATCATTGGTAGGGGTGGCTTTAGCTTCCACCCACTTAGAAACATAATCTACACAAGAAGTATGAAAAATTTCCCATTGGAATTCACAAAAGGCCCCATAAAATCGATACCCCAAACATCAAAAATCTCAACAGCGAGAATTGGTGTTTGCGGCATTTGGTTTCTAGCACCAAGGTTGCCTGTCCTTTGACACCTATCACAAGCCTTACAACATAGATATGCATCCTTAAACAATGTAGGCCAATAAAAACCACTTTCGAGAACCTTGAGGGCTGTCCTCTTGGCTCCGAAATGGCCACCACAAGCATATGAGTGACAAAAATTCAGAATTGATTGGAACTCGGATTCAAGTACGCACCTGCGGATCATTTGATCGGAGCAATGCTTCCACAAATAAGGTTCATCCCATATATATTGCTTAGCAATCTTCTTGAGCTTGTGTTTTGGAATGTAGACATGGAACTAGGTACTTGTCCCGTCACCAAGAAGTTAACGATATCAGCGTACCATGGAGTTGTGCCACCAACCGCAAAGAGTTGCTCATCCAGGAAGCTATCATGCAAAGGAATCGCTTTTCGGACACAACCAATCTGCTTAAATGATCCGCTACAAGTATTCTCACTTGCCCTTCTTGTCCTTGATTTGCAAGTTGAACTCTTGAAGAAGAAGAATCCACCTTATGAGCCTTGGCTTAGCATCCTTCTTTGTTAGCAAGTATCGAAGTGCGGCATGGTCGGAGAAAACAACCACCTTTGTACCCACTAAATAAGATCTAAACTTCTCGAGTGCAAACACTATGGCCAAAAGCTCCTTTTCAGTAGTTGAGTAGTTGATTTGTGCTCCGTTGAGAATTCTAGAAGCATAATAAATGGCATATGAAACTTTGCCATCTCGCTGTCCCAACACGGCTCCAACGGCATAATCACTCGCATCGCACATCAACTCAAATGGCTTGCTCCAGTCCGGTGGTTTGATGATTGGTGCGGTAGTCAACAACTCTTTCAAGGTGTCGAAAGCTTCCTTGCATTCCTTATCACAATCAAAGGCCACATCTTTTTGCAAGAGTCACAGGGGGCATTGCAATCTTGGAGAAATCCTTGATGAATCTCCTATAAAAACTGCATGACCAAGAAAAGAGCGAACCTCCCTCACATTTGTGGGGTATTGTAAGTTCCGAATCAAATCTATCTTAGCTTTGTCAACTTCTAACCCCTTAGAGGATACAACATGACCTAGAACAATCCCATGATTTACCATAAAGTGACATTTTTCCCAATTAAGCACAAGATTAGTTTCTACGCATCGTTTAAGAATAAGTGCAAGGTTATCTAAGCATTTGTCAAAAGAATCACCATACACGCTGAAATCATCCATAAACACTTCTATGATGCTTTCCACATAATCTGAGAATATACTTACCATACAACGTTGAAAAGTGGCTGGTGCATTGCACAAGCCAAATGGCATACGTCTATACGCAAAAGTTCCAAAAGGGCAAGTAAACGTTGTCTTTTCTTGATCTTCTGGAGCTATCACAATCTGGTTATAACTGAAAAACCATCAAGAAAGCAATAATAAGCATGTCTAGCCAACCTTTCAAGCATTTGATCAATGAATGGTAAGGGAAAATGGTCCTTTCGGGTGGTAGAGTTGAGCTTTCGGTAGTCAATGCACACTCTCCAACCGGTTTGGATTCTAGTTGGAACCAAGTCATTATCTTCGTTTTTCACCACCGTAATTCCGGACTTCTTTGGAACGACTTGAATCGGGCTCACCCATTTGCTATCGGATATGGGATAGATCACCCCTACTTCCAACAACTTCAGAATTTCTTTCTTGACTACTTCCATCATCGGAGGGTTCAAGCGACGTTGAGCTTCCCTTGTTGGTTTTGCCCCCTCCTCAAGAAGTATTCGGTGCATACATGTGGAAGGACTGATTCCTTTGATATCGGCAATGGTCCACCCAATGGCAGACTTGTACTCTCTTAGCACTCGAATAAGCTTCTCCTCTTGCACCTTGGTAAGGTTGTTGGCAATGATCACCGTAACTCTTCCTTGTCACCTAAATACACGTATTTAAGGTGATCAGGAAGAGGTTTCAACTCAAGAATAGGTGCTGCACAATCCCGGTAAAAGTTTCTCATTAGTAAGCGGCAAAGAAACATAAGACACATTATACTTTGGTGGAACTTCTTGTAATGAGTTAAGAGATAAAACAGCCTCTTTAAGCTCATCACAAATAGACAATTCACTTTCAATGTCTTTGTATTTTCCATAACCTAAACCTTCCACTATGGTGTTTTCTAAAGCATCTTCACCATTCAATTCAAAAAATGTTGAGCTAGAGAATCAATAATATCAATTGAAAAACAGGAATGCACATCACTAGGATATCTCATAGCCTCAAAGATATTGAAACTTATGACTTCGTCATCAAATTCCATAGTTAAAGCGCCCTTGAAAACATCAATCTTTGTTCTAGCGGTTCTCATGAGCAGTCTACCCAACAACAAAGGGAGTAGACGATGGTGAATCTTCATCCATCATGTCAAGAACATAGAAATCATTTGGAAATATGAGTTGATTAACTGCACCAAAACATCTTCAATAACCCCTTTCGGGTAAGAATTAGACCTATCAGCAAGTTGTATAACAATACCGGTATTCTTAAGAGGTCCAAGATTCAATGATTCATAAACGGAGGCAGGCATAACATTAATGGATGCTCCTAAATCTAACATAGCACGTTCAAACCTGATTTTACCAATAGTACATGGTATGGTGAAACTAAGGGGTCTTTCAACTTAGGTGGGAGTTTCTTTTGAAGATATCTTGAAGCATTCTCCCCACACTCATTACCTCGTTACCGGTCAATTTGTGCTTGTTAGTGCACAATTCCTTCAAGAACTTTGCCCAACGTGGAACTTGCCTTATCGCCTCAATGAGTGGAATGTTCACTTCAATCTTCTTAAAGATTTCCAAAAGCTCTTGGTACAATGTCTCCTTGTTCGACTTTGCAAACCTGCTAGGAAAAGGCGGAGAAGTAACATAAGTAGAAACATGAGTTTTAGAGTTAGAATTTATTCCGGGTCAGCCTTTTTGGGGTTGTTTCACCCTCTTCTTTCTCCAACTCGGGTTCATGGGACAGGTGATGTTTAGGTTTCTCTACTTGCTTCCCACTTCGTAACTCAATAGCATTGGCATTCTCCTTGTGATTTATTGGTTGCGAAGGAAGTTTTCCCTCTGCTTGTGCTTCCAATTTGCTCACGGCATTAGCTAATTGACCCATTTGTGTTCGGATGTCCTTCATCTCCATTGCTGACTTTTGCTTATCTTGCACCATTGTGTTGAGAATGAGATTCAACTTGTCATCTATACTCGTGCCTTGAGTTTCTTGTGGTGGTCTTTGCATGAATTGATATCCTCCTTGTTGATTGAAAGTAGGATTTGCAGCAGCTTGCTTGTTTGCATAGCTGAAATTCGGATGATCACGCCAAACTGGATTGTAGGTGTTGGAGTACGGATCGTACCTCGGCCTTTCTTGATTTTGGTACATAGCACTTGCTTGCTCAACATCTTCGGTATATGATGATGGTATGACAGCTGCAGACTATTTGAGTCATCATTCTCTCCATGTTGCCCATCCTTTGTTCCATGTGTGAAGAATTGCCAACTTCATTCACCTTCCTTCTTTGATTCATCTCGAGTGTAGAATTGTTGAGTGTTCGCAGCCATATTCTCCAACAAACTTGTAGCTTCCGCAATGGTCTTGTTGGTAAGTGCACCACCACTTGCGGCATCGATCAAATTTCTATCATTAGAAAGCAGCCCCTCGTAGAAATATTGAATCACAAGTTGATCGCTGATTTGGTGGTGTGGGCAGCTAGCTAAAAGCTTCTTGTAGCGCTCCCAATACTCATGGAGAGTCTCTCCGATACTTGCCTAATACCACAAATCTCCTTGCGAATCACAGCTGCTTTTGATCTTTGGGAAATACTTCTCAAGGAACAATTTCTTCATCCCATTCCATGTGGTTATGCTTCCGGCGGGTAAGCAAAAGAACCACTCTCTGCGATATCTAAAAGAGAGAAAGGAAAAGGCTGTCATCATAGCCATATCCGCATCTGCGGTTGCTTGCTTCATACTAGTCACCACATGATGGAATTGTTGCAAGTGACGATTAGGATCTTCTCCCGCTAAACCTCGAATTTGGGAAGCAAGTTAATCAATTGTGGTTTCAACTCAATGGTTCCATTCAATTTGAATACATAAAAGCTGCTTGATCTAGGTTTGGAGAAGTGAGCTCCTTGAGTGTTCTTGGAGCGGTGGTCGACCTCCCATTGTGTTGTCTTCCTCTTCGTCCGAGTCAGAGAATTCACTTGGTGTAGAACTTTGAGGAAGTGGAGTGTTGATTGCTCGAATGAAATCCTTAAGTAAAGTGCACGAACGAAGACGTATACCAATTGGACTTGGTCTGCCCTCTCCACGCATTCACCAAAGAATTAGTACCTGAAAATCAGATTCTAAGAGGTTGAATAAGTAGATAGAAATTGAAAATAAAAGCAAAAGTAACAACTAAGAATAAAAATAACAACTAAACTTGCCACTTGCCTCCCCAAGCAGTGGCGCCAATTTGACGAGGTGTCAATCTCGCAAAAATAAATTTCTCTACTTCTCTTTAACTAGCAAGTAGTATAATGTAAGTAGGATCGTCCCAAGGGAGGTATGAAGTTCAAGTTGTTATGGAAATACTCTTAGCAAAGATGATTTTGTTGTAGAAATTCTGAAAATTGTAAAATGTATTCAAATATGAGATGTAATTGATTAAAGGTTCAATCTAGACCACGGAATACAAACCAAATTGATAGATAGCTATATTCTTCACATTATCATGTTACTAACAACCCTAGAATAATTAGTACGCTCAACTATTCCGTTATTATCTCCTAGCTCACCGGATACGGAAGCGCTCGACTACGGTTCCTACTTGCCAAGTTTCCTAGAGGTACGCTTACTAGGTTCGACTTAAACAAATGCTCTAAGTTACGTGAGATAAGGTTGCTCCTAGTGATGAACTCAAAAGCATGAATCACCTACTAGTGTTGATTTCTACATATAAGTACTTAACAAAGTCCCATCATCAATACCTATATATTGCTACTTGCGTTTATCTTCTCTAGACAATTACGGGTGAAGAAAATCTAAACTAGCAATAGGATTATGAATCAACTATTTAATTTGAACTTAAACAATCAACAAATAATCCATAAAAAATAATAGCATGGTAGAAATCAATCAATAACATAAATAAATGCAAGAGAACAAGTTATTTCATCAATTATAGATTCATATTTCGGGCCCGAAATCGCCCTTAGTCAAAGAGAGTTTTAGTTATTCATAATATTGGAGTTCATCATCAAATAATAATGGAAATAAAGTAAAGAAGATGAAAATATTAAATGAAAGCAAACCCTAGCTCCGGCTCTCTGCAAAACTCCAAGAAGAATACGTGATACGTGATACGTGATATCTCAAAAGAATAGAAACCCTTTCTTTTTATAGCCTTCCCACTTTCCAAAATTAGGTCTTCAAAGTCCATCACCAAAAAGTCCACCAAGCCCATGAACCATGTGTGAGAAACCCATGTGAAAATATGTCTCAAAAATATGCTCGCTAGGAAAACTGGGTTTTAAGTAGGAATATGGCCGGAATCCGGCGTCGGAAAAACATCTCGAGCGCCTTTGTCATCGGACACTGTCACCCGAGCAGTTCTACACTTCCATTAGCTCAACTTTGCTTCTCTGCAGTTCATACATTCACAAAAACCAACTAACCCAATTTCTTATCTTGCGAAAACGCACCCAAAAGCATGACCCATAGCTCATATGTCCGGCGGCCAACTCTTGTATCCGACTCATACCCCCCTCGCGATTCACTGAAATATTGCGATTCATGCTTCAAGTTCTGAAATCCGGCTACCGGAACTATGCTCACCGGCTCACCATTCTAGCTCGCTTTTCGCACTGTTTTTGCAGCTTCAAAATTCATTCCCTGCAGTTCCCAGCCAAGATGGCTATTCTGCAACTCCACTCCAGCTGCAATTCACATCAACAACTGACCATTGCAGCATTACCTGCACTTCCTAGCCATTGCCAGTTCAAACCCAGCTGCAGACTCGACACCAGCTGCTCAGCTTACTCACCAACTTCACCTGCTCAGCACATACCCTTATCATTGCATTCACACAACCAAGTCATAGCCACCACCTGAATCACCAGTACCACCTGAACAATAGCTCAAATCACCACCTGCAATCTTACCAAGACCCTGTAATTACACATCAGCTACTGCACTATTCTCCAATTCAGGCCAGCAAACTACTAGTGCCAGCTTCATCACAGCAGCACAGTACAGCTGCATCATCGCATGAGCTCCAATGAGTCTCAACTAATTCCTTTGTTCAAGCTTTCATCGACCATCAGTAACTCCAGCAAACCTCCATCTGAACTGCAGTCACAGCTCAGTTCCCCTTTCGATCTTCAGCCAACAGTCTCGCTTTTTTTTCTGAATCATTCTTCACGCTGGCCGCAACCTGAAATACCTGCACTGCACTCACTCAACCTCAGCAGCCTGAAATACCTGCACTGCACTCATCGCCAGAGACCGCAACTGCAACCATCCACCTCCATCAGTACCCAACTCTTCCTCTTAAACTCACAAGTCTGCTGCCCATTCTCAGCATCCGAGCACCAAGCCAATAACAACATGACTCCAACTGCATTTTTCCATTGCAACATCAGCTCAATAGCAGCTGCAAAACAACCCTGAGCTATTCCCCTTGCTCAGTTGCAATACCACCTGCCACTCTCTTCTTTACTGCACATTCAGTTCAACCATTTGCTAGTTCATCACCAGAAACTGCCTCCACCTACAATCCCAGCTGTGGTCCTTGCTCAGTGCATTAGCTACCACTGCAACTTGCCGGTGTTGGACACAAGTCCTAGCCTCTGCCAATACTCAGATCCATGGCTTATAATTGCGCTGTAACCCCAAATTCTTCATTTTCTTCTAGCAGCTGCCAAATACGCCCCCCATTGCAGGTACCCGTAAACACTTGCACTGATTTCCATCTCCATTCTCGTCCAAGATCCGCAGACACTAAAACCCAGCTCTGCCTTGACTTAGTTCAGCCACTGCAAGCATCTTTACTTCTTCGTACTTTCACATCCAGCTTTGCTGCTGCCAATCAAACTAGCACCATCAGCTCAACAACACTGCCAGCAATTCCAACTTTGTTTCACAGCTCATACCATCTCCATGGCAACACAGTTGGCAGCTGTTGTAGTTGGGTATGTGATGATCCCTGTAGGTGTTTTTGCGCCTCCCTTATATAGCTCTTCTGCCCTGAAAGATCTCAACCTAAAACAGCCCCAGCAAAATCGAGTCTTGGTCCCTTGTTCATCCCGGCCTTGAAAACTTTTGCTAACCCTCATCACAGACTCATAGTGCAGCTTGGTTCAGTGAGCAATAAGAGCTGCAGAAAACTGGCCAGTCATTCAAGCATTTAGTCGAGCACTCTGTATGCGCCCTGCAATGTGGAGCTGGATCGAACTCTGCAGAATTTAGTACCTTTCACAGCTCCTTCCCTGCGAATTCATACAAAACCCATTCATTCAAATCATATACAGAACTCGGAAACACACTTCAATCCTCATCTCTCGCTTCGAGCCGGAATACAACACCAAAGCGGACCACTTTCTTCCCTGTTTCTTGTCTTCTCGGCTTCAGATATGCCTCTCAACCTTGGCAAGCATCAGGCCCAACTCTTAATTCGTTCTGAGAACTCAACTTTAATGACCATTCTCCTCCATCGATCAATGGCAGAGACTCAAGCCTCTAAGCTTCCTTCGTTTTCTCGATTGGTTGTCACTATCCAATGGCAGCAGCAACCTCAAATTCTACCATGATTCTTTGCCTGAGATCTCTGAACCATCATCTCCTACAATCCCTCTCTCAATTTCACGAATGTGTGTCTCCAACTCGAGAGAAGATGTTCTAATGATGGATGAGAGAAAATGAAGTTGTCCGAGAAACAACTTCGACCTTATCAGTCTGTCAGGTACATATTTGGATATCTACACCCATAAAAACCATACAGGCCACCAACTAGAGCTGGCAACCCCTTATCCTTGGCTTGGCTTGTCTCGGCTCCGCTTCCAAGTATAGTTCACATGTGGACTGATCCTTTTTGCCTTTAACGCTGCTTTGTCGTGCTCCAAATGAACGCTTTCTTCTTCTTTTGCTCCGCGCGACTCCAAAGCACCTAAAAACTCAAATTCACACATAAGATACATATTTTACAAGAAAACTTAGCGAAGAAAGCATAAACAATAGATAAATATCAAGGTGTTTTAGACACCTATCAGGATCCCGGAGAGAGTGTTAGGATTCTGAAGCGAACGTGGGTCCCGGAGAGAGCGTTGAGGCGGCTCTTGAATATACCATTGAAGCAGCTTATGCTAGAGGGAGCGTTGAAGTGTTTCCCTCTTGATTCGATTTACCCTTGCGAATTCCATGCTTCTTGACCGACCATCTCTCTCATGTTGAAGAATTCCTTGGTCGACGGTGAAGGAACTTCATGCCGAGCCTCGAGTCCCCAAGCGTGGTTTACATGGTTTGTTCGTAGTGGTTGTTGTCGATCCGGACATGGAATATCTTGGACATTGTTTCATCATTGTGGGAGTCGTGCATGTGGTACTTTGGAGTTGGAGTTGACGGACGCAAGATGTTGTATCTCGGTGGTTTTCCTCTTGCTTTGCTTGAGGAACCGCTTACAGAAAGGTGAAGGTTGTATCGCTTTGTTGGTGAGATATATGCCCCCCTGCAAACATTATGAGGCTCTTCATTCACGGCAGGCCCTGGTTCTTTCTATCAGGGCATATATTGTTGTAGATGAGCGTTTAACAGCTCCAGAGGATGACCAAAAGCGCAGATTCTCCAACGTAGCATGATAGACATGTACCACATGCGATAAAGTGACTCTCCCGGATCTTGTTCGACCAGCATCGATAGAGTGACTCGCTTAGGATCTTGCTCGATATGACTCGTGGACATTGTTATCTTCTTGAGGCTGCTCCCTTGAGGTATCGGCTCCAGTGGAAGATTGCCGTCATAGAGCGTTGATACGTTGCACCGGCACTCTTTAAAACAAATGGCAGTATGGTATAATAAAAATTCCCGAGAGGAGTTCGAAAAGCTATCTTACTTGCATCATGTTCGTACATCCTTATCTGGTTGTAGCCGCTACATCCATCCATGGAAGAGAACATGCCGTGTCCGCTGGTTGCATCTACTAACATGTCGATGTTAGGTAGAGGAGGATCGTTTTGGAGCAAACACTGTTCAAGTCTCTCAAGTCTATGCGGCACCCGATCTATCTATTTTACTCGTGTCGAACTACAAGTTGTTTAACCGACTTGGATCCGGGTATGACATGTAGATGATGGGTGACCAATTTTCATCTAAATCTGGCATTTCTTCATATCTCCAAGCGAATATGTTCTGGTACTCTTTGAGAAGTTCCACGAGCTTCGCGCGTTTCTCCGTACACAAGGTTGATCGCTGATGGAGATAGGCCTAGGAGATTCCTCAACGATTTCAATCTCATCAGTTGTGGAGTTGGTGCCATCTTGCAGATGTTTTGGAGCATCTAGCACTTGTTCTTGTGGTTCGTTCTTTGTTGTAGCATTCCATTGGGTGGAGAGATCGGGTATGTCTCCCCTGCTAATTTATAATGGCAGTGTCGGTATACCGTTTTTCCTTTCTGGTCACGACTCACCACAAAAGTTCGTTCCCTCTTCGTGTGAACGTGGGTCGTGGCTTCACAGGATGGAGAAGAATGCTTCGTCAGCAAAGATGCATCGTGGGTTTTAGCCTTCAATGATGCAAGCCGGTCTTCTTCTTGAATTGACGCCCACGTGGGGAGTGGGATGCAACGAACTTGTCTGATTCTTTCGGCGGAGCTTCTCCCGTATGTCTTTGGTTTGGTTTCCCTCGAAGTCCGTCATTGTGGTAGGCTTAAAATCCACGACCTTGCACAGGAGAACCTTGGATATCCTGAGAGTCTTGAGAGTAATCACATTCGAAGACGCTCTTGTGTCGATAAGGGCCATCTTGAACTCTGAATCCTTGATGCGTGCGGTGACATGTAGGGCACGGTTGTGAACTTCCTCTGGTTGATTGAAGCAAAATGTCTTCGTGCGTTGATTCTTCGAGAGGTGTGAAAGTTCGCATAAACTTTCTAGTAGAGAAAACGCTTCCCGATCCACCGGCCTCTGGTTCATAGTGAAACTATTGACTTAACTTGAGGAGGATCGTTGTGAGGATCGGTCCCGGTGTAGGAGTCTCCATGACAGGACCGCTCATATTTGATGTCGCTTCTTTGATCGAGTCCATGGAGGTCCATGCCGCTGAAGTACCTTCTCCAGTACGTTGAATGCGTTCCTTTTTTGCTCCAGGGGCTGTCGCGGCTCTTGTGGAAATCGATCAGTTAATGTCTTAATAAAAGTGAGTACCTCTTTCTGAGTTGCGGCCATATCCGTTTGAGTCTTAGCAAGAACTTCCTGCTTGTCCATCAAGTCTGCAATGGTAATGGGGATGGTCCTCCTCTCGTCCCTCCGGCTCCTCATCCCGATGAAGGAGTGTAAGTTGTTGCCACGGGTGACTACCGGAGGTGTTACACTTGATGAGATGCCGGGATTTGCGGGCTGCTCTGGCTCAGTGATGGGAGGTGTTGTAATATCACTGCTTTGAGTGATCGAAATGAACGTTCCCATCCTCGTACTCACGTGTTCCTTGATTGATCTCTCCTTCCTCAAGCATTTCTTCACGGCTTCGACAAGGGTCTTGAGATATAAATCTTCCGGCGAGGATCAAGTAAGGCTGCAGGCTCCATTTCTTTATCCAGGTAGACGTTGTGGTACCCGGACAAGTCTTTTCCTCTGTGGATTTGCCTCGAGTCTTCGTTGTCGGCTGGACCATGTTGTTCGTCTCTCCTGAGTCCCCTGTGATTACGCGCTCTTTCTGCATCTCCACTGGTAAAGGTGTGACTCTGACTAAGGATCCAGCGTTTCTTACCTTGTTTGAGTAGATGCATGCCGACCCTTCTTGTAATTGCTTGTTGTTATATCATTCAAAAGGTGGAATGTCTCGCTCTGTCTTCTAGTGATACCGGCTTGATTTGCCAAGACATCCTCCAGCATTCTAGCTACACTTCCCATGAAATCGAACCACCCGTGGTCTCCGAGTGAGGATACATCGCGAGATGAAAACCGAAGAATTGAGAATTCAATTTTTTGTAACCGAGAGATCAACCTCCCTTTGTGGTCGCCAATTGTTTATGGGTGAAAACTACTCTGTTGAATTTGGTAATTTGGGGTGTGTGGATGAGGAATGAATCTAAACCCTAAATAAATGCAACTGCGCGCGGTGAGTGCTTGTAGATTCGGAAGTCAATCTGTGCAAGTCCGGCCTAAACCAAGAAATGGCCGTTCCAGACTTGTTTCGGTCACAAAGTGAAGGAGATGGGGTTGATCTTAGGGAGGGAAGCGAAGAAGGTGTTGAGATTGTGAAGGTGTTGGCTATGAATGACTTGTGACAGAATGATGAGCAGGCTTATGATTGATGCAAGCAGGCTCTGGATGTTGGAATACGTTTTGTATTAACACTTGCCTCTGCTGTTTTTTCCTTGTTTTCGAAATAGGGCGGAGAACCTATTTATACAAGTCATTGAGCCTTATTCACGTCTCTCGTGGGAATTGGAGGAAGTGGAGTGATGGAGTAGTGGATTTGTGCGTCGGTGCCACACGACCAGTCTTGCCCACTTCTCTGTTCATCTCCAACCGTCCATGACTTCCTAACACGTTCTTGTGATGGCGCGTTGCACGCCGCACGTTGTAAACCGCGAGACCAATACCCCAGTATGTATTCCCCGGTTTGTGACATGATTGATGTCCGGAACGTGTAGATCGTGGATCCCACGATAGGTAGCATGTAATGCTAATTTGAATAACTGCGTTATTCGGGAAGTTGATACTTGTGAAGTATCGTGTGTATTTTATGTGAGTCTTGCATCATGGTGTGGTAAAGTGATGGGTAATGACGCCTCACCGACCAACTAACTCTGACCGGGGTTGTATACCCAAGTGGTGAAGTTGGACGGATGAGATGATCTTTGAGACACTCATCTGCGACCAGTTAATGAAATTAGGGTTTTGAAGAGGTGCGCAGGCATCACTCTTGACTTGGTCGAAACCAAGCATGGGATACAACTTTGGCGAGGCCGACCATACATGCGTGTAGACGGCACGATGGTGTAGGCGCCTATACCCCATTACCTCTCGAAAGTATGATCCGGGTCACTCAATTCATCCGGTGAAGTTGAGTGGTCGAGATCGATTTGTGACAGAAAAACAGTGCCGCAAGAGCCGCACGTCACGCCCACTTCAGGCACACGTTCCAAGACGACCAATCTTGGTCGGTCTTGGACGATTGGCCTGGTGTGAAGGTGGTAGGCTGGTGTTCACGCCTATACCGAATATCCCATAAAAACGTGATCTCGAGCCATCCAAATCGTCCGGCGAAATTGAGCGGTCGAGATCGGTTGTGGTTTGGGAGGTGTGACCACGCTAGTTTGGGCGTGCGTTTTGGATTAACCAGGCATGATATGCCTTGGCCGATCGGGTGAGGGAATAGATGGGTCCACGGTGGTCATGCAGGTATGACCGGACCTGCTTAATCTAATCTTGGACCCTTCATTCGTGCCTGATAAGATGGACGCTCATGATGCTCAAAACCCTAATTCTAGATTTCAAAGCCGTGCGTCACCCCTTGTTTGGGCGCACGAATTTGTTACGACCAAGCATGGTTGGTCTTGATTGGTTGGTCAAGTGTGTAGGCGGGCCCTCGGTGATTGTGTTGACATGCTCTGGGCCCTTTGAGTTTACATCTACACCCTCCATCTATACCTGCGAAGATGGATGGTTGAGACTGTTTTGCGACACATGTAATATGCCGCAAACCCTAATTTAGGGTTTTCCGTCCATCTATGCTTGGTATGAACGTCTTTTTGGCAAGCTAGGCCAATAGCCGACCATGCGGGGTCGGCGGTGGGTATTCCATACGCTTGGGGGTGATGGAATTGATCGGGTCATCCAATCATGCTTGTGGAGTTGGATGATTGTGATCATATCCCGACCGTACGGTCGGTCCGGATGCTCAATCGGGCTAGTATAACACACCGAGAGGGGCTCAATCGGGCTAGTATAACACACCGAGAGTCGGCTGCATGACGGGTATTTCGTACATGGTTTCATTATAATGCTTGGAGGTTCGTGTTGCTCAGAAGAGTAACACTCGATCGTCATGCCACACCGATAATGAGTACGAAATACAAGGCTGATTGCGCATTAATTAATAATGCTAGAAATTCACAGGGGTATATGGGATTGTTGCTACATGCTCCAACCTGGATGAATTTCATGTATTCTGAGAATGGGATTGTTGTCACATGCTCCATTCTAGGTGAATTAAGTGAGGGAGTATCCAACACTTATTAATGGCTTTATCTTTTACAAGATGTCAGCGCATAGTTTTCTGGCTTTTACAATTTTAACCTTAAATGAAAATCCACCATCAACACTAGGGCCAAGGCAGAGTGCGTTTGGCATAGCGTGGCTAGCATGATTTGCCATTGGCACGGAGGTGAATTAGGGTTTTGCTCGTTGTAACCCTAATTTGAAAAAAATGCCCCCTATTAATTACTGACTACATGTATTAAATGTTCTAATAAATGTGTCACCGGTGACATTAGGTTATTTGGGGTTTTACGATTTTACCCTTTGTTTAAAAACCACCATCAACATATATCAAACCATCTCAGCAAGGGTCCTGCTCCATAGATTCTTATCAAGCGTACTGGGAATCAAATTAGCAACGGCCAGTTTGCTAAAAACTTTCAAATGAAAGCTAATGTTGTCAACAGACACCTTGCTTCCAGACCAAGATTCGCCCCTATTTAGTAGCATTTCAGACAGTTGACTCTGAGTTGGTATGAGATGCTCAGGTTGATGAATGACGAAAGAGCTATCAAGTAATAGATTTAACAGATAAGCAATCACTCCACGATTTACCTCAAAAGATATTCCTCCTACCATTGTTTTGAAACAATAGCTTTCTTTGTTGGTTGGTCCGTAAAACTACACAGAGATGAGAAAGGAGTAAATGTGGATCAAAAAATGTATCGATCTATTATTGGTAGCCTTTTATATCTTACATCTACTAGACTTGATATTGCTTTTAGTGTTGGTTGTTGTGCTAGATTTCAGGCTAATCCAAAGGAATCTCATCTTGCAGCTGCAAAAAGGATCATACGATATGTGAATCACATGGTTGGGTATGGTCTATCTTACACTTTTGATACTAATAATGACCTTTCTGCTTATTCAGATGTTGATTGGGCAGGATGTGTAGAAGACGGAAAAAGTACATCAGGGGATTTCTACTACGTAGGACTGAATCTTGTGGCTTGGCATAACAAGAAACAAAATTCACAATCCATGTCCACATGTGAAGCAGAATATATTGCTGCCGGCTCATGTTGTACTCAACTTCTCTAGATGAAACAAATATTGGCTGATTATGGAATTGATACTGTAATAATGAAGATCTTTTGTGATAACTCTAGCGCGATTCGAATCACTGAGAATCCCGTTGAGCACTCAAGAACAAAGCACATTGATATAAGGTACCATTTTATTCGAAATCTCTAAGAAAATGGTATCATAAATATGTAATTTGTGCCTTCCGAACAACAATTGGCTGATATTCTTACCAAACCATTAGACACTGCTACATTTCAACACTTACGGCAATCTATTGGTGTTGTTTTGGTTCATTAGTTATTCCTAAAACTCTTGCCACTTTGCTTATCTCGATCTTTTGGGCAATTGAGTTTGGAACTCCAGTAAGTATTTACTTCAATTCTGCATTTGTTTCGGTAAGTTGATTTTCTGTCAGGTTTCTTAGTGTAATAATCCAAAGAAATCCTTATTTTCTTGTGAAAGAAAGGTCGCTCTTGTTGTTCTTTCGGGAATGACATTTTATGGGGGAGAGTTCTTAATTGAACTTGTGCTTAATTGCCAAATCTTTGTGGGGAGTGCGGATGTGGAATATTATAAGGGTTATCTTGTATCTTTATAAACTCCTTGATGAATGCATTTAGCTTCGGTTATATGATTGCATCTAAAAAAGTTGATATGTACTTTCTTTTGCTCATGAAATGTCTCTATGGAAATTTCATTAGGATCCCACTAGTTTTCGTACCTTTTCCAATTTTATTGACAAAAAAGGGGAGAATCAATGTGTAGTTCACACTACAAATACATATGGTTTTCGGATCATTATATAAGGGGGAGTGGTTTCCATGTGAGATGGAGTATTGACTAATGGGGAGTGATACATATCACCATAGTATTGTTGTAAAAGTTGTGATACAATCGACCTTTGATGTTGTGTAATAATACTATGACACTGTGTAACAATGATTGAGAGCTTTTGTTTTCTCATTGTTATGGCTACGGATTTTCAACAACGATAATGCTAAATTTACAACCTTTGGAATCATTGGAGTACTTCGAAGTGATGAAGATTTCGAGTAATGTTGAAGTACCAAGGAGATCATGCATGTGGAAGAGAAGCTGCAAAGTTTATTTATTTTGTATTCCATATGTATTGATAGTTTTGTCACTAAAATTAACAAAAGGGGAGATTATTAGAGCACTGCTCGGTCGAACTCGCAAGCGTTGCTATCTCAAGCTTGTTTGTCAAGTTTAGTTGCCAAAACTATAAGTCTTGATTTCTAGTCTACTTATAGCTAAGTCTCGGTCTAGTATAAAAACTTTAGTTGAGCTCTAGACTCCACGGCGATCATCATACAAAGACGAAGAACTACTCAAGTAACTGGTGGAACTTTATCGACTAAAAGGTATGTGGAGAGTTGAACTTATGTATCACTCAAAAGTCTATCTACTCTATCTCCTATCTTGAGACAAAAGTCGTATTGCTATATAGACTTCGATTATACACATTTGCTATTTCGAGGCGAGTTTATATCGCTTATCTATTTCTAGAAATATGTGTTGGTAAGCTTTCGCTTTGGCCAAGTTCATCTTTACAAGTGACGAAAGTCATGTTGATTATTTCAATATCTTGAAAATCGCTTTGATGAAGAATAGTGTGTGAGTAACCTCTAAGAATGTTTCAATGATTGAAATGAGAGATTAGAATATATAACCTTGAATGGATATAAACATTGTATGTGAACTCATACTTGTGTAAGTCCAAAATCCTTGAACCAAAGTATGCGTACTTTCTTTTCGCTCAGATAGCCTAGGAACTAAAGTCGCGTCTTGTTGGAAGTTCACGTCCGTGAAATTCTACTGGAGTTTGTGAACTGAAAACAAACTTAATCAAGGGTACTTAAGTATGCGTACAGGTATGCATACTTGAGTAGGTTATTTTCTAAAAACGGTTTATTCGTGAACTTAAACTTATATAAACTAAGGAATGCATATTTGCAAACCGTGGCTATAAAGTTCATGAATTGATTCGACTGAATCAAAATCATTTTTGCTTCGATTGTGTCTTGTATACTTCTATGAGATCTAAGCAATTGAACAACTCTCCTACTAGTTCTTTTAAGTCATTTGAACTAGTTATGGTGAAGATGAATATGGTTGATATGAAAGTGCTCATAAGGCTAACCACTTGGTTAACTTTGTTGAACCAACTAGGTGTACACGTTTAGGTACGGTTACACAAACCTAAATGAACGTGCATTTCATTTGTGTATAACAAGCTAAGTTTGATCTAACGGTTGAAAGATATTAGCTTGAATCTAATCAGGTTTTCATCTAACGGTGAATATTGAATGCTTTGTTACCAAGGTAACTTAGATTGCAAACCCTGATTTGAAAGATTATATAAAGGAGAACTCTAGCAACTGGGAAACCTAATCCCAACACCTCCTGTGTGATACTAGTTTTATAAGCTAGAGTCGATTCTCCTTTAACCTTAGGTTTCTACCGAGACCCTGTAGGTTAACGACTTGAAGACTTCATTGGAATTGTGAAGCCAGACCCAACTATTTTCTCTGTAGTTGCATGATCTGATCTTGCTGATTCTATCGTATTGAGTACAAATGAAATAATTGACTCGAGATTAATTTCTCCGATAGGAAAGATAAAAGTAATCACAAACATCTTCGTCTCATCATTTGTGATTCCACAATATCTTGTTTCGCTAGTCGATTAAGATTATTGTTAGGTGATTGATAATTCTAGGCTGTTCTTCGGGAATAGAAGTCCGGGTTATCAATTGGTTCATGTTCATCTTGATTTATCAAAAGACGAAACAAAACTCGTAGGTATTTTTGTGGGAGACAGATTTATCTATTCCTGTAGACTTTTCCGTGTGATACAGATTTGTTTATTAAAGTATTCGACTTTGGGTCGTAGTAACTCTTAGTTGTGGGTGAGATCAGCTAAGGGAATCAAGTGTGTAGTATCCTGCTGGGATCAGAGACGTAAGGAGCGCAACTGTACCTTGGATCAGTGTGAGATTGATTGGGGTTCAACTACGGTCCGCACCGAAGTTAGTTTGTAGTAAGCTAGTGTACGTAGCGGCTTAATACGAGTGTGTGTTCAATCTGGACTAGGTCCCGAGGTTTTTCTGCATTTGCGGTTTCCTCGTTAACAAAACTTCTGGTGTATGTGTTATTTCTTTTCCGCATTATATTTTGTTATATAATTGAAATATCACAGGTTGTGCGTTGAATCAATCAATTGGGAAATCCGACCTTTGGTTGTTGATTGAAATTGATTGATACTTGAACATTGGTCTTTGGTACCGTTCAAGTTAATTTCTCTTGTATTCAATTAGACTCGCAGATTTCTATTTGCTTGAGTAAGTATTGAATCGAGAAATTGAGATATAACTCTTTGATATACTTTTTATTAAGATTGATTCTGACTGTCTAGTTGATTCTCTTAAAAGTATATTGGAGTTAGTCCATACAGATTGCTAAGCGAATTATTGGGTGAGGTTATTGTACCCCCACTTTTTCACCAATGTTAAATAAATATTTGATTTTAGTATATTTTTTTATCCCAAAGTATATCAATAATAAGAAAATAGTTTTTTTTTCTAAATAAAATTATTATTTAAAAATATCAAAGCAAGTCATACAGCGTTTTGGTTGGCAACCGAGCGACAAGCTGGGCGCCAACCCCTTTTTGAATTGCAACACCCAGTCTATGAAAAATAAAGCTGCCTAGACCACTACCAGCATCATTACTAACAAAACAATTTTTCAAACGCTTGAAAAAACATACAGTATCCTCACTAAGGGCAATTCCTATGGCAATGGACAAATCCATTTTTTTGTTGAGCCAGGTGGATGTCCAAACTGGTTTTTCCACTATGGTAAAGCACTCGGTGGTTGATCATCAAGTGCCCGAACTTCTGACACACGCTGGCGTTGGCAGGAAAAGCGCAGGCGTTGAAAACCAAGACGCTGGCGTTGGCGACAGAACCGTTGGCGTTGAAGACACCAACTCGGGCGTTAGACACTAAAACGCCAACGGTCGATTCTCTAACGCCCATATTTTCAACGGTATTATTTTCAAAGCTATAAATTGCTTCAACTGAATTCATTTTCAGTCACACCACTATTATTTCCTTCTTCTAAAACCCTTTTAAATCTAAAAATTTTGATACAATATGAGCGACATTTTAAGAAAAGCGGTCAATAGTGTAAACAAGAGAAGAGATCGAAGAAATGAACCGGCACCGCGGCCTTCCACAGGTGTAGATTATTATCAAAATCGGGAAGTAGAGTTTGCTTCGCCGAGTGTCGTTGCTGCTCCATCATTAGTCCAGGGTCATGTGTCGGGGCATCAAGATCGGTCTGAGGATTATTTTAGAATGAGAGGTGGATTTTCAGACTTAAAGACTGTTTATGAACTTTTACCCCCTCAAGTCCGAGAAAGGGTTAACAGATATCCCTGGCGTGCGCTTTATAGTGTGAAGCCTAGAAAACACAACAACAGAATTCCGAAAACAGTGGAAGAAAGGTGGTGGGCAACGATGCACACATTCCATTTTTTGGATTTTGAAATTGGTAAGCTTGTTTAACTTAACTTAAATTATATTTTTTAAATAATTAATAAATAATGAAAAGAATTAGTCATAGTTGATATTATACTTGTAATAGGAATTACGCCCCTTGATTTGTATTTCATTTGTGGGATCCCAAGTGGAATGGGAGAGCCGCCACCATTCAACCAAGACGAATGGATATCAAATAGTAAATGGGAGACGCTTTTTCCCTCGTTTATAGATTCGGAAATACGTGATGATTATAAACAATTGAAAGGAGGTGGGATTAGATGTTCAGCGTTGAAGTATTTCCTTACCCAACCCAGAAATCCAGAACATGTAGATGACTATCCTGAACTCGAAAGGATGTTTATCTTATGGGTACTAGGTCAGACATTCTTTCCAAACTCAACTTCTGTTGCTCGTGTTGGTTGGATTCAAGTGTTGGAAGATCTTGACAAAGCACCGGATCATGACTAGGGATCTGCACTTTTAGCAGAATTGTACTGTGGGCTGGATCAAGCGTCCATGGGTGGAGCTAACCTCACCGGTTTCTGGGGCATCATATAGGTAAATATCAAAATTAATTATTATTTTTAAATTTAAAAAAAAAAATTATGAGCAAATGTAGATTAAGTCAAAATACTAAAATTATGGAGTAATTTGCAGTATTGGTGGTATACCTACTTCCGTGTTGGTAAAACCGATCCTCGAAGACGATAACTATAGATTTCCAATATTGGACATGTACATCTTGACCAACTTGGCGAAGGACACTGGCAGCGACGTCTCGGGTTCCAGTTTTTTTCAGAGGTTTCATCAAATGACTCAGAGCCACAACAACGTAGTTGTTCACCCTTACATTGATTTTCCTCAGTATGGTTCCAATGTTGGACAATGTATTCTTGATTATTCAATGCGTAGAGTTGTTTTTTACACCCCAGGATTAGAAAGAGGGGTTTGGTACCTGGGAGAAAGACTGCAGTACCAAATACAAGGTATATATGTGTAAAGACCCTCAAGCTCGTCAACGCTTTTTGACTGGTCTAGCGATGGTCAAAATACGATTAAGACGCTAGTAACTCGATTAGTTTAACACGAACGTTAATTATAGGAAGTAATCTAACAATGATCTAGATTCGAAACTAGTACCACTAGTTATATCTCGAAAAGTTATGCGAAATGGACTACTCGAATGTGTCACGCGGATACCGGAGGAATAAGAAATCATCTGGATAGTTAGAAGGGAAAAATATTGTGGACCGACCTGGCTGCCCATATCCAAGTGATGGGTGCCTTTATCATTTTTCGTTGGTCTTATCTAACCAAACCAAGAAGATAAACTCAGTTTCTTTTCCTTTCTTCTTCATTCTTCTTTTCTTTTCTTTCTAAGTTCTTCTTTTTCTTCTCCGGCGATTTTGAGTGTTCTGAGACTGTGAGATCGATCGTATTAGAAGAAATATTCAGGGATGAAGGTTAGTGGTGGTGTTAACTCTAAAGGTTGATTCGGTTTTACAAGAAAAGGGAAATTAGGGTGAATCGATTAAGTTTTCATCTGATATTGGGTTTGTGTAGAATCAAGGGACGTATAGAGTAGCAGTTAGATGAAGGATCAAGGGGTAGTCGTTTGATTGATGTGTGAAGCTGTTTAAGGAATAAATTGAAGAGATGATTGAGGATTTGAGTAATCATAAGTTAGGGTTTCTTGAACAGTAACTCAGAGAAGCTTTTGAAGATGAAATTGATGTTCTACATAAGGGGATTTGAGATGAGATCGTTGATAAGAAGAATTAGGTTGTTATTTTGGGCTCGAATTAGAGAAGTCTTGATTTGGGAATGAAACTAGGGTTTGATGCTTTTGAATTAGGGATTTTATGAATTCTGAATTATGATGAGCTGCTGAATCAGATCGATCAAAGAAGAGGTTAATTCAATTGCTTCAATAACTCGATTTTGAGGTAATTTTTTTCTCAGTAACTTGGTAAAGCTATGAATTTCAGTTAATGAGTTTATAGGTTATGGTTATTTTTAAGTATGAATTGAAGATGAAGTTTATAGGTGCAGTATGTTGATGTTTGTGATGAATGTTGCAGTTTATGGTGATGATTGTGTTAAATGGCGGCTGAAGATTTGTATGTTTAGGATAGCTCAGTTAGGAAACTGGATTTGTTGTGCTTGAAGAAGATAAATTGCTAGTGTTGTATGTGTAGTTGAAATTCTTTGAATCGAGGTTGTTGTCTTGATGTTAATTCAAGTGGGAATTAGTCTTGAAGTTGATGATGTTGTGTCTGTATATATGAGATTGTAAGTGTTGATCTGAGAAGTTGTTGAATGACTGAGACTGGACATTTCATATGGAATTATTGGTGATTCTGGTTTAGAAGAAGAATCAGGGAGTTAATAAATTATTGTGCAGGCAAGAACTGAAATGGTGGAGGTCTTGTAATGTATATCTTTGGTTGGTATTGAGATGAATGATGTCACAAAGGAAAGGTGGTCGTTCTGAAAGAATTGTAGATAAAATATAGTGGTGGTTGAGTTGAGATAGATATGAAGTGAAAGAGTAGAAGTTAATTAGAAGTTGGTGATGTGGCAACTGCCAAATTTGCAGTGAAGAGATGGAGTTGTAATTGGTGGTGGGGAGTTGTAACTGTTAATTACATATTTATGGCTGGAATATGAAGTTGTAATGTGAATGGTGATTTTAGCTAAAGTTAGTTGTAGTGTTGTTGTGGCAATGGCCTTAGTGAAAGCCTGCGTCTGCAGATTAAGGTAAACAAATTTTGTATTTGTAAATGAATTATATAGTTATTTGAGATGATTGAGTAGTTGCAATGGTAAAAAGGTAGGAATGTAATTTGATAAGTAGGAAACGGGGATGTAGGAACCTTTGGCTTGTTATTTAGCTCGGGCCTGAAGTGTTAGTTGTTTGATTAAGCATATTCAGTCTGACTTAGCCTTCTTTTTAGTGTGACTCAGTTTGTTTGACTAAGTTGACCAGACCGATTCTTGTTTGACTCAGTTGACTGAGTTAACTCGTTGACCTGACCTTAGACCAGTTAACTTGACCTGGACTTGGACGTCGACTGTTAGTTGACCTGTGACCATTAGTTTGACCGTTAGTTGACTCAGGTGAAAATGGACCTTAGTTTATTAATTTGGTTTAGTGGACTTGGACTTAGGACTAGTTTTCCTATAATTGATGAATTGGACCTTTGTGGTCTGAATTAGCCTTTGACTTCTTCTACAAAGTTGTAGATGTTCGTAAGACTTAGCTAATAGACTATAGAGCTCAACTAATTGTATGATTCTTGTGTGAGCCATTTTGGATAGATTCTTAGACTTCTTGTATGATTAACAGTTAGTCTAATAACAACGATCTATGTCCTAGAAGCAGATTTCTAAATTGAATGTTTAAGTAAATGATTTAGATTCTTAGTGCCTCTTTATTTAGTTAATCTCTTGGATTAGTCAGCTGCTAGCTTAGGGGGCGCTACAATATGCAATTGCAATTAACCCGCCACAACAGATGCAAACCTCTAAATCAGATTTTGATAGGCTGAGAAGAACCAATTGGGAGAGGTATGAACTAAATACACAGACGGATATTAATGAAGTGCAGTATGTCAGATGGTACGAGTCGATTGCGAAGCCTGTAATTGGGACATACAACATGCAAATCTATGAGTTTGATTTCCCAGCGTTATCACGCCCGTCCCATGATGCAAATATCGTTCCTAGACAGCCACCTCCAAAAGAGCCATGCTTTATGACTTACTCCACCACGGGTGCAAGTTCTTCATCATCTTTTTCGTCAAATATGCCCGAAATTCGTTGGGAGATGCCAAGTATTACTTCACAAGGTGAGCCAACCACGATCCCAATTGTTTCCCAAGGTATGGAACGTGATTATCCTTACTATAATGTGATTTGCCCGGTGAGTTGAGGAGCTAACTGAACGATTTGTATTGGCTGACTCGGCAAATGGGGGCTACACACTTGGATGTGTGTCGGAAATGGCAAGAAAACTCAATGTTTGGATTGAGTCCAACTGTAAATGATGATGGGCGTTCACAGTCTTCTGATTCCACCAGGAGAAACAGATCATTGTATGATAGTGATGATACAGTGGTGGGATAAACACAAGTACGTCGTGAGACTTCTTCACCACATGTACGACACGGTACTTCACCACAAACTGTGCATGTATCTCAACCTCAAGTAGTTCGGCTAGATCCTAGGTGCATTTCATCATCATTCTCGCCCTACAACCCAAATGATTGCTACAATGTTACACCACCACCACAACAACAACAAACATCTTATATGCTTGGAGGACCGAGTGCTTTGCTTGGAGGACCGAGTGCTTTCCAATCGCCTAGTGCTTTCCAATCGCCTAATGTTGTTCAACCATCTTTATCTCCTTATGGAAATTTATTTAATATGTTAGCAAGTGGGGATATCCCAGGTCTATCCCCGTGTCTTGGAGAATTCTTGATTCCAGAAGATAACAATGGGAGAACTAGCGATGAGCGACTTTAGTGAGATTGTTTGTAATTTTTAATTCTGCTACATTTGTAATTTTAGTTTTAAAAGTACGAATGATCTGAATTAAATGAAATTACATATGTTTAAAATTAAGCGTTTTACATTAGCTTCTTGAATTCTGACGGACTACATTAGCTTCACTGATGAGAAGTACTAGGTGGAACAACAACTACAAGAAGGGGTTGAAACTGTTCAACACCTTAAAGATTTTGAAATATTTTTCGAAAGGAAAAGTCGTATTTTTTCATCTTCGCCATCAGCCAAAGATCTTGTTACCATCTCAGCATCAGTTTCACCTCTCAGTCTATATCGATTGTCTTGTATGGTTAAAGCTACAAACTCACTTACTTATTTCTTAATTGTACGAAAGCGATTTTCTATGTCGCATATAGCACGACGACTCGGATTACGGGTGTCACTACGGAACCCGTCGTGAATAACCGCCCAGAAATTCACCCATGGATAGTTTGCTAAAGCAAGCTGAGTAAATAAAAAAACATAGTCTCTGCAAATAGATTCATCTTCTTCTTTAGTATACGGAGCGCGCCGAATTAACAAGGGCCGAGACATGTTCAAGATTTGAAAAAATTGTTGAAGTTGAAGAATTTTTTTATGCTCAGAGAAGAAGAGTAAAGAAGACTAGATGTTTGAATTTGGAGTTGAAATGGAGAGTATTTATAGAACTTAAAATTCTAACCGTTGGATGAAAAGGATTTACAGCCCTACAGATGTAGTCGTTGGCGCCTTTAAGTCGAACGCTGGAGATTTTATAACAGACGCAGGCATTTTAATTAAGAACGGGCGTTGGAAGCTCAAGCGCCAACATTGGTGCCAAGCTCGCCAGTTCTTACATTAAGTGCGTGCTACATGTTCCATCTCACTCAACAAACCAACAAATTTGTTGGTTTGTACATCCATTTTTCATGTTTGTTGAGTCCA
The DNA here is from genome assembly GCA_023531295.1 of Papaver armeniacum. Classification (NCBI taxonomy): domain Eukaryota; kingdom Viridiplantae; phylum Streptophyta; class Magnoliopsida; order Ranunculales; family Papaveraceae; genus Papaver; species Papaver armeniacum. Next base: position 219,460 of record JAJJWW010003400.1, read on the forward strand.
TAGTGGGAGAAAAATCAACAAACTTGAAGTTTGTTGAGTCCATAGGAACTGCTCTAAGCTCCCCCAAAGTAGTGAAAGCTAGAACACCCAAACCATAACCATGCGAAACACATTCATCCAAGTATTTAGTACGTTTACGCAAAACTTCCTTAGAAATGGCCTGGCCTGGAATAAAAGCACGAACCCCCTCCCCAGTGAAGGGTGAGACACATGTGACATCTATACACATGTCTTGGCCATTTTCCTAGTTGAGAACAAGGATGTCCGCTGGACGTAAATCCTTGTTATTATCTGACAAAAATACCAGAGCAACTTCTTTGCGCGCAGGTACACCAGCCTTATAACAAATATCCGTAGTTACATCACGAACCAAGTCATGTGGAATTTAAGTCCAACATCGTTAGCATAATGAAGCGCATGATCACCAAAAATATCCATTGGTACATTACAACACGGGCACAAACCATCTTCAACAAACAAGGGGATACCAAGGAGATAGCAAATTACCGCTCGGTTTATAATCTATTAGGGCCTCTATCAGGCCCAAGGCATTGATCCAACCAACTAATGGGAACAACCAAAAGGTAATCTTGAGCATGTTTGACCCGGTTGCATTGCCACATAATGAAATCTCTTGCAGATAATGAAAATTGGACATGGATTTGCTTCTTAACTGCATCAAAATAAGTGACTGCCAGGGAGTGCATATAAGTGGGGCAGTATCATCGACGCAATAAGTGGGAGGCAAACCACATACCTGAATGAAGTTCTGAAGAGCCATCTAATAAGCAGAACCATTATCTGATGAGAATAAGTTACCAAGTATCACCTTTCGTGCCGAAGTAGTCTTCATCTGAGTGGCAAGATAAAAATATGTGTGAGTGTCTGCCATAGTATATATGCCAAGACTGATGAGTGCCAAATAGTGCATATTTATACACCTTTTTATTGGCATTTTACTCATTTTTTGCGCTTATAAATCAGATATTATCCCATATTCTGTATTTTCCTTGTTTTCAAGAATAAATATTTGTATTAATTAATTTTGTGTTTTTAGGTAATAAATAAAGCTCGGAGAATGCGAGGAGCAAAAGAGCAAAGAATTGGAGTCGAGCATCTATGGAGTAGATGGCCAAAGCCGCGCGCAATCAGTTGCAACCCAACAAGGAAGACATGGGCTAGAGCTACCCACGACCCGGATCCGAGCCCGCTCACTCGAGCCGTCAAGATCTCGCCCTGGCTACATCCAACGGTCGCTCCATCGCTTACATCTATATCTCGATGATCCGTGCAACACGAGATCACTCCAAAAACCGGCTACCAACCTCGACCGTTCGGATCTCTTGACTTCATCCAACGCTCGGTGCGGCGTTCCCATCGATCTTCGATGTACCGCTCAACACCATAGCCCCTATATAAGCCCCTAAGCCTAACCCTAAACTCATTTTTCTTCTCCTCTGCTCTCTCCGTCTCCATCGACGAGCTCTGCTCTTCCGACACCACACCACCTCCGTCCTTCACCCGAGCCGAACCCACACCACCACCATCTCCCGACACACAACCACACCACACCATCACCCGCTCTACTTCCCTAGCACTAGTTTTTTCTTTCTTAGCCTCTATCAACCCTAGAAGCTAATTTAGAAAAAGCTAGAGCTAGGGTTTGCAACAACCGACGCATGGAGTTCTACGAGCATGATTAGACAAGAGGAAGCTCGATTAGAGCCGAATAGAGTATGGGTTCGATTATTTTTCATTTAATTTGTATTTTTAATTGATTTAGGGTTTCTTTATTTTTAGGGTTTGCATGGTATGTATAAATAGAAGTGAGGGGATGATGATTTTAGACACGCCTGGATTAGCCAAAGTCTTTGTCAATTAGGTTTAATTTGTGTTTTTCATGTTTTAATTTAGTTTTTAGGTTTCTTTGAAACCCTAACTCCATGTATTGTGTTTTTAACTTTGTTGAATTATCTTGAATGCTTAAAATTACAATTATGTTTTCAATTACAAATACCCAATGCTCTTCTCTCACAATGTGTATACCAACGCCATGGATCCATTGTAGTTAGGTCACAATTGTGTTGAGTGTATTGCAGCTCAACCTTAGATACAAATCTTGATTCCCTTGACTAGTTGTACTAAATTAGACAACTAGTGCTCGGGGTCAACACTTTAGTATTAATTGAGGCATTACAGGAGAAACACCTTAGATAGGTGGTGGGTTTGACACCCTGCCCTTATCAGTCACAGGGCAAGAAAGTCTCAACTCAGTTGAGCACACAGTAGGAGCTAGAGGTGAATTTGACCACCCCAGCACACATTTGTTTTCACTGTTTTACCTTAGTTTAGGTTCTCTTCACTACACATTTAGCCGTATCGGCAACTCAAACCTCATAATTATGTTACATCTCTAGCAAGTCAGTTGAAGCAGCCTTAGATCAATTTCAGGGCACCACATGTCTCTGTGGTTCGACCCGTACGTGCCCAGTGCTACATCGCGACACCGTGCACTTGCGGTATAACCGTAGGCCGTAAAATACATAAATTTAGACACATCTAGGGCCTACAAGTTTTTGGCGCGCTGGGGACTTAGCGCGGGGAGAACCTACCAAGTTTTTCGGGCCTACCAAGTTTTGCGCCGTTATTTCAAGGGGACTTGCGCGTGCCCTGTTGTTCAATTGCTTGCTTTACCGATTTGTAACATACTCACCGTGCATTGTCATCTTTAACCCCGTATTAGTATCATGTAGTTGTTCTCTAAATTTACTTCTCTACCCGTAATTGTTCTCTTTCTATAATTGTTCTCTACCCGTAGTTGTTCTCTATCACCGAACATGTACATATTCTATCTGTTTTTGCATTCAATCATGTTTACATCTTCACTGTTTTTGCATCTTTAAGCTATAACTTAGTGTAGTTTGTATTGCATATTGTCACTACCCATTCTCTCATATTTGCTCGTCTTCATCCACTTTTGCATCTTAGCTGTTAGTTCTCTATTCTTGAAAATTTCATGGCATTGTAGTGTCACTTAGTGTAAGTATTCTTATAGCTTAGTGTTACGTGTAATCTTGGTTCCTATCAGTCCAAAATACTTTTCCCTGTGACAGTCCAAGTCACTACTCAGTGAATCTTTGCTCTTAATATTCATAACCCTTGCTCCATCTGTGCATACCTGGGAACTGAAAATTTTTGTTGAGCTGCAGGTACTTGCTGAGCTTGTTGTGTTGCTGTGCTTGCTGAGCGGTTGAGCTGCTAAGCAAGCCTAAGAGGCCAAGGAAAAGCGCAGGGCCTGAGCATCCACTTTCGCTGAACCTAGTAAGTCACCCGCCTGAAATCTTGGGCATAGTTGCGGCAAGACATGACCATCTTGGCTGCATGAGTTGGTAACTCCACCTGAAATTTCCATTTTGAATGCTAAGCCGCCATGTGTGCATGCTCTGAAAAATCTGCGCCGTGCACATCCGAGTTGAGAATATAATCCGCTTGATCTGTACCATAATTGTTAAACTCAATTTGTTGTGAATTTGCCTTGCCAGTCATTGAATGTATGCCATGTAACTTGCCGGTCGAATGCTTGAAACTTGTGTGTGAACCATTACTCCCTGAACTCCAAACAAGTGTCTTTGTTTAGCCTACCCCGTGAGCATAACTCACCCGAGCCACCCTATGCATGATCTACACTGTCAATCCTGTGATAACCTGAGCACAACTCTGATTGCATGATAACATAGTTACCTTGCATGACCAATCACCCCTGAGTCGATTGCATGCTCTGAGCTTAATCACCATCTGCCGTGCTAATTCATGTATACTTGTAAGCTTGAACTTCGAGAACTGAAGTCAACTGAACCAGTTGACATCAATTGTGTTAGCTCAACTTGTGCAAATCGTGGTGTGTGTGTAAAGTGCAAGCTTGGCTTGTCCGATTAACCCGCAAACATGCTCATACCTCCGTGACATCGGATGAACCTTATGTAACCCCGAGCATAGCACAGAAGTAGTAACCTCAAGCCCCCGTAGCCGTGAGGTTACACTTAGGTAGCCAGGGCTAGGTGAAAATCAAGAGCGTTAACTACCTTGTTGTTTGCCTTTGCATCTCGAATAGCATACACCGAGTAGAAACCAAGCCTGTACCTTTTGATCCGTAAGTTTCTTGTGTGCACAAGCATGTTATCACCGAAATTTGAGTTACGCCATATGCATTGTTAAAATTTTGCTTGAGCTGCCTTTGCATGATAAAAACAATTGCCAGTAAATGCTCAACCCCGAACGCGCATTTTCGTGCATACATCTCGTTGACCCTTGCAACATAATAAAATTGTGCACATTGCATTACGCCTTTCGTGTGCATGCGCCACTGTCTTTGTGCATTACTATTCTTTGTCAACCTTATGCATGACTGTTGAATCTATGAGCTATCATTGCGACAACTAGCTATTTTGTTGATTTGAGCATGCTCTTTTGCATCCGTATATAATCCCGTGCACCATGGAAAGCATCCGAGCATCATTGTATACGAATCTCTGCAAACCTCGGTGACACATTCTGGTAGGTGTAAAAATACCGAAAGTGTGCATTTAAATTGTCTTTGAAATGTTAAACTCCATGATGCTTTGAGTTGTTGTGCTAATCTGTGATGAGTAGATGATCTTTGTGAAGGGTATAACCTGTTGACCCCGCATATTAGAGCATAAGTCGCACTAAAGCGAGGCTCGCCGTGCAAGCTCGCATAAACCGCTTGTTGCACTGGCGAGCCTTGTACCTTTGGTGGGCTGTGTAGTAGACTAAAGCCCACACACCGATTTTCCCAGGCTAAGCTGCCCACCACTGGCTGTGCACCGTATTTAAGCCCACAACCAGGCCGATCACAAACCAAACCAGTTCGGGCCCGGCCATCTCGGGCCATTCAACTGGGCTCTACTTCGCACACCCAAACGGGCCGTGCAATCGACTAAGCCCACCTAACCGAATCAAACTGGCTGTTTGCTCACAATCAAGCCACACCGATGGGTGAACACCTTCACTGGGCTAACTCAACCTAGGCTTTGCACAACCACTTGGGCTGCAACCACACAACCTTCAGCCCACATAAGCAAGACATCTGGGCTGTGCAGTTCACAAATCCTGGGCTTCAAACAGCAAATCCCAAACAAACCAAATTGAGCCCACAGCAACCTGGGCCTCCCAAATAAACCAAACTTTCCCAACAAAACCAAATGAATCCCATTTAAACCAAAGCCCAAACAAACCAAATCCCAAACAAACCAAATCCCATTTTCATGTTCTATGTTTCTGTACATTATTTTTTGGGTTAACCCTCAACTTTTTAGATAGTTAGTAAATTTTTAGGACTTGTTAAATTTTCTTTTCTTGAATCGGGTGAGTCTTCTTGTGCATTTTTTGTGCTAATCCGATATGATCACCACTGAGAATGTTGGATTTTGCCTTGATTAATGAAGCTCAACCTTGCTCCCGCCGATATCAGAGGTAATCTCTTCCCTTTTCTCTTATCAAACATAGTTCTCTCGGTATGTGATTGTTTAAATTTTTTCTATATGTAGACACATTGAGGACAATGTTTGATTTAGGTTTGGGGGTACATTTGCATTCGCATTTAGAGTTTTTAGTCTTTTTAGTCTTTTATTTTTTTAAAAAAAAAAAAAAAAAAAAAAAAAAAAAAAAAAAATCAAAAACTTTTTGCAAATAAAAACCTCCAACTTTTAGAGATTTTAGAGTCACTAGCATGCTTTTAGCTATGTTTACATAGAGATTCTGACCGAAATAACAAAACTTGGAAGTACCGGAGAACACAATCGGGTTCCTTAGTTGATTAGAGCGTTAAAGTTGGATTTAACCATACCGGAGGGCGAATTAGGTCTTTGTTTAGATATTCGGTAGTAGAATTGTGATCACCCATAGTGGAGACTACCCAATTTACATCAAGTGAGGCACCAACCTTCAATTTTTGCAACTTTCTAGAAAAGTTGTTAGAGTGTGTGTCACCGTACGTAAATTAGGGTAGGAATGGTGAGCTACCCAACTTCGCACCATTTTTCAGCACTACTTTTGATCTCTTGAGTGCTAGTTTTTGTCAATCATGAGGGTGACGTCTAAAGATGAAAACTCCTTCTAAATACCGATTTGTAGTTAGCATCATTCTCTCTCTCAATCGACAAGACCCATAGAAACACATCATCATCAAGAACCGGAGAGAATCGAATATTGAAAGAAAAATTGATATAGTCCAAGGTTTATGTGCAACAAAGAAAAAAAAATAGGATGAGAATTAATAAAATTTATAAAATCAAGACAATACAAGTTGTGGAAAAATTGAGTGATAAGTCCTTTGTCCATGGAGTTAGTTGTTTCATTATTTGTATTTTTATTTTCACTTATTATCTTAAAAAAAAAAAAAAAAAAAAAAAAAAAAAAAAAAAAAATATTGTAGTTTATTTTCTTATTTTTGCTACCACCATGGTAAAGAAGAGTTTAAAAAGAAAAATCCAAACAACAAGGAATTTGAGTAGAAAAGTTAAAAATTGTCAAGTTTTGTGAAGTTTAGAAGTTCGTCATCAACAATTGAAGACCGAAGACCGAAGATTGAAGACGTTTCTATGGTTTCTTATGAGAGAGTGATATTAATTGCCGATCGGGTGAGAAGTGAGTGAGTACTCCCACCCCTTACTAATGGTTGATTTTCCCTTCTTAGAGATCATTAGAAAAAGATTCTTTTTGTCCACACTTTTGTGGAGTCTCAGATTTTATTTCGGAAGGTTATCCTTCTTACATACAACGTGTGCAGGATTTCTCTCTTTATTCCCGCTGCACACATGAGAGACTAAAAAGCGATCTTTTTGAGTGCAATTATCATAAAACCCTAATGGTGAGGCAGAAGTTGAGACTTATGATCACAATCGAATCCGAATTCTTTCATATGGTATGGTTACTTCTCGCTCGGCCACTTAAGGATGAGAATGCGTTCTTCGATAGTTCTAACCCGTTACTAGCATGCGAAACTCTATGTCCTCATAGCTTCTTGGAGGCTTGAGACTCTTTTACACTCGAAGTTGGAGAAGGTTTTGTGGGTACACCTCTTGTAAACCCTCACGAGACTACAACTCGTCCACTAGGGACACCTAGGGGTTTAAAGGCTTAGTGCATACGCTAAATGCATTCGAGAGACCTACGACGGGGTATAGTTAGGATTTCTTGTTTTGTTTTACTTGAGGACAAGTAAAATTCAGGTTTGGGGGTATTTGATGAGTGCCAAATAGTGCATATTTATACACCTTTTTATTGGCATTTTACTCATTTTTTGCGCTTATAAATCAGATATTATCCCATATTCTGTATTTTCCTTGTTTTCAAGAATAAATATTTGTATTAATTAATTTTGTGTTTTTAGGTAATAAATAAAGCTCGGAGAATGCGAGGAGCAAAAGAGCAAAGAATTGGAGTCGAGCATCTATGGAGTAGATGGCCAAAGCCGCGCGTGAATCGGTTGCAACCCAACAAGGAAGACATGGGCTAGAGCTACCCACGACCCGGATCCGAGCCGCTCACTCGAGCCGTCAAGATCTCGCCTGGCTACATCCAACGGTCGCTCCATCGCTTACATCTATATCTCGATGATCCCGTGCAACACGAGATCACTCCAAAACCGGCTACCAACCTCGACCAGTTCAGATCTCTTCAGCTTCATCCTACGCTCGGTGCAGCGTTCCCATCGATCTTCGATGTACCTGCTCAACACCATAGCCCCTATATAAGCCCCTAAGCCTAACCCTAAACTCATTTTTCTTCTCCTCTGCTCTCTCCCGTCTCCATCAGAGCGAGCTCGCTCTTCCGACACCACACCACCTCCGTCCTTCACCCGACCAAGCCAACCCACACCACCACCATCTCCATCGACACACAACCACACCACCGCTGCCTGCTCTACTTCCCTAGCACTAGTTTTTCTTTCTTAGCCTCTATCAACCCTAGAAGCTAATTTAGAAAAAGCTAGAGCTAGGGTTATCAACCACAACACAACGCATGGAGTTCTCAGAGCATGATTAGACAAGAGGGAAGCTCGATTCGAGCCGAATAGAGTATGGGTTCGATTATTTTTCATTTAATTTGTATTTTTAATTGATTTAGGGTTTGCTGTTTTAGGGTTTGCATGGTATGTATAAATAGAAGCAGGGGATGATGATTTTAGACACGCCTGGATTAGCCAGTGCTGTCAATTAGGTTTAATTTGTGTTTTTCATGTTTTAATTTAGTGCTAGGGTTTCACTGAAACCCTAACTCCATGATTTGTGTTTTTAACTTTGTTGAATTATCTTGAATGCTTAAAATTACAATTATGTTTTCAATTACAAATACCCAATGCTCTTCTCTCACAATGTATACCAACGCCATGGATACATTGTAGTTAGGTCACAATTGTGTTGAGTGTATTGCAGCTCAACCTTAGATACAAATGTTGATTCCCTTGACTAGTTGTACTAAATTAGACAACTAGTGCTGCGGGTCGACACTTTAGTCGTTAATTGAGGCATTACAGGGAGAAACACCTTAGATAGGTGGTGGGTTTGACACCCTGCCCTTATCAGTCACAGGGCAAGAAAGTCTCAACTCAGTTGAGCACACAGTAGGAGCTAGAGGTGAATTTGACCACCCCAGCACACATTTGTTTTCACTGTTTTACCTTAGTTTAGGTTCTCTTCACTACACATTTAGCCGTATCGGCAACTCAAACCTCATAATTATGTTACATCTCTAGCAAGTCAGTTGAAGCAGCCTTAGATCAATTTCAGGGCACCACATGTCTCTGTGGTTCGACCCGTACGTGCCCAGTGCTACATCGCGACACCGTGCACTTGCGGTATAACCGTAGGCCGTAAAATACATAAATTTAGACACATCTTCGGGCCTACCAAAGACCACCATCTTTGATGGGCAGGGTAGCCAATCTCTGTTGTAAAGGCCCAAAACCAGCTCCACCTCTCATGATTAAAAGTCTTAGATACTTGAGTAAATGGTCATCAAAGAGGTCAGTGGCTTGTTTTCGAGCTGCAGGATTGGTGGTGCACATAACAAAATATAATCTGGACACCCCAACGCAATTGCAAAGTAACAACATCTCACTTTGAGGGTTCTTGAGTTTTTTGATAGCGAACATTAGCTGAATGGTCTTGTTCACCTTACTTAACACCATGTCACTCATGAAATTCAAATCCAAACTCACAGGTCCACCTAAAAGTTTAACGACATTACTAGGCCTACCAATATCATTAGGGAAGACACCTTCAGCAATGCTTCGTGGATCAATTGAAGGCCAAAAGACCTCAGTTTTCTTAATATTGAGATGTAGACCCCTACTCGGTCCTTCAGATTCTATTATACTCAAAGCTTTAGAAACCTCAAGCGTATCATCAATGATAGTGCCATCATCAAGGTACCAGGCATGCAAATCAAGATTACAGCAAGAAGCAATGGACTTCACTAGAGGGTGAAGTGTCAGAGAAAAAAAGAAGGGGACCAAGAGGATCACCTTGCTGAACACCAAGTGCAGAAGACAAAATGTATTAATCATAGTAAAGTCTAGCAGGCCTGGCATAACATAATTCTACCCAACGAGAAATACCTGGATAATGAAGGCGAACCTCCATAATGAGATGAGTTCTGCACACCATGTTGAACGCATTGGAGAACTCAATAAGCAACATTGACATCCTATCCGAGTGAACTTTCAACTCCAGCAAACCATTTAAGGCATGTAGAATACTTTCCCCCCCAACCGGCACACCAGCACCAAATTGATGATCGCCTAAATAAGATTCCATATCCTTACCGACTGAAAAGGCAGCCAACTTAGAGACCAATCGACGCCAAATAGTTCCAAATGCAATAGGCCTAAGTCCACCTCCGGGTTTGAGTAGCAGTGTAAGGGGTGCACTAGCAATGAGCTCACCTAAAACATTAGGGAACTTGTCTGCCAACCAAAGGTTGACAACCCCTGTGTCGAGGCCAACAACTCATTCGAATCGCCATCGCTGCGCCACTCAACGCATCAATTAGATGTTGTGCACGCAAACCGTCACGACCACAAGAAGTTCCTTTTGGGAAACTCTTGATGGCGCCAAAGACCGCCCTTGAATCAACCGTGACGGGGGTTCACTGAGACATGCATGCGGAATGGAAGTTGTAGGAGCTGCTCGATGTTTAGATTGCAATTTAGTCAAGGTGTTCTCGTTGCGGGACGACAAGGCGCAAATTGCATGCAGCTGCATAGTGCTTGTAACCAATCTTCTTCCGCAGGCACTCAAATTGGCAACCTCTGGCTTCTTTTTACTGGCTTGTTTAGTGTGTTGTTGGCACATTAGGTGCAGCAACTTGGAGATCAGCATATAACATCCATTGGATTCTTTCCAAGATGAAAGAGCTTCTTTGAATAGCAGCGACCTGAAGACGCTTTCTGTTGCTCGACTTCTCTTCAGCTGAACGTTTAGGCATGTAAAGCATCAATGTCCAGATGGGAAGAAGAAGAAGTAGCCGTATCCAAGCAGTCAAGTCAGATGGTTTACAAAGCACCATGTCAAGGCAAGCTTTCAATGTCCGTGAAAAGATTAACCTACACTGATGCGGTACACTGAATACAATGGTAAACTGATGCTGGAAAACAACATTGGGCAGTTCAGGTGAAAGGTAAAAGGACTCGTCCTCCATGGAAGTATTCGTAGATACGTCCACCCATGAATCAATTGGCTTGTTCAGTACTTGTATGTCTGCAGTAACCGACCTGTCCACTCCATGTATAAGAAAGTATGCAGATGTTTCGTTGAAAGGACCAGCAATAATATCATAATGAACTCCGTTATGGCCTTTACAAGGAGTCCTCCTAGCATGCAAGTTCATGCAAGTGTAGCATAACCACATACGGAGCTGGAGTATAACTCTTTCGCAGGAAAGGTATACTTGAAGGTCAGTGGATATGGTAGCTCTGCAAACCTTCTTATTATCTTCCGAGAAGAAGTGCATATCCTGCAAATGACGAAGGATAGAGCCCCTGGCATATCCTCTGCCATTCACCCCATCATTGCAGCAGTCAAAGTTTTTGAATGAACAGTGAAAATATCCATTCTGCAAAACATCATCCTCTGTGATTGGAGATGGAGAAATATACTGAAGCTCGGCCAACTATGGTGAGGGATAATGTGAGACTCAAATTGAGAGAGTTTTTGTAAGGCTAAGGCTTGGTTCAAGAGAAACTAGTTTGTGTAAGTCCCTAAATGGGCAAGTTTTGTATATCTTCCCTTTGATACAATAAAATGAGTTGATTGTATCATGTTCTAAGTGTTCTTGGTTGGATGATTGTTGTTGAAAATGTATGGCATTGTTTGAATACATTAGGGGATGCATTTGAGAAGTAAAGAGTTGTGAAAGAAGGCTAAAAAATTCCGCTCTAGAACTGGTGAGTTGGCTGTTTGCATTGGTACAAACTTACAAGGTTGAAGAGCAGGTAGGTGAAGCTTGATTCACGAAACCACTGTGCTGCTGGGTGTGACTCCTAGCATGATGAGGGATGAGGTGAATGACTGCTAGTCTCTGAATCATGCAAGTATAGCAGAATAACTGGGTGATTATCATGGTTTAGGCTAAGTCCTATGGGCTAGATTGGACTGCTAGATTGGCCAAAAAGTGTTGCAAATCATGAAAAAAGTGTGGGAAAAAAGTTAACACTCAATCTGGATACTTCTCTCTCCTAGCATTTGCTCGCAGTCCAACTATCAGCGAGATTGAAACGCTGAATAGTGAGACGCTCAAAAAGTGGTGTAAACGCTGAATGGTTCGGCACTCACAAAAATCATAAAAATCTAACGGCTGAGATTTAGGCGTTGAATGGTGCGGCGCTCAAAAAGTGCTCAAAACGCTGAATGGTTCGGCGCTCAGAAAAACGTTGAATGGTTCGGCGCTCAGAAAAACGCTGAATGGCCAATCTAGCAGCTAGATATCTAGCCCATAAGACTTAGGAGTTTGCCCAGGCTGACGTGGATGTCCAATCTAGCAGCTAGATATCTAGCCCATAAGACTTAGCCTTATGGCATGAATGGTATCATTGGTTCAGTCGATTCCAATTTTCCATGGAAGAATTATAATTCCACCGGATAAACCTATAGAAGGGGCAAACCAATAACTCGGATAAATCGGATAATGAATACGAGTAAGATAAGGTAGAGTCTTTAGAGCGTCCACAATGGACGAGTAAAAAGTGGAGTAAACATATATTTGGTCGAAAATTCAATCACAGTGGGCTGGAGTATAACCATATTATTTGGTTTTAGTTGGAGAGAGAGCGTGATCCGGAGTAAATTTGGTCGATAGTCTCGACTAAAACTGATTATAGTGGGGCGGTAATTAAAAGTGCGTTTGAAGGGGGGCGTAGTTTATAGTTACGTCTGGTGGGGAGGCGTAAAATGGAATTACGCTTGAATGGAGCGCCCCATGGGGATCATCTTCTATGTCCGCCCCATGGGGATCATCTTCAGGCGAAGATTGAAAATCGTTGAAACACCCTCAAACCCAAATATTTTTAGTATTTGGTCTGGTTTTTAGTTTTAGTATGGTCGTCCATTGTGGACGCTCTTAGGCCTCTTCCTATGCACATGCCAAAACATGATATTTGGCATATATGCACCCACTATGGGTATGCCAAACTCATATGCCAATATGTTATTTCTGGCATATAGGCATACACGACAGAGTTTCCATCGAGCGATAGAGTCTTGGTCGCTTTGCTAAGCGATAGAGTCTTTATCACTGGCGATATTCTCTTTATCTCCAGCGATATTCTCTTTATCTATAGGGATAAAGACTTTATCTCCAAGTAATTTTATATATATATATATATAATCTCTCATTCTCTCCTACTTTTTCACTTTTATAATATATTTTTATGTTTAAAGGGTCCCACTGATTATATTATAATACTAAAAATTTTATAAATACCCCACCACACAAACACAAATATATTTTTTATTCATTAAGGTCCCACCCAACACAATTAAATATATGTTTTTAATCAAGTTTGGCATGTCTACCATAGTGGGGAAACTCATTTGCCATGCCACATGGCATGCCAAACAACATTTTTTTGCCATACCCATAGGTAGGGATGCACACTAACCGCACCGAAACTGCAAACCGCACCGAAACCGTACTAACCGCACCGAAACCGCACCGAACCGATGATCCAACGGTCGGTCACGGTTTTCATTTTAATAATCGTTAGATCTACGGTTCGGTGAACGGTTCTACCCATAACCGCACACTAACCGCACCGAACAACCGATTAATAGGGACCGTCGGTTAGTTTTTATCCTGATTAATCCTAACCGTCTAGATTAAACCCTACACCATATATATTTCGAAACCCTAATCTTATCAACAGTTTCTCTTCTTCGTTTCTCTTCCTCTCCGAGAAACTCTTCACCTCAGTCGCCTCCACCACCAGTAGCAGCACCACCATAATCATTTAAACCACCTCCATCAAGAGCACCACCACCTCTATACTATATATATATAATAACCCTAAATCTAAAGTCCCATTTCATTCTCATTTTTTCGTTTCTTTTCTCTATCTGTTTTAGAGAAGTCGCCTCCACCGCCGCTCACCATCATATCAACCACCTCCGTCTCCATAAGGAACACCACCATACACCAACATATTCACCACCTCTATTTAGTAAGTACAAACTAGTCTCTCCTTCTTCTTGTCTAATTGGCTCTCTGATTTTCTATAGTTTGATTATTGGATTTTGATTTTTGCTGCTTTTTAACGTAACCCTAGCTTTTGTTCCAGATTTGGTTGAATGGGTATTCATGATTTTGATTGTAGTAGTGATTTGATTATTTGGATCCCTTTTGATTTTTGTTGTCTTTTTAACATAAACCCTAACTTTTTGTTCTGGATTTGATTGAATGGAGGTATTCATATGTTCATGTTCTAGATTAGATTTATTTGATTTTTATTAGATTATTTTCTTGAAATTCATAATAATCAGTGGTTCTTTCTTCTTTTTCATGATAATTGCAGGTTCTCAGAGAAATTAATCGTTGTTACAGAGTTGTTTGGATGAAAACCCAAGAGAAGGAAGCTTGAAGGCAGCAGCTAAACTTATTTGTGTTTCTATTTTAACTTTGTTCTTGAGTTTTAATCTTAAGCTTGTTTAGAACCTTAATTTTAATTGTATAATGATTGAATTGTTATGTTTGTGTAATGAATGATAAAATGAATACCTGTAGGAACTTAAAGTTGCAGATTTGGGAAATATTTTTTTTTTGTTAATTCTGGAACGGTTAATCGTAGGAAAATCTTAAATAACCGCACGGAGTCGCCTCGGTTAAAAACCGAACCGCAATCCTAACACTTGGGATTCGGTTTCAAATTTAGAAACCGCACTACACACGGTTATGCCAACGGTTTTACCAATAACCGCACCGAACCGTGTGCAGGCCCATAGGAATAGGCCTTAGTGTTTGGTTAAGTGGTGGTAATTTATGAATTATTCATATAAGACTTCTGAGTAAGTCGAATGACCATGAAACACATTCACAGGGACAAAAGAATAATATGACAAAAAGAACAAGAACGATAAATAGTTTTCAATTGTCATTCATTGAATTCATCATACCAGTATGGAGGGGTTCCATCAACTTTTAAAAACAAAACCCTAAAAACCTAAACAGAACCAGATATCAAAAACAAAAGATCTATAGGAACAAGAACATATGACTTAAGACCCCACCATTAACATCAAACTCTAATTTCTCCAATTTCCATCAGAATCACCACCACCTCTGGAGTAACCACCACCACCATATCCACCACCGCCACCTCCTTCACGGCGACCACCATATCCACCACCGCCACCTCCTTCACGGCGACCACCATATCCACCACCGCCACCTCCTTCACGGCGACCACCATACCCACCACCGCCTTCACGGCGATCACCATAACCACCGCTACCATACCCACCGCCGCCGCCTTCACGACGACCTCCATAACCGCCGCCGCCTCCACGACCACCACCGTATCCACCACCTCCGCCTCCTCCGCTTCTGGATTGAGCTTCGTTGACAGTGATAGTCCTTCCATCAAGTTCCTGTCCATTCATCCCTTCGATAGCATCCTTCATAGCTTGCTCGTTGGCGAAGGTGACGAATCCAAACCCTCTTGATCTTCCAGTCTCACGATCATTAATGATCTATGAAAGCCGAATAAAAAGAAATAAAATTAATGAAATTCATAATCCAGATAAAATTAAAATAACTACAGAAACAAAAAAAAAAAAAAAACAGAAACAAAAAAAAAAAAGATTGTGTTTTCCGATTAAGGTCTCTGTAAAGAGAAAGACGAAACTAAACATACCGTTTCCGGTGATTCAATTAAAGTAACAGAGAAACACAGTTAACAGAAATCCATCGTAAAGAAGAAGAAGAAACACATAGTAGTATCACAAGAAAGAAGAAGCTGTCACAAATCAATCTGATTCGATTTGATCCGATCCATCGCAATCTACAGCGCTACCTTTGAATCGAGGATTTCTCCATAGGTACCGAAAGCTTTCTCGAGACCTTGGTCATCAGTAGCCCAAGCTAAACCACCAACGAAACATCTGTATTCAACATCTCCAGAAGCCATTTGATTCGACGCTGAAAATACGAAACCCTAGAAAAACTGTTTTTTTTTAGAAAAGAGGGGGATAAAGAACCAAACCCGCCTCTGAGATAGCACGAGAACAATGTACCACCTAACTCTACTTTTTATAGTGTAAAATCCCTAATCCTAGAGTTCTAACTATGGTTAGTTTCTTGTACGCAGAGAATCTAGAAGAATAATAATTGTTTGGTTTTCCGGACAACTGTATTCCTATACATCCTGTAGAAGGTTCGTTTACGCGTGTATCTAATATCAGCACGGCTCAGCCCGGTTTGGAAAATCAATAATTTGGTCTCTGGGCTCAGTTTTTTTTTAATCCTGTATATTTAAAATTACACCTCTAAAACACGAGCCTATGAGGTCGTCCAGTGTCCGGTTTGGAGTATCTTATTATGGGGTATGCACCGGATAGATGTCGAACCGGCTACTGATATTTTATCGTGTATATTACTGTGTAGTAATGGAAATATTAGAGGTACTTCTTAAAAAATTAATGTAAATATTTTCTTTATTATTACTAGAATACCGGCACGCGCTTCGCATGTGCTTTTTTTTTACTCTCTCATGGGCCCTGTTACACGTAACCCACTCTACCTCTTATTTACTTTTACATTCTTAACCTCATTTAATTTAGATAGTTTTTTTTAGGTTTTTTAGCGGAGTTATAACAGTAAGGGCAAAATGGTGATATTAAAAATTCCAAGCCTCTCACGTGCTTCCCAACTGCCCTCTCATGGGACCATCGCAACATGACCTACTCTCTCATTTTTCCCTTGATTTGATTTTTCATTTTTACCATATTACCCTCATTTAATTTAGATAGCATTTTTAACAAAGCTATGAAACAAAGGGTAAACTCGGGTTTCTAAATATTGCAGCTTCAAGCACTGTTCATCTACAGTGCCTAAGCCTAGTTCTCTTTATATAATAGTATAGATTATTATTTTATTTTTTTTATATAAAAATAATAATAATAAAAAGAATCAATTTTTTACAACGTTCTTAGTTGGCATCCGAGCGACAAGCTAGGCGCCAACCCCTTTTTGAATAGCAACACCCAATCTATGGGAAATAAAACTACCTAGATCACTATCAGCATCATGACTAACTAAACAATTTTTCAAACGCTTCTTTATCAAAATTATTTTCTTAACTATGGTTAATTTAGAGTTAAATAAGGATAATAGATCATGCCGTGTCGAAAGTATGGAGTCATAATAACGACATTTTTGACGCTGAAAGCATTGAAAGTCTTGAACCCATCCAAGGAGTTTGATGGTTTGGGTCCTACTATCACGTGATAATTATAGGTATGGTATATATTTCGGGCCTTGAGTAGTAGGTGGATCTGTGTTATGTACCCACATGGCGCATACACAAAAAGAAAGAACGGTTTTTTTTTTGGGATCAACCTTTTTTTGGGACTATTGTTTTATTTTGGATAAGACATTAAAAGTAAATCTAGGTCACCCTTAATCTAAATATTTATATTAATACCAAAATTATTCTCTTGATTTTTTTTGTATAATGATTAGTTAGTGTGATTAATCATTGAGTAAGGTTAAGTTAATAGATGATTTTTTTTTAAAGAAGTAGAATTATTGAGTGACTAAAGTAATAGAAGAAGAAGAAGATGGAGAAAAAAATTATTTTGAGATGGGTGAATATGGAGAAAAAACATCCTCTGGGTACCAAAGTATGCTTGTAACTTAGTGAATGTTGCTATAAATGGCCTAAAATATCTTCAAAATCAAAATTGTAACAAAAAATTTCAACCAGGTCAACAAAGTTCGGTTATATTATATGAAGAACATGTAACCGAAATTTCTGCAAATGCAGTTCGGTTAATAAATCCAAAATCACAGGTAACCGAACCAAAGCTTTAATGGAGTTTTTGTTTGTTCGGCTAGCTGATGAAAAATCAAATGTAACCGAACTACTATGCTTGAATTTACAGAGTTTTGTTCGGTTGATCGACTCGACCACGTTGTAACCGAACTTTAAACAACGAGTTCGGTAGGTTTGCAAAATCTCTCATGAACCAGTCATTCAAATCCGAACCCTTAGTTTTTCCATGCACTTAAAATCTATAAGTTCGGCATGATCGCAATGTTTATAAAACATTGTCGAACTCTACGTTCGGCTAGCAGAAAAAATTGCGAGTTAACCGAACTCATTATATAGGTTTTCATAGTAAAGTTCGGTTAGGATTTTTTTTTTTTTTTTTTTTTTTGCGATTAAACCGAACTCAACATTTGGCTATATAGAGAAGAGTTCGGTTTTGAAATTATTTTTGCGACTCAACCGAACTCAGGTGTTCGGTTAGGCAAAAAAAAAAAAAGTCTTAGCCGAAGTGTTCTTTATGTTCTTCATTTTTAAAGTTCGGTTGTAAAACTAGGGTTTTTTTCAAAATTATCCTAACCGAACTTACTACTGTAACCTCCAAATTCAACATATTTTGATGACTACGGCTCAAAATTTCAATCAAAAACGAATTAGAAGTAATGGGTTTGTGGGAAAATACTTATGGACAGGTTTGTTTATAAAAGATTGATTAATCGATGATGAAAATTCAATGAATCGACGACGATGAAAATTTGATGATTTTGATTAGAATTGTATATGATCAGGTTTAGATGATCATAAATTGATGAAGAAGAGAAGAACAAAAATTGTAGAATAGAGGAAGAAGAAGTTGTAGATTAGTTATAATTTTAATTAGGTAAAAAGGTAAACTAGTTATCTCCACCTTTTAAGACACCCCTTATAATTATAGGGAAGGTGGCCTAATCCCAAAAAAAAAAAACAATGGTGCCCAAAAAAATGTTCAAAAGAAACCGCCTTACTAGCGGCGAGATCTAATTAGCAATTTGGCATTCGTCGAGCCAAGCACTATGGTCGTCAATTTCCCTCCTCTATCCTCTAAATATAGGAAAATTCCTCAAAATATATATGGTCTCACATATCCCTTAAACAAGAGGGATTTAAGGGAAAATTGGTACCCCGAGCGTAGCGAAACACAGGATCACAAAAGGCAATTGGTGATTTGAACCAAACATGGGAGAAATAAAAAGAGAGACAGAAGATAAACAAGCGCACACAACAACAACAACACAAGATATACGTGGTTCACCTTTACAGGCTATATCCACGGCCAACACCACCAGAAAAACTTCCATTAACATCAAAGACCATTACATGCTCTTTCTGCAACCAAAGACAAGAACCAAAGAGTTAACAAGATGTACCCGAGAATACCATTGAAGAAACCATAGAAATCAACTCTCTAAACCATTCGCCAAACCAGCCTTGTGTCTTCCCTTCTACACCGTCTTCACAGATGCTAGTAACAAAGGAGAAACATGGAAATACTAGAAACTTGGTTTAGGGCAAAGCCCCAAACCCTAAACACTAGAACACAAAAATCCTCTCTCTACAAGTTTTTCTCTCGCATTGATATTGACCTTCACGGTAGCACACGATCCTCCCTAACAAAGAGACCAAAATCCTAGGCACAAGGATTTACCACTCTTCAAGATTGGATGTGTACAAACCTACAATTCTAGTCATATATATAGAGAACACAAACTTGGCCACCAAGTATTAGCCTCCAACTAGGAAACTAAACTCTTTCCTAAACTCTACCAAACCTATATTAGGAAATCTGCCTCAATGTGGAAACAGACTTAAACTAGGAAACCCATGGTTTTCCTAACAATCTCCACCTCGGATCATACTATCAAGCATGAGACGATCATAGGAAATCACCTCCGTCTTCCACCAGAGTTATTCACCATCTCTATATACGTGTAGAATATCTTTTGAAGCTCAAACCCGAACTTCCATCTTCATAGAACCATCTCTTTGACCAAAAAACACCATGATGTTGATAAAAGTCTTCAAACCATCTCTAAATGAAGAACACTTGTGAAATTGATCATGTTTCACAAACACCATGAAAATCTTTAATCACCATCAATGAATCCTTGCACAGACTCCACCATTGATCACCAAGAGAACCATCCATAAGATCATCGCTAGCTCCACCTAACCAGTAAGCTAACAACATATTGAACTCTAACCCAGAAAGGAAGAATTAGCTTCAATATCGTACTCCAGCACATGTCATGATTACCGTGTATTTGAAACAAACCATCAGATATATCCATTGTGAATAACATGCTTAATCCTTTGAGCGATTCCCAAAGCCGTCACCAATCTGACATACTTTTTACCACCATCACACCCAACATACTCGCTCGGAATATATACCGTGTGAATGCCCATATTATCGTGGTACATGCTTTCAAGATCGGACACATTCTTGATATTACGTGCAAGCCATCAAGAATACTTTAACATAGACTTAAGAACATAAATCTATAACATATCGTGCATAACTTCGAAGCGTTGCTGGACTTGCTTCTACATGAGACTTCACAGCCCCATCCTTTCTTCAAAATTTGTAACCCACTCTTTATAATGTATGATTACTAACATTCTTCAAGAAGTCATTTGCATCCCATACTACATCATAAAACAAAACGAAGAACATACACTTCCACCAAGTTCAACCTCCAATTTGCAAATCGCATCACAAATCCATATTTGTGTAAACACCGGTTGAAACATTATCTTCAAAACATATGTCTCCACCCGAACAATGAACTATCGTTCAATTCCAGGTTCAATCTATCAGCATGTCCAAGGGCTCTGATACCAATTGTTGGGAAATTGGCACCCCGAGCGCAGCGGAACACGGGATTACAAAGGGCAATTGGTGATTTGAACCAAATGTGAGATAAATAATAAGAAATAGACAGAAGATAAAGAAGCACACAACCAAAACACAAGATATACGTGGTTCACCTTTACAAAGGTGTTCCGCTGCGCTCGGGGTACCAATTTTCCCAACAATTGAGAATCTTGTACCCCAATATTTCTGAAATCTCTCAACAGAAAATCTCCAATTAATAAATGCACATTACTAATTTTTTATTCTCTGGAGATATGCATTTAATTGCTGGTCATTAAAAGCATATATAACCAAAAACCTTAATTAAAAGATTCTCAATTAATTTCGGTCTCCTTGTGTACTAAGGAATATCTTTGAACAATAAATGATAAGAGTTATTGTAAAGTGTTCAAAGTATGTTGACATCTTTTCAATGTAAATCCTCTTTCATATTTACATTCTTGGAATCGAATATACCACACTTCCAAACAAGTTTAGAATTGGTTCATCTGTATTCCAAGACTACTATGTGATTGATCAAATATCAAATCACATACATGGGTTCAATCGGTTCTACCAATCACTAGGATCGGTTATACCCTCATATGGAAACACTTGTGATCGGTCACACAACTTACCAGAACCGGTTACATCAATTACCAGGATCGGTTACATCAATTACCAGGACCGGTTACCATATACTCATGGTATTGCTTGTGATCGGTCACACTAGTCACTAGGATCGGTCACACCAATTACTAGGATCGATTACACAATTCTCTGTGATCGGTCACACCAATTACTAGAATCGGTCACACCAATTACAAATATCGATCATACCATCTCAGGTGATTACTTAGGATCGATTACACTAATTAATAAAAACCAGTCATACCAAATCATAAGTCAGGCATTGTGATTAATTGTACCAAGATACATAACAGAGTTACAATCTGTTCTACCATCTCACACATATTGGTAATCCAAAAATTTGCAATGAATAGCCATACCAATAAGCCTATCGATTTCCCTTTCGATTCATAAAACAAGTTCATGAATGTACTTCCTTTAAACAAATGTAAGACATTGTTTCCTAGGATGAAATCTTCACCTTTACCCATTCACATAATCATAACAGCATTCATAAGGTTATGTCGATGTCATATCTACGAAGTTCAAAAGATAAGCGTTATACTTCGTAGTCTGATTCCCTAATACTATGATCATGTGATCATGTCTCACTACTAGAGTAATATATCCAGCTTCTCAGTTATGTTTTCAATATAGCACGACTTGAAAGATACATTAGGAATGAAACAGTTCAAGTCAATATTACTAACCTTAAGAGGAAGGATGATGTCGTCGTTGTAGCTTGTTACTTCTTCACGTTCTTTAGGTCTTCGAGTAATACTTGTGTTGATGGTGGTTTTTAGTTCAAGGGATAAAATCGTAAACCCTGTATTTAATGTGTTGTCATCCTACAAAGGAACATAAGCCATTTAAAAGCAATGAGTGCTTAAGCCTCTTCGCTCACATATGTATTGAGCAATTCAATATATCTGTATATATGTTCCACCAGCATGGTACGTGCAACAGCAATCCCAAAATATTCTGCGAATTTTATCTTCCACCAGCATTATTCACTAATGCATGACTTTCATAGTATTTTCCTACGCTATGTTCCCAACCGAACTCTCAATATTGACATGACATGACGATTAAATGTTCACTCTCAGCAGAGTAGCATGAATCTCCCGAAGTGTCAGTATCGAGATCTGCATGGAAGTACTCACACAGGCTGCATCACTCTCTGACAAAGAGACCAGCGTGTTTACACACTTTTTAAATTAAAAGATAGCGCGATTGAACGTGTTTAAATTCTTTAAGGAAAATATAGACTGTCCATGTCATTCTCAAAACGATCACGGCCGTACGTTTTGGCCAGTCAATTTATAACCTAGCCGCCTCCTAACATGGTCGGACAAGCTCCATAATGTTCACCATCGGGCCCACTATCATCCCAAGTGATCGGGATACTTTTAGTTCACCCGCAGCACCCCTAGTCGTTAGCCAGAAGTTAGGGTGATGGCGCTGTTGAAAAGAAGCTCAACGAGCTAAGACCGACTGTATCGATCTCAAACTCATCACATCCGTCAAACTTAGCCAGCCTAGTTGGATGGCTCGGATGTTATTTCGAACGACCAATGAAGTGCAGATATGCTCACCTCCATCCCTGGCCAGTCGAACTACTTACGATATGCTAACAACCACCAAAAACGTTAGCACGAAGACAGGCCAGCCGGGTGAACGAAGGGAGTCTTAATCGAATTAGGCTGCCTTGGTCGGTCTTAAATCAATCGTGACCAACCAACTTCGCCAGCCTAGTCGGACGACCTAGATCGCATCTCGAACGATCAAAGAAGCGCCAATGTGTTCATTGGCGGCCCAACCTTCTTCCCAGTCGATCGACTCGCCCATAGCAAGTCAATGACACATCAAACTATTCGATTGAATTAGGGCAGGCGCGGCCGCTTTAAAACCCTAATTTGTGCTTGCGGTAGTATACAACTATCGTAAATCAATCACGACCACTCATCTTCGCCAGCCGAATCGAGTGGCTTAGATCTAATTTCAGATGGCCCAAGAGATGTCAGCGTGCACACCAGCGGCTCATGGCCGATCGGCCTGTTCGAATCAGCGCCCAGCGCCTTGATTCGACTAGCTAAAACAGGGATGGCCGCACGGCTTCCAAACCCTAAATACGACAACGGTAATATACAACTGCCGCAAATCATCTCGTTCATCCAACTTCGCCAGCCTAGTTGGATAGTGTAGATTTGTTTTCAGAAATCTAACAAAGTAGTATTGTGATCACCGACCATCTCTTCCCCACAGGGAGCGATCGACCAAGTGATAGCTTGCCCCTAGGGTTCTCAAACGAACACCCAAAGAGGGCCGGACGTGCTGCTTTTAAGACGCTTGATTCGTGACTGCTTCGATCGAGCTCAAAAACAACGATGCTTCTAGCACATCGATTATTTCCAGCTGCTTATTCGAAATCAATGCTTCACATACATCGATTATAAGCTGCTTTATAAATATCGGTTTTACAAATAATTTATTATTTGACCTAAAAGCACTACGTGCTTCTTTCAGCAACGAGTCCCACGACTCGACCCACTTACTCGAGACATCAAACATGTCACAAACTGGGGGATGCTTACTGGGGTATTGGTCTGGCGGTTTGCAGCGTGCAACGCGCCCATTACGAGAAAGTGTCAGGAAATACGGACGGTTAACAGTAATGAGAGTAGTGGGTGAACGTGTGATCAGTCTTCCCTCATAACGGAAACACGATGATCATTACCTTCCGCACAACTCCACTTCTCCATTATTTAACTTCCTCCACTTCCTATGAGATCAGGGTGCGCTCAATGACTTGTATAAATAGGTTTGCAATCTATTTCGACAACAGAGAAACACAAGTGTTATCAACGCAAGTATCCAGAAACCATTTTCTGATACAAGTCATAAAACAACCACACCTTCATAATTCAACATTCTGATCTCAAAAACCTTCTTCGCTTCCCTCCCTAAGATCAACCCTTCTCCTTCACCTTGTGACCGAATTGAATCTGGAACGGCCATTTCTTGGTTTGGGCCAGAGTCTTACAGATTGATCTCTCGAACTCAAAAGTACTCCTATGCAGTACATTTGTTTAGGGTTTGAATTCGTTTTTCATCAACACACCCAAATTTACCAAAAACAGTAGAATCAGTTTTTACCCTCAAACAACTTGTATGTCTCAACATTCCTAGACTTTCTAGTCTAACCTAAACGAAGTTGTCTCTAGTACATAATCAAGCGACTCTTAGATGAGTTTTGACTCACTAAAATATGACAACCAAACTTGACATACCAACGCTTGGCGGGTTCAATCGAGCTATGCTTTAACAGTTTTAGTCCATTCCACTGCAATTGGCTTTTCAACTAAATTTAATATTTTGCTATAGTGATAGTCCATCTTGGACGCTCTAAGCCACTAAAAAATGATAGTTTAATTTCTGTAGGTTCCATACTACCCGGAATATTCCTTACCCTTCTGTAGTGTTTCTCTGCCGAGCCACTAAGCCCCTTCCCGTCGTTATTAAGTAACTAGATTTTGTGCCCGTGCTATGCACCGTCCATCTTTTTCTTTTAACCATATTTATGATTTGGTGTGATGTGGCTTCGCCTCACCCCGTCGTGCATTTTTTATTTAGTATGGCTCGACTTCGCCCTCGCCCCTTCGCTTAGGATTTTTTCTATTCGATATGGCTCGGCTCCGCCTCGCCCCGTCCCGATGCATTTTTTATTTGGTGTCGTGCGGCTTTGCTTAGCTCCGTTGCGATGTATTTTTGATTTGGTGTGGCTCGGTATCATCTCGCCCCGTCTCTTAGGATTTTTTATTTGCTATGGCTCGGATTTGGATCGCTTCGTCGTGCATTTTTGTTTTGACGCCATGGGCGGTCGCGATGCATTTTTGATTTGGTGTGGCTTAGTTTCGCATCGGCCCGTCTCTTAAGATTTTTTGTTTGGTGTGGCTCGGCTTCGCCTCTATGCCCACACAAAACACTGAATTATCTAACTATTATTTCAGATAACATGATCTGAGCAACAACAAAACAAAGCATTCCTAAATGGTAAATTTGGATGCAAAATGCTCATGAACATTGTTTAGAAATCAAAATGCAACATCCCCTCATCATCCATATTCCGTTTCAGTGTGTGGAAACACAATCCCGGTAACTGTTGGTAACAACAACATCCCATCCTTATCAATCAACGGACACTTATATTCCGGTAATCTACTCGACCTCCGCCCTGTACAACAATCATTCCCCATCACCGATCAATAGCAACAACAAATAAAAGAAACTGCAGTGTGTTAATTAAACCCCATTTTAAGCATGACCCAAATCTCTAAACAGCGTCAACAACCTCATCTATATCTTGGAGTTGTATGGATTATCACCAAATGATAATTAACACACCTATAGGCTACAAAATGCAGTTACTTGAGCATTCACAGTGATAAATAGCACATGTTTGCTGGATTAAGAAGTAAATCCCAGATTCCCACTGGCTGATTTTGACTGTTTGAAGTAGTAAGAAGTAACAAAAAGACAATACAAAAACAAAATATATTTTGAGTTTAAGTAGACCACTATATTGTTTATCAGAAAACATAGCAATAACAAAAAAGTACAGGAGTACTTCAATTCCCAATCGGACTATTGGCAATGGATTTTTACTCGCTAAATCAATTTGAAAATAAAATCAAAATTAGTTTATTTTTGGTATACATGAACATTGAGATGAACTACCACATAAAAAAACAAAAAGCATGACTAATTTACCTTTACTTGAAGGTGAAGCTAGCTGAGCACACACCTAAAGGGATATGTTTTCTAATGCAACAAACCTTAGGTGTACAAATGCTAATCAAGTTCAGTTAGGAGCAGCAATTTTCTCCCCTGCAGCAGGGAAAATTTAAGCATGAGCAAATGAAAAAGTATTTCTCCCGCAGTCAGTAACTGAATTACAGCCGTTTCTCCCTCAGTCAAGAAAAACAAATATCTAATAAAACAGACTATCACTTTTGGTTGGGTAAGCTTTCAACTTGCATCAACTGACGGAAGGCGAATAGATCAAGGCAGAAAAATTCCTTAGTGAAATCCAGCCAAGACACTAAGAGCCTGTGTAAGGCACTGCCGAAGAAATTTGAATCTATGCGGACGCATCCTTATTGCAGTGATGCAGATGATTTTGTCCATCTTTCTCTCTGATATATTGGGTCTTACTGTTAGTATTGCATCCTCTCCCATACCAACCTCTTTCAAAAAAAAAACGTACACTTTTTTGTTAACTCACATAGCCTTCAATGTTCATGCAGTTTGATCCCCAACTCCAATTTATTGCTTCACAACCTAAACATGGGTCATCAAGGTCAAGAAAGACTGGTGCAAAAAAAAGACGACCAACTTGTCCAAGGAACTAACAACAACCCATAATGCTTATATATATATACATTCAAACACAGAGATGTAAGCTGGTTTAATTTTAAACTATGTTTCTAGTTCATAAAAAAATTTCGGAGACGAACGATAAAAAAAAATAATCAAATGGGTACGTAAAATTAGTCAAATATAAGGATACACTAAGAGGTCTTCAATCCTTTTAGGCCATATTAACTGGTATATTTGGTTGTATGTGAGAAAAACATTGCCTACAGAATTTAAGAACAATGCAGCAGAATACAATGCTGGAATTTGTAAACAACAATGCAGAGAGAGCACGATTTAGACTTTTATAAGCACGGTGCATTGCTGATAAAAATAAAACAGCGGAAACATATACAAACAATCTTACCATTAAAATTGCGGTTGCAATATCCTCATCCTTATAAAGTGGCACATCTTGCGACTTGCGTGACACATCTTGCTCTAATCTCACTATAGTACCTCTTCTTCAGCAAAAGCAGCAAAATACAATGCTTTCAGAAAAATAATTAGACTCCTTACAAAGATTTTATACTAAATATTGACAACTAATGATACCCACAATTTAAAATCTACCTGAATGAAACAAAATTAGGTATCTCAAAACCTAAATATAATTAGGAAAACATGGTTCACTGAAACAAAAAGCCAATACTGGATTTCAAAGTGAGAGAAACCATAGCTTGAAACCTAACAAATTGAACAAACCCTGATTATTTGTCTAGCAAATCAATAAAATTCCAAAAGACCAAAATTTGAAAAAAATTAAAAAGATACCTTAGATGTATTTAATCATACCTGTTTCGAATCAATAATCAATATTCAGCTCACCTTCTAAACTTTACCTTAGAGTGTATTATTAAAAAAAAAAAAAAAATCAGTAGCAAATCTATATCAAGCATGGAATAGTCCAATTGACCAAGAGCCTGCTTATTAATACTTGGAATCATATGGCAGTATACATCTTCGTTAGAATTCACACTCAAGATGAAGTCGATGTGACCATAATCTTCAAGATACATCTGTTGGGAATTACACCTCATTTCTTCTGATCTTTAGGGTAAACAAAGAATAACCAATACACCAAGAGTTACGAGAAACACTTAATCAATCACACAAGACACATATTTACGTGGAAAACCCCAAATTAGATAAAAACCACGGACAAGAACACAATTTATTCAATTAACAAGAAATTCACAAAGAGACCGAAAACTAACTTTAGTTATCCCACTCTTAAGAAGAACTCTTCACAACCGTGTCTTAGACTCTCCTAAGGTCACCTATTTATAGTAGACACCTCTTGTTCTCCAAGTAATCTGTTTCTAAATCTAAATTGGGAAACCATCCTCAACTAGGAATGTCTAACCTAATTAGGTAATACATCCTCAATAAAGAATCCATACTAAAACAGAAAGCTACCATAAATAAGACTTCTAGAATTTGCTAAATCTAGACAACTTCTAACAATCTCCACCTTGACTTGATTTGCAACATTCACAAAATTCTTCTTGCTTCTTTAACCAACTGATTTCCATTGTGTTCTTGTCCACCTGCCCTTACGGGCCATTGATCATCAATGATGATGACCAACACAGTCCAAGTTATCCTTGGACTTGCCAATCTTTGGAACCCACTTCTTGATCATACGAGCCTTTGGAACTCCACCCAACACCAAATTTCCATGGGACTTTACATTCCCAAAAGTTGACTCGGATCCATCCTTAGCTCCTCCTAACCCTGACTGCCTCAGTGTATACAAGACGCTGCTACGACTTCCTTTCATGATCATAGTAGATCCTTGATAAACCTTTATTACTCCACCATAAAAGGAATACTTACAACCCGCAGAATCTAATTGGGAAAGACTTATTAGATCCCACTTTAACTCCGGCACGTGTTTTACTCCTTGGACTGTTCGAAACTTACCATCAAACATCCTCATGTGAATATCACCAACTCCCTTAACCGATAGTTCCGAGCCATCGCCAGTAAACACTTTACCACTACACCCCACATACCTATCGAAATATGACCGGTGTGCACACATATGTGTCGTGGTACCGCTATCCATTATCCAACTCTTCTCTTGATTTAAATCAAAGAAACAACCAAAAAGAGAGTAATCGCTTTCATAGCCTACATGGTTAGCTTGACCTTCGAGACCTCTTCTTAGAACCCGGTCCCATTGTCTTTCCACTTACAATCACGTATGATGTGACCTGGTTTGTGACACTTCCAGCAAACACTCTTACCGTGTTTCTTCTTCCCTCCAGCAAATAAACTAACATCTTCAAACGAGCCACTCACTACACCATTTTTAGCGATTTGTAACGGCAGAGTTCAGTTGCAAAGCGGGGTCGCAACAGTTTTAATCTGTTACGAAAGTCGATGTTGCAAATTTTCGCAACGGCTCATAAGCAGTTGTGAATTTTCGGTCGCAACAGTTTCAAACTGTTGCAACGTAAAATTGTCGCAACAGTTTCAAACAGTTACGAAATTAGGAGGTCGCAACAGCATATTGCAGTTGCGAAATTTTTGCAACATAAAAAAAACAGTCAAAACCAGGTCAAATTTAGTGTTCCCTGTAACAAAATCAGCTTAAAGCAGAGTTTCCCTGCAACTTTTTTGCAATCCTGAAATTCACTGAAATGCTTCAGCTTTTCGAGGAAAAACAAACATGCATAAATTTAGGGGTGCACATACCCTACCCATACCCGCCAATCCTACCCTACCCGCCCGTATTTTAACCGTATCCTATCATACCCACTATTTGGCTGGTAGGGTGACGGTTAGAGATTTCTTACCCGCCGTCAAACGGATATGGTGATGGGTGAAGCTCGAAATTAACCTACCCTACCCGCCTACCTGCTAATATACTAAATGTCCCAATAATCCTTTTGTTGTTCTCTTCTCTTACCCATTTTCTCGTTATTTTGGAACATATCAGGGGTAAAAATGAACCTGTCTTTTTTCTCTTCGTTCTCTTCTCCCCAAACCAAATCGAACATAGAAAAGCCTTCGTTCCGAAATCGAACTCAACCCCAAATCTAGCAGCATAAGTCGGGAACTCATCCAATTAGATCTTTCAACGAAACCCTCTCTCTTGTTATTGCTCCATCTCCATCTAACGAGGAATTACAACAGGTAAATTGAGATTTCATTATGTTGTGACGATTTTGTTTGATTTATTGGTAACTCTGATCTATCTACTAATTTCATACTCTGCTTGTTTGATTTTAGAAATGGAAGACAGACTAGTCTGAATCATTAACTCACTCTCATGCTTTTACTCTTTGTACTATGAAATCAAACCTTAATTCCTAAATAAATGACTAAATGAGATTTTATGAAAACTTAACATGCATGTTAACTGATTGATGAAAATCCTAAATAAATGCCGACCCTAAATCAATGGCTTATGTGAATGATAACTGTGGGATCCATTTTTCCGTTTTCTGATATTATCAATGGCTTATGCAATTGGAATGTATAATACTATGAACACCTAATCGGCACCTTGTCTGTATTGATAACTGTGGGATCCATTTTTCCGTTTTCTGATATTATCTGCAGTGAAATATTTTTTCAAATTCTTGTGTCATGCATCTTTGGATCCTGCTCGAATTTAATCCTGCTCAATCTCCGACCTTCACCCTAGCAGGTGCATTTTCTTTCATGTGAACCGAGGGCATGATAGTGATCTTAGTCACCGCTTTTAGCTTGAGAGTAGCTGATTTGGATAATGAAGTTTGCCTATGCAGACATTTTAGTAAAATACCCCAATTCTGGTATGTTAACATTCAGGGAAAAAAATCAGTAACTATGAAATTCAAATCGGAGAAAGGCTCTCTCATTTAGGCCTTTGGAGCTGAGGAGAACGAGGATGATACCATGAGTCAGGGATAAATAATCTCATACTGTTTGATATTTTCTAGTGAATGTTTGTTATAAGTGTACATGGATACATATTTCATGAACTTGTTGTCATGGTAAAACTATGATTTAATACCGTGTGATATCCATCAGAATGAGAGTTCAAGTTCAACAGAATTTTTGGGAAGACAAATTTAGGTATCTACTCCAGTTCATGAGTTTGTTTACCCCTGGCCACAGTAGTTCATTTGGAGTGTGTAATGACTAAATGCAACAAATTGATTCTTAGCAATATGGTACCCGAGAAAACCCAACTTGATTACCCCAGCACCAAAACTACAAACATTTAAGTGTAGTATAGTAGTTCAATTTTTGTCGCAAAATAGAGTCCCCTGGGAGGAGTACTTATTGTATTAGAAAACAAACCAATTGTTGAATTCCATTAGTTCGGTATTTTGGTTAACCATTGCTTCGGTTTACGATGCAGGAAGCTAGCTCGGGGCAAGATAAGTTAATAACGAAGGAATATGTAGATAAATGACCCATGTATTACATTTCAAGTGGAGAGAACTTACAATAAACACAAAATATAAATCATATGAAATTAATTATGATGTATACGAATATAAACTAGTGAATGTGAATGTTTCATTGTGATGGAAGTATATAGTGAATGTTTATTATAGGTAGATTAATGAAAATTCTCACTACACATAAGAGCAAAAGTCCAAAACTGAATACACATGGCCTTGCTGTGTTATGTCATGTTCTGTCGGCCAATTTGAGCTTGAGTGATTTTGTTGCCAATGGGTTATTGAGATATGACTGAATTTTGGTGCCAATGGTTATTGAGATTTGACTGAATTTTTCTGTGTTGCAGAGTTGTTTGGTGATCTTAGAGCTTATTCCATCATCGTAGATGACGGTTGAAGAGCAAGGTTACATGAAGAACATGGATCGGGATTCATCGTAACATCAAGCCCCTGCGGAGAGCTTTCCATCTTTGGAGTTTATTTTTTTTATTTTTGTGTTGTTGGTTGGGTACTTGGGTTATGCTTTACCCCCTCTAGATTTTAAAAAGAACGGAACTTTTTGTTTCTTGAGACTACAAATGGCTTTGAGCTAGCAGGATATACCATTGGGTACATATGTCGATAGGCTGGCTTTTATTTTTCGTGTTGTTGTAAGATTTTATATATAGAGTTACCATCCTACCCGCCCCTCCAATTAATGGGTCGGGTAGGATCTTACCCGCTTAATGGCGGGTAAAAAATTGTAGGAATTACTATTTAGTCCAATTTTTCATGACCCAGTTAATGGCGAGTCCACCCATGAAAAACATTTACTCGTTAGTCCAATTATTTACTTGTTAGTCCAATTATTTACTCGCTAGTCCAAAAACTTTGTGGAGATTATAAAGTGTGTTTTCTAAATGCCTAAAACACCCTTACAGATTTAATTAGTATCAACACATGCAAATATTACTAGTAATATGTTACTACATACTAGTAGTATCAATATGGTCAGACTACATATCAATATGTACTATATTAATAGTAAAAAAGAATATGTTACTCGTAAATTAAGTAACTACTCTACTATACTAGTAGTAACATGTGTACTAGTAGACTAGTAAACTAGTTTACTAGTAGTAACTAGTAATATACTAGTACTATACTAGTAACATATTAATATGTAATATCAATCTATATTATAAGGGACAATGGTGTTTTTCTTATGGACGGCTGTCTACAGTTCGGACATATAAAGGACGGTCATGATCGATTTGCAAATGGTGATTTACATTTTCGATTCATAAAAGCCGGTCCAGATCGAGCCACTGCTATGTGTTTCCGAATATGTTCTATCATATAACCAAATCAAATGGACGTCTACACTTTTGGGTGATAAGGAACGGTAGAGATCGAACCGTTACAGCATTTCGCATCTCCTTGAAATATTCACCAGTAAATCTTGCCCTACAATGTAAAAGGCGTTACTCTTCGGGAGCGATCGGTTAATAAATCTCATTTATCGAAGGCGTTACTCTTTAGCGATTAAAGATGGAAAATTTTTTTCACATCGAAAAGATCTATTATCACAGGTATCACTCATTCTTATTTTGGTTGATTCAGAATAGGGTTAAAACATTTTGATTCGTCTTCCTATGGAGAAATTGTTCGATTCATCCACCTTAAATTCTTCATTCAACTATGGACCGAGAACTAAGAAAAACCCTTCGAATCAACTGTTCAATATAAACTAGACTAAAGGCTCTATTTACACAACATCAGACTTACCGTTAATGCGTTTTTGATTTGCTGATTGAAACATCAGCGATTGAAGAAATGAATTATAATTCTACCTCTTTTTTTTTTTGTGTGTGTGAAGAACAAGGTAAGTCGATATGGATGTGTGATTTCTGAATTTTTTGTTTTTAAATGTTTTAATCGATTTCTAATAATGGGTTTTGATTATCTGAACCAATTGCATAATTTGGTTTTTTTCTTCTAAATTAGCTGGGATTTTAGGGTTTAATTGTGATGGTGGACATTAAGAATTTAAAGATTGAAGGGAGGAGGTTACATGAATCCTAATACATTTGTTGTACTTCATTTAACTCTTAAACTCGCCAGAACAGAAGAACCCAGATGAAGGTAACCAAGCTCACTTTGTCTATTACAAAATCTTCTACATTTTTGAGTTAAGATTGAATCTTATGTTTCCAGTGAAATCACTACATGAATAAGCAGATACCACTGCTCTTAAATATGAAAATGGTAAGGTCGAATAAGAAAATTTAACAATTAGAGATGAATTCCTAAAGATTCGTATCTTGACGATGAAAAACTGAGATTGAGAGAATGCCCATTTTCGTGTGTTTAATGAGTTTACATGGTGTTGAATCAATAAAGTGACTCTTTTTCCTTATATTAATTTCCTTTTTACGATTCTTCTCTCATTTTATCCAATTTGTTGTGTAACACAATCTCATGTCCTAATGATTAATGCTAGTACTTTAAGCATGTCTTAACCAACTTTTCCATGATTGTTAAGCAGCTTCACCTGAGGATATCTCACCCCATCTTTGTTTTATATGCTTCTTGAATTTGGTTGATCATGGACTATGCTCCTTGATGTTTTAGACATCACCTACAAATCAAAGTTTATATTTCTGTTTTGTTTTTTTGCTTGGTGTAATGAAATGAAAGCATGTTTAACCTAAAGCATGATGATGCGGGTGACATGGTTATCTTATTGGCAATTTAAACGGCTCGGCCACTTCTCCGATATAGTTTGCTATGATGTTGAAGGGTGTTGATATTTTTGTGCCTATCCCGGGGATTTGTGGATTTCTTTGGAAAGGGCTACGGTGTCGTTTCTGAGATGATCAGGTATTTGTCTCGAGATGAGATTTGAAAAAAATGTTAGATATAGGATTTGAACCACAAATCGGAAAGATTATTGAGAAAATGTACATGTCTCGCGAGGTGCAAGGAAGACCATGTTATTTCGTGCCACCTTTCCAAGAGAGATACAGTCGGTCTATGTGGTTATTAAGTTCCCTTATTATTCTGCTTTTGGCGTCACTTTGTGCTAGAAACATTTTGAACTTTTTTTTTTGATCGGTCGAAACATTTTGAACCTTGAGGTCCGCCACCTATCAGATTGTATAAATGCTTCTGATAAATAGAGTGGATTGAACAGTGGAAATAGTTGTATAAAATTTGATGTGTGATACCTAACTACAGGTGAACAACAACGCGGCCATGGAAAGTGGGGAAGTTCAGTTCGTAGTCTATTATATTACCATTATGCACTTCATTTCTTATTGCAAGTACATCTAACTGTAAATTTCGAATTTGATATAAATAATGATGCAACTTCGATTTCTATTGTAAATTTAGGCATTGTGAGACATAGGATAACAACGTGTTTTTTTTTTCCTGCATGTGTCCCCGCCACTTTGTTCATATTCTCCTCATATCCGTTCTAGCAACCCTCTAAACCAAGCTGCCAACTCAGTGATTTATTTTTGTGTAGAATGTTCAGAAGTTGATCGACCGTGAAGTATCGCAACGACGGCCTGAGACAATTTTCCAACGTACCCACCACCGTGCCTACATTATTACCTGTGTCGAGTGAGCTAATTCGATTTTAGCAACTGCAAAATTTTAGGATTTGATATCATGAGTAGAAGCCTCATTTCTTTTGACATGATTTGTGCTTGAAAACTTTAGGATTTGATAATCATAAGTAGAAGCCTCATTTCTTTTGACATGATTTGTGCTTGAATTATTTTAGACATTGAGATTCTTCGCCTATCATACTATACAAATGCCTTTAATATAGAAATGCTTATAATAATTAGAGTGGAATTGAACTGTGGAAATTGTTACATAATACTCTCACTCTTTTTGGAAAAGAGATACCTTTCACAGTTCAAAGTTCAAAAGTTTTTTTACTAGGAAGCCCATTGGCCCAATGTGGCATAAGCCCTTCTAGATTGCTACAGTTGTAGTTGATATCATTTACAGGTTTCATTTTAACTCGTAGTTAGTGCGTCATTTATTAGCCGACGCGGTCAAGATCAATAAAACATATTTTTCAACGTATTTTTCCTTCTCCTTTCTTTTGGTTTTTGCTCATTTGTCATAATTATTTATTGGGATGTGGTATTGAATCGGGATATGTGT
The DNA here is from genome assembly GCA_023531295.1 of Papaver armeniacum. Taxonomy (NCBI): domain Eukaryota; kingdom Viridiplantae; phylum Streptophyta; class Magnoliopsida; order Ranunculales; family Papaveraceae; genus Papaver; species Papaver armeniacum. The sequence continues at coordinate 254,528 of JAJJWW010003400.1, forward strand.
GTTTGTGAAATATGTAATGATGTCAGTCTACGTTTGTGAAATATGTCATCTGTCTAATGGGTTGCAGTAGAAGGTGGAAATCACAATACAATTAGCTAAGTGTAAGAAGAATATTTTGTAAAACGATAAACTCCACATATAATTTAAAAGTTGCGGTTCCATTTGGCTTATAAATCTTTATAAAAATCGCGTCGGTATAAACTCTATATAAAAGAATAATTTTATATGGTCTCGATGCTTGGAAATAGAGGTTATACTCTAATACAATTAAATAAATATGCCCGTCATCGTATGGTCTGCTCAAACCTATGTGATGCGAAAGAAAATGACATCACATTGTATATCACCTTGAGCAAATACCCGGTACACACTGAATGACTTGTAACTAAAATGGCGATATGGTGATCCTCATTATCATCACAAAGCCTCACATATTATATTTGGATCCAACTGCAACTGCCAAACAGGATAAATGTATCATTTAGATAGTAAATATCCTTTTAGTTCCAGTGTAGAAGAAAAAATACAACTTCTATGACAAGTTCTTAGACAACGGGATACCGATTCATTTTCTTTGAAACATTGCACAATTGGACTCTTTACTTAGAACGTGTGGTACTGTGATACAGGAGAGAGAGAAAAACCAAGGAAGCTTATTTTTTCCATCAAATAAAGAAACAAAAAATCACACTAAGAAGTAGCAATACCCAAGCCCGTGCCGTTACGGCACGGGTTATATCCTAGTATATAACATACTACATACTAATATGACACTACATATTAATATGTCAATATATAACATACTACATATTAATATGTAGTATCAATATTAATATATAATATCAATATATAACATATAACATACTACATATTAATATGTAGTATCAATATTAATATATAATATCAATATATAACATATTACATACTAATATGACACTACATATTAATATGTAGTGTCAATATATAACATACTACATATTAATATGCAGTATCAATATATAACATATGGGGGAAATTATTTCTAGCCCATTTAATTCTTTTCTTATATGAAGAACCCACCATTAAGATGGTAGATATCTAGAGCCCATAATTAGTTATGGTATTAGTACATTTACATACATAACCTTTATCTAAATTAGGAGAATAACAAATGGAATACTAATAAAAAAAATACTAACAGTTTAAAAAAATCAAAATACCCGTTTAAAAAAATTCCTAAATTAACGAATGTTTCCTAGAGATTAGGAAACTAATTCAAATATTTTTTAACTAAAAATGTTTGTATTTTTCTCAAAAACGATTACTTTAATGTGATAAGGATAATCCCGCAAATATCTCCCCATAAATTCTAATTTCCTATTTTTTAGTTTCTATGTCAATTAAAATTTAAAAAGTGAAAATATAATTTTACACCTATTCCAAATTATTACCTTACATAAACTCAAATTACCTATTAACAAAAAAGAAAAATCCAATTATCACCTCTAAAATAACTCAAATTATCACTCCTGAAATAATTCCAATTATCACCCTATGAAATTGGTGACAATTACAGTTTTCACGAAATAATAAAAAAACAACTCCAATTATCCCCAAAATTAGTGAAAATTCCTAAGATGAAAACTTAAGTTTTCACTAGTGAGATTGGTGATGTTTTAATTTTCAAAAATTGATAAAAGTTCCACAAGGGAAAACTCCACTTATCACCTCCATGATCCATGAAAATCATAATTATCACCGACATTATCCATGAAAATCATAATTATTACCGATTTACGTTCAAGGTAACACTTTGCATAAAAAAAAATGTTCCAGGTAACCTTAAAGATATTTAAGAAAAAATCATGTACAAAAATCATAGAGATCAAGGATAAAAAAAATAAATATAGAATGGATCCGTGAAAGAATTAATTAACTTCTTTTTTTTGCATGTTCCACTGCTCCGTGCTTTCGTTGTTGACAAGCCCTAGTGATATGTAATTAACAAATTAAGCCTTGTTCCTTCGGACACTTATTTAGCTACCTGTTTAGATTTTATCTTGATTGTTGCAGCAAATAAAGACAACACCAAGTTAAAGACGTAATCTTATTTTAGAAATATATACAACTAACCAGTTGGTCTAATAAATGAATTATGATAGGATGAAACTCCATGAACAATGAACAAGTAAAATAATTTTGGGAGAGAAAATGTAGAATAACTTTGAGAGAGAGTTTAATGTGGAAACGCTATAAAGAGGTGGAGTAAAACGTGGAGTTTTAGGTTTGACTTCCGTAAATAGTGGTAAATATTCTTTTACTAATTACCGGAAGTTATGATAACAAATTAGGTGGACCGTAAAAAAATGCAAAAAGAATTTCGAATTATTATTTTAGCAAGAAAAAAAGGATAAAGGTTAATTTAGTCTTCCATAAAATATGAAAACCTAAAATCAATCTAAAACTACTAATCTTAAGCGTAGATTTTGTATTTTGGGCAATAAATATATATAATCTTAAAGATGGGTTTCTGAAAGAGAGAGGGACCAAACTTGGGTTCCTCAAAAATTTCCACTATAACATATTGCTACTAGTAATATATGTTACTACATACTACATTTGTTCAATATATATGTTACTACATACTACATATTAATACTAGTATACTACTAGTTACTAGTATTAATACTAGTATGTTACTACATACTACATTTGTTCTATATATGTTACTACATATTTTACTACATACTACATATTAATACTAGTATACTACTAGTTACTAGTTACTAGTAAACTAGTTTTAATACTAGTATATATGTTACCATATATTACATATGTTGCTACATATTACTATGTTACTAATAACATACATAGTATATTATATGTTAGGGTTAATAGAGTAATTTTACTCTTTTCAAATCTTTTTTGGACTAGGGAGTAAATGTTGTTTCCATTTGGACTAGCCACTAATCCGGGTCGGGTTTAGTGGACTAAACAGAAATCTCTCTAAAAATTTCTTACTCCGCCAGTAAGCGGGTAGGGTGGCGAAATAGGCCATATCCTACCCACCCTACCCGTTGTGCAGCCCTACATAAATTTCTACACCACATAATTGTTTATTATTGAACAAAGAAATTTTCCAATTCAAAAGAGAAGGCATACATGGGTTTATTCTTCAGTTTATAAGGAATGAGAAATGATGTAACTAACAGCAAACCTAGAGTTCTTTCCTAAATTGTTTTGCTTTCAAATAATGACAAGTAATAGCCAAATAAAGAAATCTCAGTAGAGAAACATACGGGTGAGAAGGGAGTGAGTGTTATAGTCCAGTTTCCAGCTGAGATTCCCTCTTAACTCCCAACTATACAAAGGAATCATCCATACTTTATCAATCTGAGATTCCCTCCCAACTACTTGTAGCCTTCAAGGGCCACAAAGCTTTCAGCTGCTTGTACACCTTCCGCAGTATGTTCCTTTTCCAATTCCTGGAAAACAATTCAAAAAGATAGTCAATTCTAGATAAGCAAACCAAATGAGAGCATTACATCTGAAACAGATGCATCAACCGTGTTGTTGTCAACAACAACGAAACCCATTTTTTGAGAATGATGCACAATAACACCAGTTCCAAAAAACAGTTATGAGTGCACCCCATCTATAAAGTGACCAACACAGATATGCAAAAATAGGGAACCATTACTTGATAAAGTGAGATTCAGTAGTCACTTTGTTTCTGAATACTAATCAACAAATGTCCATCTAGTGACTTTATTAGTTAAATTCTCGCATGCTCAACAGATTAGGTTAGAGACCGAAAAAAGTTGCTTAATCAAGTGGTGTACAAACACGCATCATTGTGTAACTACAGTATGTACCTTGTTGCGATGGCGGTCCACATAGCTTATGTATTCCAAAGGGACTCAAGCACCCCTAGACAGCTCAAATAGCACCAGTATTAGGTCATCCATCTGCGCTATCTTTCCCTGCGAATTTCTTTATGATGGCATGGCGATGTCCATGGTAAGAAGCCCAAACCTAAGCTCCAGGATTTTAAAAATTTTCAGTCTAAAGAATTCTCATGCCGAGCTATGCGGGCCAGAAAGTTCTTCGACTCATCTGCAATCAACAAGTAAATTCAACATTACGAGTTGAAATAACAGGGCATCTTTTGGTATAGAAATATGATATGGGTCAGATCATACCAAACAGATAGGTATGATAAGATTCTGGAGCATAAAAAAAAGTATGAAAACAGTAGATATGCAGAAGAGAAATGAAATCCCCATTTGATACAAATCAATTACCTGTACCAGCCACTATTATGCATCAATTAGTAAGGTTGCATACATTACTTCACAATGACAAAAGCTATTAGGACTACAGACATGTCAGACCATAGAAAATCGAATGAATAAGTTTCATAGTGACACCTGGAGTTGGTGGACCTACTGGTAGTCGTCTTTATTGACAATTGCTAGCATTCTGATTAAAATATCAGATCTATTTCGTACAGAACTAACGGATTCATGTTATTACAACCTTCCTTAATTGTGTTTCAAGTACTATGTTATTACAACCTTCCTTAGTAAGATACAATGTTTCAAACTAAGAGTATCATTGTGATCAAAACGTATGTCTTTCAGGTTCGTAGAATGACTTACTAGCATTGTATAAACAAGTAAATAATAGAGTGGTTACCTGAAAATCAAAATCCTAAGTCTATGTGAGAAGGCTTTCTTTTGCAGCAGCATATCAAGGGGTGATTGCTCTTAGGTTGGGTGGTTACTGCTTTTGTCTAAGAACAAAATTGTCGTCTTCTAAGGTCAAGAGCTTTGCCTCCATACTGCATTTAAAAGCAGATACACAAAAGATTAACCATCAAGGGAAACTGTCCATTTGACTCTAATGAATCCTACAGAGATACCCAACTAACTACACAAGTCCATGAGTTTTCAAGGACACAAATATATCACCAAAGATCTAATCAGTAATTCAAAAAGGGCTGATAAAGGAGGACGTTATTATAGAGTTTCATATCCACAAAACATACCTTCAAAACTCAATTCAGATTTCTCTTCCAGCAGGTCTGTGTGATTGAAAAATAGATATGAGATCCATATTAGTAGAGGGAAACAATTTCACAGCATCCACATAAAATACAAGTACTAAGGGACAACTCAAAAGGTTCAGTCGCCAGTGGTGCTACTCAGATTCTACACCAATGTATGTTAACATATTAACCTGGCACAATACAAAGGAACTCCTGCAATAGAACTAGACAGCGGCAAACCAGATGTTGCTAAAAGTTTATGACGAATACACATCTCAACACCCAGCCCTAACAGTAGCATTAGAATGAGTGCTGCAGCCATGTGGACTGAAACATGAACAAATCCTGTTACTGCCCGCTTTCTTCGCAATAGTTTCAAAGGGACAAAACAAACTGTTGTTATCAGCAAAAGCAGAGCCCCTGCTAAAGAGTGTACATGCTTACCTAGATATGAAGGGTGCTCAACATCTAGTTTTATTCATATATCATATAAAGTTCTAAAACTGGTTAAGAAAGGAATGACTCACTCATATTTGAAAGAAGAGTTACCTGAGGAAAAACTGAAAAGCCAATACAAAGTATACGATGCCATCACTTGCATTATCCGATCTTCCCCTGCACTAGCTAGGTATCGACTACAAAAAAGTGATTGAGATATATTGTAAGCTGAAATTTATAGTGACTGACTAGCAATCTTTTGGGGTCACCAGCAACCACATTATGTGCAACTTTGCTCGATGGACTATGTTACAGAAAACAAAGCCTTCAATCAACCAGACTTCCCCAGTTTAAACTTAAGGTTAGTGCCCCCACTAACAGAAAAATATTGACAAAACTTAAGAGCCCTCCTTTCAGCAAAACAGGATATCCAAAAAAAAAAAATCGAGATAATCTATTGAGAAAAATGTAAACTCGTATCGTCTGGCGTACATGAACTATAGAAATGACAAATTAATTATCTGTACTACTAATTCACAGATGCACACTCAAAAGAAATTTAAACAATCAATCATTGGCAGAAGAGACGTACCTCTTTTAATATGTCCTTACCCACGACCATTAACTCATGCACTGTACTGTACTCCAGCAAAGTTACCTGCTTAGCTTTAGTTTACATGAAATTTTTATGTGGTTGGGAGAACACATCCAGATAAGTAGAATACTTTGTTGGTTCTTTTGTTTTCTCGTTTCGCTCTGCAAACTTAGAATTAATGTACTCATTGTACAGCTCATGCAAGTCCAAGTACCGTCCATGACCTTCCTGGAGAGCACATTCAGTACGAAATAACAAATCAGTGGAACTGAAAATAGCTGAAATTAAGATGTATAAAATGCAGAGAAAAACATTTATGTCAGAGAAAATGAAGAAAATACAAGCACGATGATATACTTGTACACAAATTCCTGCAATAAAAGAAGTTGAGGAAGGAACCTCGCCACTGAACTCCACATGTGGTTCTTCTTTCAGCAACTCCTCAGCCTCCTTGTATACATCCAAAGCACGAGAATTTGGATGGCGCCTGTGATATTCACGAATCTGTGCATATCATAAATGTAACAGTAAGAAACCAGGAGAGAGAAGTAATAACATTTCACAGTTAACAATGTGGATAATATGAAATCGATTTCATAGATTTAAACCTAATAATCATCTACATATCATCTACATACACCACTAGAAACTCAACTCCATTTCTTCCAAATCTTCAATTCAAAGTTGAATATAACAATACCCAAATTTGATAATACTACTTAATGAAAGAAATTCAATTCAAATGAGTAAGAAAGATTACCTCAGAACACAAACTTAATCTTCTTCTTTTAGTTTCTCACCATCAGTTTCATCTTTTTCATCTGTAATTCAAATCAATTCAAATGAGTAAGAAAGATTACCTCAGAACATAAGCTCAATCTTCTTCTTTTAGTTTCTCACCATCAGTTTCATCTTTTTCATCTGTAATTCAAATCCATGAAGCCTAAATCCCCAATATGTTAGAAACCATAATCCATGAAACTCGAATCCATTAATGAACCAATTCTAAACCTTAACTAAAACAAACCCATTTATTGATTCAGTTTAATAATCTACATCTTACGTTTAAAGAAAAAAAAACCCAAATTACTTAAATTTGAGGAAAGATTCGCCAAATGGGTTTATAAATAGATCTTATGAAAAAGGAGAAGGGATTTTGGGGGATATCTCTTGCCAAAAAACACTCATAGAACAGAAAAACGCACTTGCAATCAGATTAACTTTGATTTCCCTCTTTAGGTCAAAAAAATTGTAATTTGTAAATGATTTATAATCAGATTAATCCACATAATAACATGATGAGCATGAATATGATCTAATATCAGAAATTGGGTTAAAGATTTTGAGTGGAAAAAATCAAAAGGAGAAGAAGAAAAAAGGAGAAGAAATAGTTCATGTGCTGGTAGTGACGATACCTTTGTTCCTCGACGACGACAATAAGGGTTTGGTTTTGATCTCGATGATAACGATGGTGGTGGTAGTAGAAACAGGGAAAACTCACAGGGGAGAACGAGAGAGGGGAAGAAAATGAGACGGAGAATGTGAGGTTTTTCGATGATCAAAGAAACAAGAGACCCGAGTCAGCTTTCTCAAGATCTGAATGGGCTGAATAATGAGTCAGTTGAAAGTGTAGGCAACCGCACTGATTTTCCGCACGCGTACAACTGGGTGTAGTTGCGAATCGCAACTGAAAGAAACAGTTGCAGGTTTTGTAACTGTTTCTATCTGTTGCGAAATTTTTGCAACAAAAATTAGCAACTGAAATTCGCAACAGCCACTAAGCTGTTGCGAAATCTAGTTACTAATCCCTGAATTTGGTGTAGTGACTGTTACCACTCTTCATCTCCTTTTCTTCAGACAAAAGAGCACTAGTAACTTCAGCAAGACTCAAAGCATCTTTTCTATGCTTTAAGTATGTCACCATGTGTTTATAAGATGGTGGAAGTGACAAGATGAGGCGAAGTGCTTTATCCTCATCATTAATAGTTACTTCTAACGCTTCCAGTTCAGAAACAATTGAATTCAAAACACTGAGATGATTAGCAATAGACGTACCTTCAGCCATCTTCAATGTATGAAATTGCTCTTTCAAGTACAATCTATTTGAACGAGTGTTTGTCATGTACAACTCTTCAAGTTTACTCCACAACTCCTTTGTTGTAGTAATCTTTGAAACATTAGCCAAAACATTCTTTGCTAATAACAAACGTATCTGACTCGCAGCTCTTAAATCAGTATCTTCCCAGTCTTCAGGCTTAATACCACTTTCCACTTGTCCTTTCAGCGCCTTGGCTAACCCAGATTGAATTAAAACATATTTAACTTGGATTTGCCATAAACCAAAGTTAATAGAACCATCGAATCTCTCAACCTCAAAGCATGTATTCAAAGCAGAAATCTTTTTCATCTTGTTTCCCTTAAACCCAAGCTCTGATACCAATTGTTGGGAATCACACCTCAACTCTTCTGATCATTAGGGTAAACAAAGAATAACCAATACACCAAGAGTTACGAGAAACACTTAATCAATCACACAAGACACAGATTTACGTGGAAAACCCCAAATCGGATAAAAACCACGGACAAGAACACAATTTATTCAATTAACAAGAAATTCACAAAGAAATCGAAAACTAACTTTAGTTATCCCACTCTTAAGAAGAACTCTTCACAACTGTGTGTCTTAGACTCTCCTAAGGTCACCTATTTATAGTAGACACCTCTTGTTCTCCAAGTAATATGTTTCCTAATCTAAATTGGGAAACCATCCTCAACTAGGAATGTCTAACCTAATTAGGTAACACATCCTCAATAAAGAATCCATACTAAAACAGGAAGCTACCATAAATAAGACTTCTAGAATTTTCTAAATCTAGACAACTTCTAACAACATCACTTCCAGCCTAGACTTCAACTCATTCACAGTTTGCTCCGGATCAGTCACGTCTGCTAAGGCATCATTACCCCTTGAACCCATCAAATGCCAGAGGTTGGAATACACTGTAATGTTTGAGGTAGCCCCATAATCCATAGTCATGCCTTGCAAATTAACCTTAGCGGATCACTGCCAAGATTAAAAAAAAATGCCCCATAAAACTCACCTCAACAGAACTGAATCGTTTTTGGATCAAAATGGAACTCACCTCCACTGAATTAGAAAATCTTTTAGGAAGACATAAGTAATATTTGATGCACCAATCTCAAAATCAAGCACCCTAGAGAGATGCTTTAGTTCAGTAGGAAATCTCTTCGTGACATTAAATTTTATGGCATGTCAGGTATATGGCCTTCCCGTGTTAAAAGCCATTTTATTGCAGTATGGTAGGATATACTGACTGAATGTCCAAGATAGAAGTTGATACATTACATTCTTAAATGTGACTGTCCAAAGTGGAAGAAAATGGTATGATACTGACTTTCTAACATGGTAGGATACTGACTGACTGTCTTATCATTTTTTTTATCATCATTTGAAAGGAAAGCAGCACATCCTCTCGAAGATTTATAGTAAACATCAATATACATAGAGGTGAAAACTTCAAATGAACATTAGCAGGAATATTATATTGGTTGTAGGCTAAGCATGTTATTCCATAACCTTATGTTTCACATGATAAATAATGTAAAAAGTTCCTTGATATATAGGTCTCCATTAGCAACAAAGTTGATACTGAAAATTCAGAAAGAGATAAAGCCACCTCTTGAAAACCACCAAGAGACGAAAGGGTTTGTATACCATGAAGCAGTGCAGCCTCATAGAACATCATAGTTAAATGAAGTTGCTTAAGGTGTCCCCATTTTATAAGCCAACCAATACCTGGAATCCGTTGAATGAGCAAACATGTCAAACTTTCACCATTTTTATTTTCCTCTGACTTGTGTTATCAAGGTGTATGCATTATTTTTTATAAATCAGGTGGTCTCAAGAGGAACTAACGATGTAAGAAGGCAATCAAAAATATAGTGTACCTTTTTCTTGTGTTTCCTCAATTTCTATGAAAACATGTCAAACTTTCAAACTTTCTCAATACCTGTAATCCGTTAAATGAGCAAACATGTCAAACTTTCACCATTTTTATTTTCCTCTGACTTCTGTTATCAAGGTGTATGCATTATTTTTTATAAATCAGTGGTCTCAGGAGGAACTAACGATGTAAGAAGGCAATCAAAAATAAAGTGTACCCTTTTCTTGTGCTTCCTCAATTCCCATGAAAATCACCACATCACATCAGGTCATTTAAATGTAATGATGCCCGTTGACATAAATGGTGCATCACTTCTTCACCGGGACAACATAATCATCCAATTTATCCACCTTGTGAGTGCGCATAACTAAGATATATAATATAACATTTATTTATTGTTAGTGTTGTTAAAGCTTCTGGATGTGGAAAGCTATGGTCACATGCGTTATTGATTTTTACCATAAACAAAGCAGGCACATAGTCTTTAGAAGGCTCCTTACTGGCAGCTTCTCTAGTGGTCATGTGGCACATCTTGTTTGCCTGACCTACTATCTCCACCGTTTTCATCGAGTCAGCACCCCAGCGGTTTCTTCATGGCTGCAATCGAGCCAACTCCTCTGATGATTGATATTACTCCCTTTCCGGTTCGCTCAGCCAACTTATTAGCAATGGCCTGAAACGCAGGAGACATTAATTTAACATCTAAAATAAATAGGGTTCTAAGCAAGCACAGGGATTGCAATTCAGTGGATCAATGAAGGAACCCCAACCTTGAGTGTTACTGAGGAAGGTGGCATATAGTCTAGAAACATATGCATCTGTTCCAACAACAAAGTTCTATATGTCACACAATGCGTCTAAAATAAAGAACTTTAGAAAGTGTACAAACTTCATAATGAAGATAACTAATTGAAGTCACCACGAATAATGTACTCATGGAATGACAATGGAACAACGAAAGAAAGTACAATATGCAAACCGCATAAGTACCTGATGTTCAAGGATATTCTTCATCGTCTATGTCGAAGTATGCTTTCTTTTCTCTGCTCTTCAATCAAAAAACCATGGCCCACTGCGCAAAGCTAGGGAAGAGATGGATGGGGACTTCTGTCGAGCAGATAGTTGTATGATAATAGAACAATTTAAGGTTCCAGAGGATGTGAAGAAGGTTACCTGCATTAAACCATTAGTATTGTTAGCAACCCAACATCCTCAAATGCAGAGAAAGCATCAGCTGATAACACCTCTCTCCACATGTAACAGTAGTATCATGCAACATAGTCTTCTGGGAGCGCCTCTCCAGTTTCGTAGGGCTTTGCAAGGCTGACAAAGTATTTCTATGGAAACACCAATTCTCTATGAACTGACAAATCCCAAATTACTATCTTCTCACCAAAAAAACCCTAACAACATAAAAAAAAAATCAAAATCATTAACAACATGAAATCACAGTAAGAAAAACAATAAAGATAAATCAGAGAAAAAAAATATTATCACAAAAAACGAATAAAATCATATCAAATAAACCCATCCTTCTTATCAGTATCTCCCCCTACCAAATTGAATCAAAAATAAATCACCAAAAATTACATTAAAAACAAAAAACAGCCAAACACAGATGAATATAAGAAAAAAGCCGCACATAAGAAATAAACAATGAGTTAAAAAAGATTAGGGTTTTCGTAGGCGAGGGAAGAAGAAAAGTTTTTCTTTCCATAGCAGAGATATAGCGATTATTTTTCTGGAAAGCTTATTATTTTAATTTTTAATTTTTCCGGAAAGATTTGTGAGCCAGAACCTTGTTTTTCTCTCCAGGAAAAGTGGAATGAAACAATTCTAAGAGTGGGTGAGGGTCACCGTCGAAGGAAGAAGGAAATACTCCTACCGTTCAACGTGGGGTTAATATAACTTACGATTTTAAAGGAGTTAGATGATTGATCGGTTTAAAAAATGGCGTGAATTATTTTAGCATGCCATGTCATTGAGTGGGATATGTTGTGGACTTCGAAGCAAGCTAAAGTGTGATATCCAAGCGTGCCCGCTCGTTCATCTATGCATATGCCAAAAAGCTAGTCACACGAGTCAGAAGTGGCTCCGTCAGAAGCGAAAATGCTACTTATCTACTAGGTGTAAAAAATGTAGGTATGTATCCAACTTTTAGTGGCTCAATTTTAAAGCGGACCCCCTATTTTTCCTGGTGGGGTAGGGTGGGGATGAAATTTGTGGTTGATACACATGACACATAGTGGTGTAAATGGGTGGGGGATAAAGGCGGTAGATGAGAAGCAGCTTCGCGTCAGAAGTGTGCGTGTAACAGATACAATCCCTATCACCTATCACCTATCACCATCATCATTAACTTAATAATTACTATAACAAATTTGATAAGCACACTTTTTTGTCCCATCTACGTCAAACAGGGAAGCAAAGCTACTTACATCTATCAAAACAAGGTCACGGAAGAGGTCCAGGACCCAAGTTCAGTGCAACGATGCTACGATGACCGTGTGAAGCACCGAGGGTACTACCGCGGCCAGCTGTCTGTACAGCTGCCTAATCCACGTTGGATAGCTACTGTGGACGGTCAGAGTTGGTTTTCATATTTTAATTTAAATCTTATTTTTTCTCTTTCCTGCTTTAACTTATCTCGAGATACAGTACAACTAAAAAAAAAAAAAAAAAGCTAAATCAAAAATCTAGATCCCAATTTCATTTTTGAGATTGAGAGTGAAAAATGGAGAGCATTTCGACTGAAAGTTTTCTTCTTATTTCTTGAAGATGTTCTGAGATCAATTAGTTAGCATAGTCTCTCTATTGAAATTAGGTTTCAATTTGTTGCTTTTCTCATCATTTGAGAAGAAGACCTGGGTTTCTCAAGTTTGAATTCAAAAGAGTGATTCGAAATTTCAGTAAGTCTTAATTCATTTCTTTGTTTCACCAAATACGTTTCTGCTAATTTTCTTGGGTATATAATTAAAACTTTGTGGTTGATGATTCAAAATATATTACTCCCTCCGTTCTTTTTTAATAGGCTGGTTTTGTTTTTTGAGAAAATTAAGGAAATTAAGAGAGCCAATCATTGAAAGTGGTTGATACTTGTCAATAAAAAGTGAAGTGAAATGGTCCCCATGACACTTGTCGTGAAAAAAGTAAAGTGAAATGGTCCCATGACACTTGTCATCAAAAAGAAGTTAAGAGAAAAATGGTCCCAGAAAAATAAAGTATCATTTGACTTTCCCAATTAGGAAACCAGCCTATTTTTTTGTAACATTTATTTATAGAAACCAGCCTATTATTTAAGAACGGAGGGAGTAGACAGGAACACATAAACCAATCTTTAATGAGGATTTGGTATACAAAACAAAAAATAACAATTTTACAGAATTGGATGTTTCTGTTTTGATAAGAATGTTTTTGCTTGTTGAGTGGGTACAGAATGTTATTGATTTTATATCTTGTACTGTAAGAGATGCTTTTAGGTGAAATTAAACTTTCTTTTTGTGGATTCTTCGGTCAATTTTTATTAAACTGGATCATTTAGAATTTATGCATTATCCATTGATGTGAATGAACTGATCTATCTTATGACTATACATAACTCCATTGCTGAGATATAAGATGGTTTGCTTCAGACCTTGCTATAATTTTAAATGCAGGGTATTGCATATACGTGCTTCTTGAGAATGATTTTGCATTGTTGGTTCAAACATGCCTTGCACATTCAGTATAGGTTATTGTAGTTATTTATTGTCTTCCCTATTTTTGTGTTTATAGGTTTCGTGTCTGATATGTCAAAATGATCATTTTCTACTTCATTTTTACTTTATTTTGATGTTCTGAAGGATCTTGATTGTAATGTTGCCTCAATGGTTGTAATGTGCAGATCTGTTATTGATTTTTTAATTGTAATGGGCAGATGGATGTACATATATTTAAAGGAACTGAATGTCCTAAAGTTGAAGTGAAGACTGGAGTGGAATTTGATAAGGTCAAGCATCACATTGCAGCTAAAAAATAAGCTCTTACGAACTCAGAAAAGAGGGATTAGAGCCAACAAAAGCTTCAATGTATTAGTGGTTCAAGCAGATGAAAGTAAAAAGCTTACATTTGATGAGAAAGATGTTAGAAATATGCTATGAGGAAGATGTGTAACATAAGTAGTCTCTTTTTTTTTTTTGCCTAGAAACATGTCTGCTACTAGCAAGCAAGACCTGACTAAAAGTTTCTCTATTATAATTGTGAATTGCAAACTTTGCATTTGTTTCTAATGTAATTATCAGTTCTAAACATTGCTTCAGTTTTTCTATTCAAGTGCAGAGATTTGCACAATTGTTGTCTTTGGTTAATATCTTGTTTTCTGTTTATGCACAATCATGGGCATATAGGCAGAACAATAAAGAAAAGAAGTGCTTCAAAAATTACCATATTATCCAGCAATGTTTCTAAAATAACCGCTGCGGCGTTAATATAGAGAGAAAAAGTGTTATAGGCAGAGAAATTCTACATTTTGCCTGCATAATCCTAGATGGACAAAAAAGGTGCCACTGAATGCAATTAAACAACCAAAAAAGTGTGTCAATGTGCGATAACTTATCCATATTTTTCCTGCCAAAACCAGTACTGTACACAGTAATTTCATTAGTACTGCACAAAATAGAATTTCAGTGTTGCGAGCATGTCAGAACTTGTAACTTCAATTCTGCCTTGGATATAAAACTCCCCCAAAGCGATGTGGTTGCACTTCATACCCTTGCTCCCCATAACCAAATAGAGGTGTCACGCTCGCATATCGGTTATTTACAGGTGCCATATTAAGAAATTGGTCTCTTGTTTCTCGCTGCTGAATTCTCTCATAAATAGAACTTGCAGAGTAAATGCTTGGTTCACCTTGATGATTTATCCCATATGCAGGTGTACCGTTCACTGTGCCACCAAGTCCTTGGAGATGATTTGGAGCAAATTGCTGGACATACAACATACATACATACATGTTAATATCAACATGCCCACATCAGCCAGAAAGAACAAAAATCAACTAAGTCGACAATTCTTGGATTCTTACCAACAATTGGAGGTATTGATCATAAGTAAGGCTTGTAGTCGACTGATTAACTTGTGATGATTCAAGCATGTTAACTGCACTTTGCTGAACCGGATTTTGAATGTTTATCTATAGGAAGTAAATATTAGAGATACATTGTACGTCAGCTACAAATTTTTATATAAAACGAAAAATAATTGTTCTAGTAGAAATTTGAAGTGTACCTGTACATTTTCTTTTCCTTTTCTTGATCTTTTAGTATATGTTCTTGGTTTGGCTATGTTTTTGAACGGAGGACCTCTTTTGTTGCCTCCGGGAGGATTGCTGATCTTTGTAATTTCAATTAGTGGAGAGTTAGTAGTTTCTACCCCTTTAGATGTAGGCTCTTCATTAGAATCGACCGTTAATTGTTCTTTTATCCAGTTCTTGATAACAATACTCCTAACATCACTTGATGATGCCGCATCTGCAAGCTCGGCAAAGGAATTGCATAACTCGTTATACCGCTTTTGCTTAGGAGTTAATTGCCAAGCATCAGAACTAACTTGTATGTTTGTGTGTATTCGTTCCACATCTTTTATCCATATCTTTAGAAGGTATTTTTCTGGAAGCAAGAATATATCATTACGATGTAATGCAATTACCGCATGCTTGCAAACAATCCCTCGAAACTCAAATTTATGACAGCTACACTCAAATTCACTCACATATTTTTGAAATGCAACCTTGAACATAACTCTTATCATAATTTTTTTCTTTTTCATCTTCAGATGGAGATTCACGAGTGCTTTCAAGAGTACTGTCATCAAGAGAAATATTTTCAGAAGAAGTTTGATCCGCAGATGATTCATCATCCTTTGGCTTCGGTATCCAGATTTCTTCTTGTATATGGTACGTTATCACCGAGGATTCATCTTGAACATCAATCACTTCACAATATGCCTTATCTAGTAACTCCTTTTGAAACTCGATGAACTTTTCATGAGTGTAAATACTTCGAACTTGCTTTTCCATTTCATATTCAGTTTTGGTTGGGATGATTGTAAAAAATGACCTTGCATCTGCCTTAAGTTCTTTTTCTATTTTATATCTAACTGCACTTTCATATCGCTCAACAAATTGTTTCAGTGATGTTTTTGAAGTAAGATAATTATCAAAAAATGCATTCATGATTTCAGAACGTTGGGTACTCGACATACCTGCCTAGAAATAAGTGTTTACATAACATGGAACCCATCGAACTTTCTCTTTATATAATTTATCTAACCATTTACTTTGTTCCAAATTTTTGTACCTCTGAAACATCTCACTCCAACCCTTTTCAAAATCAGCTGGACCTTGTGTATCGTAGACGACTCTTTTGAACTTTGATTTTATTTTCTTATAGTTCCCATAGTTGCTTAACTTTTCAGGATTTTTTTTCATAATATGCCATATACACCATCTATGTTTAGAATCTGGGAAAACAATTCCAACCGCAGCCTTCATACTGCTATCTTGATCAGTGATAATACCCTTTGGAGCACATCCACCCATGCAATTCAGCCAAGTTTTGAATAACCAAACAAAAGTCTCGATGCTCTGATTTGAGAGCAATCCACATCCAAGTATAATTGATTGCCCATGATGATTCACCCCAACAAAAGGTGCAAATGGCATACCATATCTATTTGTCAAGTATGTTGTATCAAATGTAACAACTTCACCAAATTCCTTATAAGCTTGTATGCACCTTTCCATGCCCCCAAAAACACTCCTCAATTTCCCCTCATCATCCAAATCGATTTTATAAAAGAAATTTGGGCATTGTTTTTGCATCTTAACAAAATAATCTTGAAGTGTCACGCATCTCCTTCACCTTGTTCTATAAGTTTCTCGCGTAAAAGCATATTTCTAGCCTCTTTCTCACCAAATGTAAGCTTATCATATCCACCTGCTCCAACTGCTAATGAACGGAAACTTTTGTTGGTTCTAATTCCTGCTTTCTGATTTATTATAAGTTTATGCTTAGAAGCGGTGTCAATTTTTTGTTGCATCTGAAATGACGAGTACTTCTTGGGCATAACTCGTGGTTGTGATCAGCAACTAGAACAACGATTCTCCATTTTTCATCTGGGTACAATTTCGCTGATACGTGAGCTTTACAATCAATTTTTGAAGTTGGTCCGGCATTCAACGGATTCGATGCAGCTTTATGTTTACCTCCTCGAACACAATAATAACATACATGGATAAGTATTCTATTATCCTTCTTTGATGACCGTTTTACAATACCAAATCCTTTTTTCATACCAAAAATTCTGTAACATTCATACAATTCATCTACTGTATCAAACTCTATTCCCAGTTTTGGTTCAATTGTCTCACTTTGATCCTTGTCACTAACAACATCTGAAATCCCAACATCTTTGCATTCAATAATATTACAAACCTCTGCATCCATGTCTGCGCATTAAAATTATCGATAAGAACGTGTTATGATATTCTAAATCACGAACGATCCAGTGTTAACATATTGAAATTAAGAAAAATCAGATTTCTTTTTAATAAATTAAAACCTATGAAGCATAAATTCTACCAAAATAAATACCATCCTAAATCATAGATCAGAAAAGAAGAAGAACAACTTACTGATTTCTGATGAGCTTCGCCTGTCAAAACCCTAACTTGGCGCCTTTTTTTTTCTCACATGGAGGGAACTAAAATGAAGATGGAGGGAACTAAAATCAACTTTTGATTTTTTTTTATTTTATTTTTTTTTTATTTCTCTGCGGAGAAAAATATGTGGTCTCATTTGGTTTCCATGAAAAAAAGATCCAAATTAAAATACGAAAAGTGAATCTGTCCTTCAACAGTGTTCATCCAACGTGGATTAAACAGCTGTACAGACAGCTGGCCGCGGTGGTACCCTCGGTGCTTCTCACAGTCATTGTAGCATTGTTGAGTTCAGTGTCGGTGCCAAGGGTGTTCAAGATAGATTAATGACTAATGATATGATATGTATCCCGTATTAACCAAGCATGTATTTTCTTGGTTGCGTCTTCTGAAGTCGATTTCACATAACCCAGCATTTAAAATGGGGTACAAGCAAAACAAGACAAGATTGGTAATAGGAGTGCAGTTGGTGGTTTGTACCAAAATCAAGATAATGACAAAATAAGTTTTTATAGAAGACAAAAACAGATTTTCCCTAAATCCTATGGGCTAGATTAGCGAGAAAAGTGTTGCAATTAAAAAAAAGTGTTGTCTATTTGTTAACACTAGTTTTCTCTCCTAGCATGTGCTCATGATTGAACTAGCAAAATGAGATAGTAGGTTCAGTGCTACAAAAACTACCTTTTATTTGAATGGTTGATCTTTGGAAGATTTATTTTTGATCCGACTACAATTTGAGATTTAAAGCGTTAAACCAAACAAATATTGGGCTGACGTGGACTTCTAATCTAGCTGATAGATTAGAACTCCCATAGATAGGACTTAGGAGGTTGTCCTAGCTGACGTGGACTGCTAATCTAGCTGCTAGATTAGCACACCATAGGGCTTAGCCTTAGGCTTGGTACAACCTCACCTAACCTGGTCCCATGAGCAGCCTTGCAAAATGATCACGACTACGTCCAAACATTAGGATTTGTGGTTAAGTTGCAAGCAACGATGTGAACAAAGATGTAACGATGGTAGCATCGTGTTCAAAACCAATGTTCGCAGTGTCGATTAAATCACTATAATGCCTAAAGTAAATACAAGATGATGTCTAAAACTTATGTTGGAAACTTTGAGCCTTCAGGCTCGTCCTTGTTTCACACCATAGATACAACTATTTTTGATTCAAACGATGCATAACAAAGATATATGAAAAGCGTAAGTGTTGAATATAAAGGAGACGATGATTTACGTGGTTCAGCACTAAGGCCTACATCCACGGGGGGTTTGGTTTTTCACTATGTATTAGGTAAGGTTACAAATGATAGTCGAATGACTCTGAGTAGGGTACGATGATAGAAGAATGTAAAACTCATACTTACTCTTACAATTTCTCTCTTTCTTACAATAGTTCTCTCTCCTAAAATTTGGTCGACCTCTTCTCCTTTGGTTGAGCAAGGTATTTATAGGCTCTTCTGTGTGGGCCTCTCTTACCGACACCTTGGATGCTTATCGTCTTGGTCAATGTGCCGATCCGATGAATATCTTCGTTATTCCCCAATGCCTCCAACGGTAATGTATTACGACGATGGTGTACCTTCTCCTTCTCCATAGGATGTTTGACACGTATCCTATGTTTATAGCATTTAAGGCGGGTGGTTGGGCAGTCCGCACGCGTCAGACAGCTGTTACTGCGGCTGTCACCTCCTTGTCAGTAGGACTCATCCGCACTCTTCGTTTTGGATCTATCTTGGGATAGGGTAAAGCAGATTTCTGGGTCCTCTACGATGCTTCACGGATCAGGTACTCCTTGATCCCCCTGTCGTCGGATTTGTTCGGTGATGAGTACATGGCAAATGGTGATGATGCATGCCCCCTTGGGTGTTGTATCGTGGCATCAGGATTTGATGCTTCTCTGTCTCATGTCGTCCACGTGTGATATTTGTGATACGTGGCTAATTGGGGATTATGTGTATACAATTTGCCCCTTTCTTCTAAGGTTGAAAAGAGTCAATGTTTGAAGAAAAACTCCTCGTTCTTTCCATTCTACACGTTTCCCACTCTTCATAATAACTTCTTCTTGATTTTCGGGGCAGTTTTCTTCCTTATTTATTGCGGTTATAAATATGTGAGAAGGTCATGACATAATAACTTTTATTCCATTCTCATTCTCTTATCAGTTTTTCTTTTCATCTTCTTCTCTGGGAGACTTAACTCTTCTTCTTTTGTTCTTTTGCTCTTAACTTCTACTGATACTCGCTTCCTCAGATATTGCCCCAAATTTGTTCTGACAAGATCTTCCTCGGTAGCATCATTATTCTCGAAGAATTCTTGTTGTCATTTCTTGATTATTTGTTGGACATCTCCCTTCTTCGATTTCGCCATTGTTACAGGTATGCGGTTCTTCCCTGCTATGTCTGTGATATTGATTATTTTTACTTCTTTCATTGTTTGTTTCTGGGTTTTGTGATGAAGAACATAATATACGAAAGTATATATACTAGCCCATGTTCTTTATCACAATCTGGAGCCATTTTATTGACTGATATGGTGTTGTTTTTCTGTGTTCTTGATGATATCATGGTGTTCTTGAGGTGATGTATGATGATCACGGATCAAATTTTTGATCTTCATTATTCTCGGATGCCCTTCTTAGGTTGCTATGGCAGGTAACGATTGTAGGCATAGCCGCCGCAGAATCCATATAGATCTCCTCCAAACTGGAGTCCTGATATATCTCCGCAGAAGGGTGGGCCTACGAGATCTTCCGAACCAGATCTTCGTAATCGTAGAACCTCTTCATCGTCGGATCCGAAGGCTACTTCTCAAAAGAGGGGGGAACAAGCGAGAGGTTCTCGTTATGTTGTTGATCGTCCGTCCGGCAAGTCTTCTTCTCATCGTTCTGAACCGCTGGAGGCTCAACACATCCGTTCTATTGCTCCTCCCCACCCTTCATCTTCTCAAAAATCTAAAGCTCCGCTGAAGGTCCCTTCGTCGAAGAAGGATCCGGATCTGTCTAGAAAATCTGCTACGAAGAGGAAATCTTCGGATATGAGTCCCCCGAAGAAGCCATCATCGGGTAAAGATACGTCTTCTGAGGTTTCCCCTTCTGGACGAACTGCTCCAGCTCCGAAGAAGAAGAAGCGGGCTCCCGTCTCCTTCAAGCATATCGACCTTGAAGAATTTAAAGTGTGGCACGGTCTTGAGAATTTCGAGGTTCATTTTTACAATCACGGGGATGATCTCACTTATGATATGATAAAAAACTATAAATACGATGCCTTTCATCTACTGACGACCGTGGGAGCCTTCGAGGCGGTAGCATCGTGTTCACAACCAATGTTCGCAGTGTCGATAAAATCACTATAATGCCTAAAGTAAATACAAGATGATGTCTAAAACTTATGTTGGAAACTCCGAGCCTTCGGGCTCGTCCTTGTTTCACACCATAGATACAACTATGATGATTCAAACGATGCATAACAAAGATATATGAAAAGCGTAAGTGCTGAATATAAAGGAGACGATGATTTACGTGGTTCAGCATCAAGGCCCACATCCACGGGGGGTTTGGTTTTTCACTATGTATTAGGTAAGGTTACCAATGATAGTCGAATGACTCTGAGTAGGGTACGATGATAGAAGAATGTAAAACTCATACTTACTCTTACAATTTCTCTCTTTCTTACAATAGTTATCTCTCCTAAAATTTGGTCGACCTCTTCTCCTTTGGTTGAGCAGGGTATTTATAGGCCCTTCTGTGTGGGCCTCTCTTTACTGACACCTTGGATGCTTATCGTCTTGGTCAATGTGGTGATCCGATGAATATCTTCGTTATTCCCCGATGCCTCCAACGGTAATGTATTACGACGATGGTGTACCTTCTCCTTCTCCATAGGATGTTTGAAACGTATTCTATGTTTATAGCATTTAAGGCGGGTGGTTGGGCAGTCCGCACGCGTCAGACAGCTGTTACTGCGGCTGTCACCTCCTTGTCAGTAGGACTCATCCGCACCCTTCGTTTCGGATCTATCAAGGGATAGGGTAAAGCAGATTTCTGGGTCCTCTACGGTGCTTCGCGGTGTCTTACCCATCAGGTACTCCTTGATCCCCTGTCGTCGGATTTGTTCGGTGATGAGTACGTGGCAAATGGTGATGATGCATGCCCCCTTGGGTGTTGTATCATGGCATCAGGATTTGACGCTTCTCTGTCTCATGTCGTCCACGTGTGATATTTGTGACACGTGGCTAATTGGGGATTATGTGTATACAAACGAAGAGAGCCGGAGTTTGAAACTCGTCCAATCTAGGGCGCGTGAAGTATTTTCTCATGCCAAGATGGATATGTAACATAAGTTACTGGAGCTTGGAAGATGCGAACAACTGCCAATTCCCCCCTGAACTAAAATAAAAAACACAAAATTGGTTAAAAAGACCAAAATCAAAATTTTCTGGGTGAAAAGGACAGTTAGATTTAGATACTGTTTAAATGGACAAAAATTTAAAAATAGGCAGGATGTAACAGGTTTCATCCTGTCCATTTTCAAATATTTTTTCTTATTTTTATTTTACACAAGATGCATCCAGTTTCATCCTTGCAATTTTTTAAGTTTAAGCCAGGATGAATCCAGTTTCATCCTGCCTATTTTTTCTTTGTCCATTTCACCCATAAAATTTTTTACTCGTCCATTTGAACCGTGTTTCAATTTTTTTTTGGACAAATGAACCATTTTCCGAATAAAAAAATGAAAGTATGGTACTATGGTCAGGTGTAATTGAGTTTATCTTACTCTGACAAAAGCGTTACTCATGCCTCTATGTATATACCTGACAAAAGCTAGTCAGGTAAATCGTAAGTGTGCGTGCGAGAGAGGTGTAGCTTGTTAGCACCATCATCAACTCAATTAATATAGTTATCCAGCAAAGAAATAGCACTCGAGTTAAAGTTAACATAATCTTGAGACATGATTAAGTTTGAGATTTATTAGGTTTCATCACTCCATATTTAGATGACGGAGAGATACAGAAACAGCGTGATTCGATCTACTGGATCTATATTATGATGAGCAGATTGCTTTGTTAGACAAAATGAACAATCTTTGATTCAGTCTCATCCGAACTCCAAATTCGCTGAATAATAGATGTGCGCAACACTCCTCACTTGCGCAAAACATGGGTATTAGTAGTAGGTAACCCGTTTATAAACCCAGCCAAAGAGAAGGAGCTAAGAGTAGTTACCACTTGCCATCCCATGTGACACTCACTCCCCCTTAAAATCATGGCCTATCAACAATAATTTATGATGCATCTTATCGGTTCACTTTCACCCATCCAAAAGATAGAAAAAGGTTCATACATATGGACCCTATTAAAAATGATAAGGAAGTGAGAAATTAAGCCGAGAACAGAATCATTGTTGTTAAAGGACTATAATTTTGTTGAGTAAAAAACAAAACTACCCCATACCAACTCCACCATTGAAACCCGAAGTTGAGGATAATTTAGAAGCTTGTAGTTGTAGGTAGGAGTAGAGATGATTAGTACAAAGTTTTTTATTGCTTCTTCATAATGAATAATGATGGGTGAATTTAGGGTTAAAAGCACCAAGCATAGGGGACATGCCATTAAAGTGTTACTATTTTAAAGCACAATGAAAATACATGATATCGAAGTCAGTCTTTATTTATTCTTTCCAGAGAACAGAGAGAGTTGCAATATGAGGAAGAGGAGGAGGGTCCAATTTAATCAGCATCACAAGTACAATGTGGGCAATGCATATATTGAATGATCTAGGTAGCTTACTTTGCTTTCCCTCCTTCATTCTTCACATGATATTTATTTCATTAAGAGGTCCCCTTTGTTGCGTAAATGCAATGCTCATGCCCACTCACTTCGATCTCCAATTCTATTGATTGCTGTATGGTCTACTACTTCCTTACTAACCAAATCTAATCAATGACAATGATTCCTTGTAATCTCTACAAAATGAATAAAGATTAAGTGAACCAGGATGGTGGGTTGTGTTGAACAAAACAAAACTTTCAATAATCAACTACTCAATCGATTGTCAACTAGGACAATTGGAGTCCGCTCGTTGAGGAACGTTAAGACGGTCACACTTGGCATAGTTTGCTTGTCTTTAACCAAAAAACTGATGTAGCAATTGGGAAGAAAATGCAATCAAATTTGTGTGCATTACAAAGCTTAAATGGCAAGGAATCCTTGGAATATTGAACCATTGAGATGAAAATCAAATCACGAACTTCATAAAAACATAGTAAAAGGTTTGCTTAATCTTATAACCAAATTATATCATGATGAAAGAGTTCATTTCAGTTGACTTACATATAACAAAACATTTCTTTAACCAAAATAAAACACCCTAACAGTCCTCATTCCCATTGGATCCCCCCTCGAGGGTCGTGTCGTCGTCAAGTCCTGTCGTGGAAGCTCGAGGACGCATTCATGCTCAGCAACACAGCAAAAGATCGTTGATGCAAAACTACTGTTTATATTCACACAAATTCACAGCTGCAATTTATTCTAATCTTTACTACACTAAACATAAAAAAGCCCCTTAATAACACAAAAAAATTAATAAATTGAATATTAAAACAAAACAAAAAGAAAACACCGGAATTTTAAGCTTCCCATCCTGCCCTTGATATGATTAAGTTTTCCCTTGTCTACCCTCTCCATTCCATGCATTGAGTAGTAGGTCTAGCTTTCTCTGTACCAGCATTGAATGGACATGGAGTCTGTACTGGTGGTACCATACAATTATACTGTAAACACAGCGATGTACTCACAGGTATCTCAGCCGTTGGATCAATCTCCATCCTAGTCAAGAAATTGTGTTGCAGATAAAGAATTTGGATACCCTCAGCCATTAACTTGTCAACAAACACATTTGGTACCTCTCCGATAAACTTATTATTATTCAGAAACAAATTCTGCACCGATGAAAACATAGATGAAATCTGACCACCGAAATTATTATGACTTAAATCAACGGTTGGGATTGAAACTTGATCCAACGGACGAATCTGACCAGTAAATTGATTTCTCTGTAACTGGAGATTAGTAAGTGGGAAAGTAAAGATACTTGCCGGAATAGCCCCCACAAACCGATTCATACTTAAATCCAGATAGTTGAGCCGATTCAATCTAAGTAAAACTCGGTCAACTGGACCGGTCAAATTGTTTTGTGATAATGAAAGAAACTGAAGTGAGGTAGGAAGAGTAGAAGGAGTAATCAAACCGGTAAGATGGTTATGTTTAAGATCTAAACGAGTTAAGGTTTGAGAACCAAACGTTGGGATTGAACCAGTGAGATGATTATGACAAAGAATTAGACTTGATAAAAGGGTAAAGTCCCTAATGAATCAGGAATAGACCCGTTGAGCTGATTGTAACTAAGATCAAAAGTTCTCAAATTTGGAATCTCTGATATAGAATCTGGGATTGCCCCAGATATGAAATTCTTACTAACAGCAAGAAATTTAAGGTTTTTAGTTTAGAAATTGATGGAGGTAAAATACCATAGATTCTACCAGGAACAATAGAAAACTCCGCAAGAGAAGATAGTTTACCTATTGATGGATGTATACGACCAGTAAGACCTGGTGCTCCGGCTCTTGGATCACCTAAGTTTAATGCTATTACTTTCTTTGAATCTTCATCACAGTAAACACCAGAGAAACCGCAAGGATCAGAAGTAAAATCCCATGATGTAAAGAAATCAGAACCTGGTAAATCTTCTAGCGTTTTTCTTATTGATTGTAGTGCTAAGAAATCAAGTGGGTCTAAGATTGATAATGTCAATGAACTACTCTGTAAACAAACAAGTATACATAGTAACGAGATTATAGAGTAGTTCCTCATCATCTTTGGGGTTTTAGAGAAAATGGGTTTGTGCTTGTGGGTTTGCTCTGCTCTTTGCAAATGATGTTTGTAGAGCGAGTGAGAACTGAGAATGAGGTTTTAATGGTGTGAGTCAAATGAGAGAAGGGATATTGAATTATCTTGGAACAGAAGTTTCGGTTTCTTCTCACACACTAAGTTCACTGCTTTTTCATGATTTTGGCTTCTCAGACAAGATGAAACGAAATGAATACTAAAATCTTACTTACTGCTGCTACTAAAACACTGTGCTAGTACTTACTCTTTACTGGTTTTCTTTTGCTTTGTTTTTTGTTGTATTATTTTTTTAACGTTATTTTGTTTTCCCTCGAGATTAGGTTCGGGTGATGTAAACGGCAGTACGAGTCTAGGTGGAGTAGGTTTGGAGTGACAAATCAGCAGGTTTGGAGGAAGCCTGGACCACTTTCAACCTAAAAGTAGGATACACACAGTCGCACAGTTCCATTCTTTCTCGACCTAATCGCCATGTTTTAATACGCCTTTAATTACTAACTACACAATTTTCAAGGTAAAAAAATACGCCCAAATGTGATGTTTTCTTACACTTTTGATACACCTTTGTGAAAATTACTTAAGGATTTTTACTACTCGTCCGTTCCTCATAAGTTCCAATTTAGATGATGTTGTAGAGTTTTTCACGGAGATTAAGAAACATTCAAAGAGAGTAATTTTTTTCCAAATATGTCCATATTAATACCTTCCTAAAAATTTGAACATCCTAGTTTTTTGTTTGGGTCCTGTTAACCTATGCACCTACGCATAGGATTAGAGTTAATTAATAATCATTATTTTACATTGGGTGAGGAGAAACAAATTTACTGCTCTCTTACTGGTCTCGTCAATCAATGTAAACACCAATTTCCATTATTACCCTTAATTCTCTCTTTGTGTCTCTCTAATCCTCATTGTCGTCTTCACCTTCTCTTAAAAACCTAAGACTGGTAATAGATATTTTGAATGTTATGTAAAAGATCAATCAAAAAAATTATGTTTGCTAGTAATATGAGAGGAAATCAACAAAAGTTAATTGACTATTTAGGAATAAACCAAATACCAGTGAAGGAAAAAAAAAAGATGATCAAAATCATTAATTTCACCCATTCAATCTCAAACCTCGCACAAAAAAAAAATATCAATCAAAATCAGTAATCTTCTTTTTATTTTTTTCTTCCTGATTTTTTTTCTCACCCCATTCAGTAATCAAAGATTAAGATTAAGATTAAGATAAATGTATGTAAAACGAAACCTAAATAGTCTATGATAACTATTGATAAGCTATTTAAAATCTCAAACATATGTATGGCGTTTAATCTTTGATAAGCTAAACTTTTGATCAAACTTCCCTTCAATTTAACTTTCCCAGTTTGCTTTCCTTCATTGGTTTGTATGTTGTAATGGAAAGAGAGAGACGTACGTGATGGGAATGAGAAAGTGCTTAGACGGTGGAAATAAAGTAGAAGATAAAAGGGCAATTAAGGAAAATACGATGACATTTATTAGAGGAACTAATTAAAAATATTACCATGTGCTTTTCGAGAGAAAAATTACATTTCCCACATAAACCTAACTAATTAATGAGCAGTTAACCTATGCACCCATGCATAGATTAACATTTGCCTTTTTGTTTCTAGATTATACTATAAATTATGAATCCCTATATAATTCCACTTAGGATAATCAAATATCCTAAGTTAATAGAGAATAGATTTAAAATCTTAAATTAGATTAATTATCACTCACTGATAACAAGGCAATGAATGTTATGTTGTGATTCCAAAGCAGCGGTAAATCAGTGAGAATTTAGAGAAAATAGCTAAACTCTCATCTATTTTGGAACATACAAAAAACCCTAAAACATCACCTAAATTGGAATGGAGGGAGTAGTATTTTATTTTAGTTAAAGAAGGACAACAAACATATGAAATACATGTGATGCGATCTAGATGTAGAAATAAGTTGTCGTGACATGCATGAAGAAAGTAATTGCGACCAACGGTTGGCTGGTCCATTGTCCAACTTAGAACCACTGTAAAGATGTGACAACCCTTGGCTGGAAAAGTTCCTTCCATCTTTCGTTTATGATATCGTGGTTATGAGAGGTGTAAATTGGGCTGCCAAAGACGAGCATAGCCCAAAGACAACACGCTAAAATTTGAGCACAACCAGCTCAAAGACGTGACGTGAAATTTCAAAGACGGCACATCACGTTAGTTAAATGAGACGTCTTTGGGTTTGACTAATCGCGCACAAGAAGACAAAGACAACACGCGGCAGAGATAAGCACGTGGCCCATCCAAAGACAACACGTTAAGAGAGCACGTCATAACATGTACAAATACACCATATAACAAGGCATAATACATCACATTTTTTTGTATATTTCACAAAAGAGTCACTATTCTAGCTAGTTTTTAACATTTTATGTTGGTTTATTTATAACAACACATATAATTCCTTAATTATTTGTGACCTATATTTAACTAGAACATTAATTTACATGACAATAATCCAATTTTATATTTGATGGGCTGTTTCTTTTTATTGAATAAACTTGTTAATTTTACTTGAAATAATTTCAAATGATATGTTTT
This sequence comes from Papaver armeniacum, assembly GCA_023531295.1. NCBI lineage: Eukaryota > Viridiplantae > Streptophyta > Magnoliopsida > Ranunculales > Papaveraceae > Papaver > Papaver armeniacum. The sequence continues at coordinate 282,750 of JAJJWW010003400.1, forward strand.
CTAATTAAATTCTTGTGATAATGTCCGACTTAATGTATACATTAAGTGATTTCAAATTGTTTATAGCACGTGTGCTTGCAAAGACAAGACAAAGACGACACGTTTATTCGTGTGTTGTGTTTCGTGGTACATCTTTGTGCCTAGCTTTTGACTAGTAAAGCACAGCACGACACAACACGTTTAAATCGTTGGCACAACACAGCACGGCACATGGCACGTGAAGCACGTGACTTCGTGTGCCGGGCCGGCACGTTTTACACCTCCAGTTATGACTTATCAACTTATGATGATCGACAATAAGAAAAAAAAGAAGAAGAAAAGAATGTTTAGTTTGTATGTTTGATGGTTAACATTCTAGTTATTCCGGATGATTCTTTGTAAAATTTCTACTTTATCAGGTGAGGGAATTCTTGGATTATTGGTGTATGTTGCCTGTGTTAGTATTAGAGTCAAAAGCAAGAACACCCAATTTGATGCGGCTGTAGGCTTGTAGTGTTAGTATCGCAATGGAACATTTTGAGGTTCTCTCTTTTGACATGCATCCTGACACATTTCTAAAGCGGAAAATAAACAATATTGTCTAACTTGGGGGACCATATATAAATTAGAGAGGTCTAGTCTACTTATCCTCTGTGATATTTTAGGATGATAAATTCGTGCAACTGCCATTCAACCATACACCCTATCAAGCAAAGTCTGTATATAAAAAATCATCTTTGATTACCCACGTTTCGTAGACAGATAAGTGTGACGCGTGATAAGGTTATAACTAGATTTATGCCCGTGCTACGTACCGGGCATTTTTTTTCTTTTAACTTCGTGTGCGTGGAGTTTCGCGCCGCCCCGCGACGATACATCTTTAATTTGGTGTGATAATGGTAATTTTTGATTTGATCACAGGGAGCCCCCTAAAAACCAAAACTGAAAACACACTTCTTCCGAAAAGAAATAATAAAAGCACACAATGCATGTTTCCTACTTACCAAATCCAAACACCAAGATTGGCAATTTGAAACTACTAAAGACCCCAACTTATAGAACCACTTTCATAGGCCCGGTCCAGGAACAACAGCTAAGGGGAAAAACCACTATCATTGCCTACATCGTTGATGTTACCCGGCACTACTGCTGCTGCAATTCATCTACTTTGAACGTCATTGGTACTACCATAAACATCATCTCCAGCTCGATACATACTTTCCACTATTAGTCTATAATACTCTGATAATTCCCCTTGAAAACTGCTACCTCATAAGCCATATATACCCCCATAAAAACCTTATAGTTGATACATATCTCCTTGAAAACTCCTCTTGCTCCGTCAAACAACCTAGCTAAAAACAACCCGATACTTATTTTTGATGAAATATCACCATCTAATTACCACAATTACAGCCTCATCAACCCAAATCCATTTACCCATATACAACCCTGATCATTACTACCTGATACTTATTCTTGATGAAATATCACCATCTATTAGCATGAAACCATCTCTTGCATGTTTGGATATATAATTTTCATAACAATATCTGAAAATTCTTGCTGACCTTAGTTGAATTTCATCTTGTTCTACATTGGCATTCACGGTGTTAAAAATTTTGTTAACTAATCTGAAAAGTTGTTGCATACCATTATCTTCTGTGCGCACAATAAAAATGAAATATATATAATAAAAAATACACAATTCAACTTAGAAAGGACTTAAACGAAAGAATAAAAGCAAAGCAAAGCAAATCAAATTAAATTAAATACAAAAAGCATCAAATAATTTAAAAAAAAAAATCAATGGAGGACATCCAAAGAAATTTACTATGAATAGTTTGTTCCAATATTGGAAAGATGATGTACATAAAGATGATTGAACATGACTAAAGATCCTGATCAATAGTATTCTATAACCCTTTTTCATGATCTCTTGCCATGCTTTTAGTTCAATGTACATATATGTCGAGGAGATTGGTTACAGTAGCTAAAAGCATATTATGGCCAGCACCAAAGGCACATACGGCGGATGGATAATTCCTAAAATAAAGTCTTAGGCTTCAGTTTCGTCAAACTGTATTCTCACTTAGTAAGTGCGAAATAACCATTTTGTTTTCTCTATGTATAGACTGTCGAAACTTGTAAATAGTGTAAGGAAACAACACAAAAGAGAGATTCAACCAAACAATTGATGGTATTTTTCAATGATGTTGTAGTAATAGGGGTTCTCGTTCACTCGGACTTGTTGAAATCGATTCTAGGATTTAATAAAAAGAAAATAATAAAATAGAGAATATATACAATTTATGTCACAAGATGGAGAGAGTTACTGGGATTCAGGATTCCGCCAAACTCATAACAAAAGGTTCAAATATTAATTCTTTTAACAATTATAGCTCAACAAATAAAAACATGGACTCTTATTTTTGCCAAAGTTAATTCTCAAAATATTAGTTATAAATCGTAAGCATGGGACATCAAACATTTAAGCAAGCATGACCCATCTAATAAAATAATAACTAATTTAATCAAATCATAATTCAATTTTTAATTAGTGCAAAAGTCATAAAAAGAATTAATTAAAATTACCCATGTATGAAATTCGTCTTCCTCCGTCGTCCCAGTAATGGGGTCTAGCTCATCATGTTGGAAACACGCTCAAAAATCATTTTTATTGCTCAAAGGAGGTGTACAAATGATGAAATGGAGAAAAACTATTAAAACCGGGTGTTTGCAACGCTTATAATTGTTGCAAACACTGTTACAGAGAACGATAAATGTGAACTGTCGCTGTCGCTGTAGTTTTAAGACTGTCTTCCGAATTACGACCCACGATTGTGAGTCGTTGACACTGTAGCGAAACGACGGTTCTATGTGCGTTGATGTTCTTCGTGTTCTTCACTACACCAGCAGAAACAATTTTTTTCTGGTGTCGATTTTGCGCCTCTGTGATGCTCTAAACTATCCCAAACTCTCCATCCTTCCTCAATGAGACCCCAGGAACCTATTTATACCGATGAGCACCAAGAAATATCGCTCATTAACACACAATAATCCTCCATTACTCGGGTTTAAAGAAAATATTTTTGGGAATATTTTCTTCCCTGATTTTGATTTTCACACGCTCTGCAACTGTCAAATCTCCATATTTATCTTCTACACGCTCGAAATGGTTGCTTAACTCTGCCGTACATGTTTAAAACTCACTACAGCTCATAGAATCCCGTGATTGTCTCACTTTGTACACGTACTCCCTGTTTTCTTCCATGCGAGAATCTAGCCAAAGTTAGTCGAGACAAGAGCCTATACCAGCCCTGTTTAGCCAAGAGGAACAAACCCAATTAATTCCAGCCCTTTAGTCTCACTGCAACAAGCTTAAAATCGCATCCCTAAATTCCCGCCATTGAAAGAACCTTTTTCCCGCCAAAATATTATTTTCAAACGAAGGTGATGAAGTTGCCCCTTATCCAGCTGCTTGGGTGTGAATATCTTGTGGGTGCCCCTTAGCAATTGAGGTGCCCCTTATCCTACATTGAGAGTCCGAATAGCAAATGTCCTCCAGGGGTGTTCCGAGCAACTTTTCGAGCCGAATTTTCCAACAATCTTTATTTCCAAAAAATACCTACAAACACACAAAACACCATAATAAGGACAAAACCGAGTACTAACAATATGAAACATTGAGGACAAATTAGACACATAAATGCGTCTATCAAATACCCCCAAACTTATTATTTGCTAGTCCTCGAGCAAATTTATTCTAGAAAATAAAAATCATTTGAACCCCTAGGTGGCCCTAGTGGCGGAGTGTTGTCTCCGGAGGGTTTACCAGAGGTGTACCCACAAAACCTTTATATTCCAGACCCTAGCTATCTACGCAAAACCTTGGAAAGCACTAAAGAATCTCCTTGGTTGGCATACTTATTGACTACAGGAGGAAGTACCCTGATGCGAAATTCCAATTGCTGTACACGAGTTTGCACTCAAGCATACAAAAATTCATATAAAGTGACAGAGCTCTACTCAGATAGTTTCTGGACATCATAAACCTGGAGTCAACCAATCACATGGAAAGATTAAGAAGATGGATGTAGAGAAAAACATGGATGATGTTGACTAAGGCGAAACTACCATGTTTTCTTTTCTAACACCTGAGCTCTGTGCTTTTATGAATAGACTCTTCTAGACGTTTCCATCTAATCAGATTGGTTCCTCAACTCCTACAATCAACATGTTTCCATCCACTTAGATTGGCTAGTGCCGACCTTAATAATCATAAATTACTAGTCTCTGGAGTTTATTTATTGCAACTAAAAAGTTTCTCCCATACCCCCAAACTTAAATCTAACATTGTCCTCAATGTTCTATAGATGAAATTAAAAGTATGAACAATGAGAAACTGTTACCACTTGGAGCAAAAGAGTTAAGGAAAGATATTACCGTGTTGCATGAGCATGGGTTACCTCCCAAGAAGTGTTAAGTTTAAAGTCTTCAGCCAGACATTGGAAAGGATCAGTCATCTCGAAGAATCATATAGCAACAGTCGGAATAACTGCGGGTCATCTGGATCAAAAAGTGCTAACCACAAGAAGAGGAGACTGCAACAGACCAGGAAGATATCCAACACACCCTTATCTATTTTTAAGACAACTACATCTAGTTGTGGTTGGGTTCAGGAGCTTTATAAAAGGGTCTAGATAACATATTTTCATGGGTTGCGTTTCCTCATGAGTTAGATCCGAATGTTCAGGTTCTAGAGTCTGGAAAAACTCAAATAATAACTTAGAAGCACATAATAATAACCTGAATAATTGAGGATCCTCTAAGTCAATCAGTTTTGACTTACACAGCTGACCACAATAAGATTGGTGGTCTTCCTTAAGCAAATGTGTCGACCCTAATATCCTAAAGTAATTAGGTTTAGTCTTAAAACTTAATAATTGACACATCTGAAAATTATACGTTCCCACAATTGGAAGGAAGGTTTTTGGTGGGAAAACAAAGTCAATCGTGGTATCATAGCCTGGGTTAACCATATCAACCAGAGGATGGGTTTCTAACAACTGAACTTCTTTATGGACACAACTATCAGGAAAAAGTGTATGAAGATAGTCTTGTAAAATGGTTGAGGCACGGATGTCCAGTCCTAAGTGAGGGACTTTCTCGAGAGTTAAAGGTAAGGCACTAGGAGAGTGATAATCACCCCCAAACTTAGAGTTTTCAGTGTCTCTAGATAGACTAGTCACAATTTCCCTAATTTCTAGAACATCAGAATCCTGAAAATGGTCAATTGATTCTTCTAAGTTATTATCAGGTAATGCATCCTTACTCATCTCTACGAGTTCATCGTCTTCTAAGACTAGTGTTTCTAAATCACTAGACTCTAGAACAGTATTCTCAGGGTAAACTCTTTCCTCTAAACCATCATCACAATCATATAAAGGATTATCAGCGAAAGTTTCTAGTAAAGGCCCGTTGACTAAGGTGTTAATCATAGTTACTTCCTCTGATTCACTTATAGGCACATCAAATAATGGATTATCCAACATATTGCAGGCTAAAGGATCATGAACTACATCGTCTAAAACGGTGGCATCTCTAGTCAAATCCTCGTCCTTTCGAATAGGTGAATAATTATTAAAATTATTGGGATTTGAACCAGAAATAGTATTATCATTATAAAGTTCAATCGGAGTAACAAATTCCTGATCACTATGCCTATTTATTTCGAATTCTTCATCAACACTATCCTCATCATAATCATTATTATAAAAATATGAAAATGGTTGAACCTCATTTAAACAAGTAGTGTTACCAATTCTAACCTCGTCATCTTGATTATGCGAATAAATATCCTCATTTTCATGGGTATTATTGGAAACACTGTATTGGAAATTAAGATTATTTCGAGCAAGTTTTTCGCCAATCCTATTTGTACTTTCAGTAAATTGCTTAAGAGTCTCTTCCAAAGACATCCTAGTTGACTGCTCTGGGGACTCATCTGGAATATTTAAGGTTTCCTTCACAAATAAGGAATGACTCTTGAAAGCCTCTTCTAGAGAAATAGAGGGATTGTTTTGCTCATATGACTGGTGAGTATGCGAATAGTAATTGGGTTCACAATGGTATGAACCATAACCTTGAAAAGGTGGATGCTCCCAACCACTATTCACACTATGGTCATAAAAAGAGTGATGTCCATATTGTTCAGTTGGATATTCATATTCATTGTGATGGCTATTATAATACCAGTTTGACATCCTAACTGCAAGGGAATTCTACACAAGCACAAACAAGGATGACTCGACCACAACAAACCTACGATTTCTAGCAAACAAAAAGCATGATGGCTCCACTTAGATTGTTTCTAGACCGACTTCTAATCCTTCGAAAGGGAATTCGTTACAATTTAAGCAAACCCCCTCCGAATCAATCCGAGTTGAAGTAAGTTGAATAGAGGCGAGGGAAGGCTGCGTGGAGCTTTGATACCCAAGGCCTCATTGCATTACAAGGCGGCGCAGTCACGCATTCAACTCACAAAACCATCATGAACTTCAAGTATGCTTAAAGAGTAACCAATATTTTTCGAATGACTTTCCTATTAAGCTCGTTACCTATCGGTCTCGTTCTAGTCGATATTTTAAGCTTGGGTTCGCGTTTGGTATCGTTTTCCTAAGGCGGGCAAGAAGAGAACGTGATGAAATCCGAACTCTTATCTTGTATGGCCAGTCCTTGCCCTTTACTAGGAAATTAAAGCAAACCGGATTCGGTTCCTCGACATATATTCACACGAAATCATCCAAGAAACCCGCCGACGGGAGATTCGCGGGTGTTTAGAATTCTTACCTCCCGTTCCGGCACGGGGATGAACCGTTGAAGTCGACTCGGGCCACGACTCCTATGTCATGTACGAACCCGAGGGGCCGAGACGATATCGTAATCGTCGTCCTTCCCTGTGCAGTTTATATTTAAATAACCCTTCCTTAGGGTTTTTTTAAAAAATGTCCAAAAGTCCAAAAAGTGTCCAAAAAAGAAAAAAAAAATGTCCAAAAATAAAATATTACAAAAATAAAAACCTTAATTACAGTTTCTAAAAAAAATAAAATAAAATAATATACAAAATCTTCTTCTTCACTCGTTTTGGATTCCTCTTTTCTTTCCTTCTTTAGCTTCACTTTTGTTTTCAGCGCTTTCTCCTTTTTTCTTGAGCTCAGTTCCAAATCTGAAAACAAACAAGAAATACCAAAAGGTAAAAAAAGAAAAAAAGAACAAAAATAATAAAAATAAAACCTAAAAACAAATCTATACACAAGTCCGCGTCGGCGGCGCCAAAAATTGATGGTATTTTTCAATGATGTTGTAGTAATAGGGGTTCCCGTTCACTCGGACTTGTTGAAATCGATTCTAGGATTTAATAAAGAAAAATAATAAAAATAGAGAATATATACAATTTATGTCACAAGATGGAGAGAGTTCTTTTTGGGATTCGTGGATTCCGCCAAACTCATAACAAAAGGTTCAAATATTAATTCTTTTAACAATTATAGCTCAACAAATAAAAACATGGACTCTTATTTTTTCCAAAGTTAATTCTCAAAATATTAGTTATAAATCGTAAGCATGGGACATCAAACATTTAAGCAAGCATGACCCATCTAATAAAATAATAACTAATTTAATCAAATCATAATTCAATTTTTAATTAGTGCAAAAGTCATAAAAAGAATTAATTAAAATTACCCATGTATGAAATTCGTCTTCCTCCGTCGTCCCAGTAATGGGGTCTAGCTCATCATGTTGGAAACACGCTCAAAAATCATTTTTATTGCTCAAAGGAGGTGTACAAATGATGAAATGGAGAAAACTATTAAACTAGGGTGTTTGCAACGCTTATAATTGTTGCAAACAATGTTACGAAGAACGATAAATGTGAACTGTCATTTGTCATTGTAGTTTTAAGACTGTCTTCCGAATTACGACCCACGATTATGAGTCGTTGACACTGTAGCGAAACAACGGTTCTATGTGCGTTGATGTTCTTCGTGTTCTTCACTACACCAGCAGAAACAATTTTTTTCTGGTGTCGATTTTGCGCCTCTGTGATGCTCTAAACTATCCCAAACTCTCCATCCTTCCTCAATGAGACCCCAGGAACCTATTTATACCGATGAGCACCAAGAAATATCGCTCATTAACACACAATAATCCTCCATTACGGGTTTAAAGAAAATATTTTTGGGAATATTTTCTTCCCCGATTTTGATTTTCACACGCTCCGCAATTGTCATATCTCCATATTTATCTTCTACACGCTCGAAATGGTTGCTTAACTCTTCCGTACATGTTTAAAACTCACTACAGCTCATAGAATCCCGTGATTGTCTCACTTTGTACACGTACTCCCTGTTTTCTTCCATGCGAGAATCTAGCCAAAGTTAGTCGAGACAAGAGCCTATACCAGCCCTGTTTAGCCAAGAGGAACAAACCCAATTAATTCCAGCCCTTTAGTCTCACTGCAACAAGCCTAAAATCGCATCCCTAAATTCTGCCATTGAAAGAACCTTTTTCCCGCCAAAATATTATTTTCAAACGAAGGTGATGAAGTTGCCCCTTATCCAGCTGCTTGGGTGTGAATATCTTGTGGGTGCCCTTTAGTAATTGAGGTGCCCCTTATCCTACATTGAGAGTCCGAATAGCAAATGTCCTCCGGGGTGTTAGAGCAACTTTTCGAGCCGAATTTTCCAACAATCTTTATTTCCAAAAATACCTACAAACACACAAAACACCATAATAAGGACAAAAACGAGTACTAACAATATGAAACATTGAGGACATATTAGACACATAAATTCGTCTATCAACAATATAAAAGCTTTTACAAAGTCTCAAGATTATGCTAGGAGCACAGTCCTAAGAAAGAACTATTGTAATAACCAATATCTTTTGGTGAATAGAGAAAATTAAACTATAAAAGGTCATACTCGACGAAGCACGTCGCTATACAATTTCATTTTCGTATTCCAATTAATTACTTCGCTACGGTTGTACCTTGGTTTTAATGTGGTGGGTGAATGCTAAAACCATTCTGTGCACGCGATGAAAGTGAATCACATGTCATTAATTCTGTTATTGTTGGGTTTTTATGTTCCCCATCAAGCCAATATGGTATTAAACCTCATTTCCATTAAACATTTTAGAAGAAAAAAAAAACATTAGTGAAGAAAACCTTACAATAGGTTGTAAGCTCTCATCCCATGCATCTTACAATAGGCCGTAAGCTCTCATCCCATGCATCTTTGTCTACATAAGAGTTATCATGGGTAAGTGTCAAATGAGGTCCTTCAATGAACTTCTTCACTTTCCCTTTGGCGTTGCCTTACTCAATATTCCCTGCTTATACTTGCAGCCATTATGATGCATGAACAGGTAAGTAAAGACCAAAGCAAAACGGACGCATTCGAATTACGATCACCAAATATCTTACGGGGCTACAATTTCATACACTTACCTCCTATGGTGATCCATATGTAGCTACCCCATTCGTTGTTTGTCTGTTTCATAAAAAGAGACTTCAAACAACAATACATACATAACTTAATTTTAAAAAAATTACATGTATAGTTTTACTCACATACAGTACTTTCGCAAGGTTAAAGTTAGGCAAGTACCATGTGGATGTAAGAGCACTATAAGAGTCGCCGGTGTTAAGATCTAGCTAACTCACCTACTTCAAATCTTTATTTTAGGAACTGTATAAATGATTTTTAAGGAGCGTTGTCCAAAAAGAGAGCTCTACAAATATGTAATAATAGTCAGAGTAAATATGTGGATAGGAACCTTTCGGACAACCTGCTTCCACCACAACCTTGCTAGATGAAATTTTACCCCCGCCAATACCAATCAAAATAGTTAACTTAAAAGCTGCAAACACTAAACTCAAAGAATTTAGTGTAACAACAAATATTGGTTTATGCGGGCATTATGTTGATATGATGCGCATGAAAATCTATAACAATCTTTAATAGCATCTTCTGAAAGTTGAAAATCATCTAAATTAAGATATCTATATACCTATATTATTATTATGAAAGTTGAAAATCAAATTTAAGAAATTAAAAAAAACACAAAAAGATAAAAGATGATAGGAATTTAAATTACCAAAAGCAGATGAAGTTGTTGTTGAGAGCCTGAGAACTGTGGTTTCAAATCTGGACAAAGCTAAAAGAGAGAATTGACAACTGAATTGGTAAAAAAAAAAAACTAGATATTCAATAGGTTAGCAGATTAAACTATAGCATGCTCTAATTTCATAAGAAAATCCACCGATCAAGCTAACATACCATTGTATCCAAACATACCTGAGAACTGAATTGAAAAAAAAAAAAAACCCCACCAACTTCAATAGCTAAAAATTGAAAAAAAACACCAACAAAAGATTGAGCAAACAGTGATAATAAGTAGAAATTTAATAGTTTTATTAATGTAGAGAAGATTAGAAACACACCGCCAATGTCCAAATTTGACTGAGAAGGTGCTTCAATTGAATTGTAAATCAATCTTAACCCATCTTAACGATTGATTGCATAGATTAGTAAATCTAGGCGCTCCAATTGCATACATATTTTGATGTGCGTGGTTATCTTGATCATCATTGAACCCGCTAAAGTGGAAATTTGTTTCCAATCTCAATTGTGTTCAATCTTAAGCAACTCGATGTTAAAAAGGTGAATCACTGATTTCCTTTTTAACGGAAACTCTATGTATCAAGTGTGAAACAAAGAGTTTCACGATTTGTTTTTTTTTTATTTAACGATTTGTACGTAAGTTTTGTCCACCCTTAGTAACGTACAGTTAAGTATAGGTGTAAACACGGTGTAACTAAATAATTCAAGTTTAAATTCTAACGTAAGTATTGTCTACCTATTTTTTTATCAACACCAGATTCTTGACGAACAGATTAAGTAGCTTATGTAAACAAAGTGTAACCAAATTTTAATTATTCCAACCAATAGTGTCTTGCCAAGTGTCCTCACCATAGCTTCTACATTAGAAAAGGCCTTTCTAGGCCAATAGGATGCGAGGGTTTCATCACCGTTTAACGTGAGAGCATATTTTGTCAAGGCCTTTAAGGGGGAAGATTGTTGTAAGATGGTTATTTGTACTTGAGGAGGGATCGTTGGAGTGACAGCCTTACAATGACATAGAAATAAAACTTCAGTTTTGTTTAATTTGTGGTAGAAACTGTTGTTGGGGAAATTACTGATCCGGGACGGTATGGACAATATAAAACCCACATTAGCAATAATAAGCAATACACATTATGACGAAAATTATATCAATCACACAACAACAAAAATTAAAGGCAGAGTTCCACTATGATAAATAATGGGTTATAATGTTATCTCTCAATTTGAGGTTTTACACAACTTCAAGGTGCATATAACACCTAAATAACAATGCATTCTTCTCTACTCACCACTAACACCGATAACTAATTCTTTACCAAATAATTAGGTAGATTCAACCAATAATAAAACAAGGAAGATGGGAAACTTACTATTAGGATTTGAACCCTAACAATACCGCTCTGGAGAAATGTAGCTAAACTGATCATTCGCTAGAACACCCTTCTTCTTCAAGCTCACAACTCAAATCATTAGACAATTATGGCAACTCCCCCTCTCTCTCCTTTTCTTCATGTTTTTCATATGGAAGCAAAAACTTTCCTTTCCGTTTCTGTTTTTGCTCGACAAAACAAAACATCGTCCACATGTTTACTATATATCTTAACCTAACATAACTTCCTTTTAGTTAGCTCCCCTAATTTGATAAGGGTCACCTAGATTGTTGGTCCATAAGGAGTGAACGGCCCAACAATCTCCCCCTTACGACTTATGGAGAGGCACATGTCACCACCACATCTGTCTTGTTGCAAAAATGTACAGGCTTGTACATCGGTTGTGACTTTGTCATCATATCAGAATCGTTGTCATCTATCTGGATTTTCCCAACTCCCCCTGCTTCTTATTAGCTTTCATCAGCTTCACCTGGATTATACATAACATGTCGCACGTCTTTCCTCTTGCAATGACCATAGAGCCCTTGGTTAGCTTCCATTGTCCATCGTTAAGAAATTGATGTACCCTTTCTCATCTAACATTCCTGGTGACATTAAATTCAAACAAATATCTGGTACATGTCGTACATTTTTGAGAACTAATATGCAACCAACACTAGTTTTAATTTTCACATCACTCGTTCCTACAATTTTCAAAACACCACAGTTTCCCATTCTGACTGACTCGAAGTCACCATCCTCGTAGGAGGTAAACATATCTTCTCGTGGAGTAGCATGGTAAGATGTTGTTGAATCTACCACCCATTTTGAATCGAAACTTGCAAAACTCATACACATATCGTTGCAATCATACAATAAAATGATATTATCATTCATCTGTTGCAACACCTATAACATCTTTGTCTCTGTTATTTCCATTATGTGGTTCTTGCTTCGGCTTCCTGCATTCATTTGCATAATGACCATTATTGCGACAGTTCCAATATACAAGGTCTTTTATGCTTTTTCTTCTATCCCTTTCCTCTGTAACAAGAGCTTCTAAATGAGACGAGTCTGATGACTTCCTTCTAACTTCTTCATTCGACAAACTGTTTGTTGCAATATCGATAGTTAACTTCTTGTCTTCCACAATATAACTTAGAGACATCCTCAAAGTTTCCCAATTGTCTGGTAAAGTATTAAGCAGCAGATAAGCTTGCATTTCATTAGGAATCTTCAAATCCATAGATGTGAGCTAATTCATGATGCTCTTCATTCCATTTAAATGCCGCGCCACTGAACTTTCGTCCTTGTACTTTAACTTTCCAAGCTTTGCATATTGAAGAGCTTTTGCACAAGGAGATTGCTGGTCATATATCTGTTCTAACTTTGTCCACAAAGAATATGCTAGTGTCTCACTAGCCACATGATGAAAAATATAATCATCAATCCATTGTCGAAAGAAACCAACAACTTTACGGTTAGTAACACGCCACACATCTTCATCTATTTTGTCAGGCTTTACTCCCTTATTCTTTATAGGAGTATAGAGATCTTGGCAGTACAATAAGTCTTCCATCTTCGCCTTCCATATCGCGTAGTTCTTACTGGTCAAATTAACCATTCTAGTACTAGTGTTACTTTCCATATTGCACACGGTCTTCCCGACCAACGTAGATATGATACAACTTGTTAGGGGAACTACCAATCCGGGACGCTATGCACAATATGGAACCTACGTACAAGCAATAATCAATACCCAATATGACGAAATAATATCAATCACACAATACCAAATATTAAGGGTAAATTTCCATTATGACAAATAATGAGTTACAACAATATCTCACAAATTGAGGTTTCACACAACTTCAAGGTGCATGTAACACTTAAATAACAATGCCCTCTTTCTCTACTCACCACTAATGGTGGATAACTAATTCTTTATCAAATAATTAGGTAGATTCAACCAACATCAAAACAAGGAAGATGAGAAACTTACTACTAGGATTTGAACAAACCCTAGAATTACCCCTCTGAAGAGTTGTAGGATGCGGTGGATAAATCTTCACCTACCAAACTGGTCCTTCGCTAGAACACCCTTCTTCTTCAAGCTCACAACTCAAATCATTACCAAGACAACTATGACAGCTCCCTCCCTCTCTCCTTTACTTCCCGTCTTTCACACGGCAACAACAACTATCCTCTCTGTTTTTGCTTGACAAAATAAAATTGCGTCCTCCTGTTTACTATATATCTTAACCTAACACAGCCTCTCTTTAGTTAGCTCCCCCTTATTTGATAAGAGACACCTTGAAAATGCAAATATTTGAAGTGAGCAAAAATTTGTTGGTTTATATGTTCACTAAAATTCAGTGTGTTTACCATTATATATTTATTTATTTTCATTGTGATCGGTAAAGAATTTGGTGTTGACGTGTTTTGAACTCAAATCACTAGAATTATCACCCAATAATTTTACCACTACTTTATTGTGACATCCGCTTTAATATTATAATTTATTAAAGTAAGACCATAGTTAATCTCATGACCATAATTCGTACACTTGGTGTTGAGTCTCCGTCTATTATGCAAATGACATTGATAAAGGTTGGTGAAAAGAGGAAGCACTAAGAAGTACTCTCTCCGTTTTTGGAAAAGAGATACTTTGACTTTTTCATTTTGGCCTAAAACAAAGGGAGTATTTTGCAGCATTTTTGTAGGGACATCACTTTTTATTCGGGGTACTCATGATGATCCCGCACCACAACCCATCTTTAAGTTAAACCTTCAATCATGAAAGCAATTTTTGTTTTGTCTGCTTGTGTCATTTTTTCGTTTTTTCTTTCTCTTGTTTCCAGTATTGTTTGTGTGAAGTTGAGCATTAATTGGGCTACTAAATAAGATAAAATGGGATATTTGGAATTAAATTTAATGGGAAGGATCCGATGACATGGTTAGAATGACATTATCATCATATGGTGTCGTCATTTTATTTTCATTCTTGGAAAACTCAATCAACGATGAATTTCAAACTAATATTTTGGTGTCATGATCCTCTTATAATGTTGTTCTACACTCCTAGAAAATAAAAGTATTTCGAAATACGTAACTTCGTCATCTAGAAATTTTAATTTCAACCGTTAATCTTTAACGGTTGATATTCAAAATAATAGATGGTAATCTTATAGTCTCATAATGCACTCATTTTTGGTTAGAGTGTAGAGCTTAAAGGGAACTTGTCACCAAAAAACTAGCTTTAAATTCATCGCTTATATTTTTTTATAATGGCTACAATATTTGATGTTTTGTTAATTTAATTATTTTGGTTTAGTTTAGACAGATAAAGTTATAGATTATAGTTATTTTTTTTCAGATTTTTTAAAATTATTGATTATGTTAGGTTAGAAGAATATTTATATGATCTAATTTCTTTTCTAAAATCCCAAATTTTTTTTTTTCTGGAGCAAATGAAAAATCAAACAATCCAAATAAAGATTTAGCTTGAAAGGCTATATTTGTAGGATATCGTCGATACATGGTAAAAATAACAATTTTTCGTGATTTTCGTAGATTTATTGTATCCAGAATCGGCGAACCATTTTATCCTTCATATTTTTCATCACAAACATAACCACCAAGAAATTGAAGAGCAATCGCCAAATGGGAGTGAAGTACACCAGCCTAGGAATAATATTGGTTACAATTTTACCAAAACAATTGCCGGATGTCTTAGTTTGGAGACTCCCAATTGCTGGCCAATTTTGGCCAAAAAACTTGTGTTGTGCTCGGTTAAAATCAACAAGAAACTTTTTATTTGTTGCCCATCGTAGTACTTGAGCATCAAGAATAATTGGCACGAACAATCAGCAAGTATTTCGAAAAACCTTGCTGACTTTTCTCTATGTTCTTCGTAATCGGCAGGAAATCAATCCAGCGATTCTGGATATGTAGTTGCTACACTAAGCCATAAGAGAAAGAACTTACACGTCGTTGATAGAATCTTCAAGTTGGGGTCAATAGCTTTCGACCAAGGTTACATATATCCTAGAGTATGAAGCCGCACGCGCACCTTCTGAATGACCAATTAAACCATCAAATGAGCATTCCATGGTATTCCTAAATTTAGACTTGGGCTTGACGCCTACAACATTACTAGCCTTTGGGCTTAGGAGGACTATGGATATAGAATCCACGTTCTGCATCTAAAGATTTAAAGGCCTAACAAATAAAGCTCCCACTAGGGGTGAGCATGGGCCGGTATGGACCGGTTTTCGCCTCATCCGCATCCAATCCATTGCACTACGGATTCCAAATTTAACATCCGCATCCAATCCATATCCAATGGATGCACGGATGGACGGATTGGACGCGGATAATCCAATAATTTTGTTTTAGTTAAAATTTATAGTAAAGAAAATAAGCTGACACAAATAACTCCTTATAAAACCTACATATCCTATATATGTATACAAATATAAAAATTCCATGTACAACACCCTAAGCAAACATCTTAAAAATTCCTAAATGATCCATAGTATTTTCTAGAACTATATAAATGCCCTTAATTTAATGGATATGGATGTCTAACGGATTTTCAAGGTTGCATCCGGGCCCGATCCGTTGTCCGTTGAATTTCAAAAATTCCATCCGCATCCAACCCATTAACGAATGGTCCGGGCATCCATCCGCAAATGAACGGTTGGTCCCGGTTAAATCCGCGGATTACGGGCCAAATGCTCACCCCTAGCTCCCACGTTGAATGGTGAGAAAACCCTCGCTTTCTATTGGCCGAAATAGGCCTTTTTTGAGTTTTTGTGAAACGAGCGTTTTGGTGAGGACACTTGGCAACGTATGATTGGTTTAAAAAGAATAGGAAAAGATAAAAAAGGAAATCAATTTCAATTTGGAATTCGCGAGGACACTTGGCAACGTTGATTGGTTTAAAAAGAATAGGAAAAGATAAAAAAAGGAAACCAAATTCAATTTGGAATTCGCGAGGACACTTGGCAACGTATGATTGGTTTAAAAATTACAAACTCAAAAGAAAAACCTAACCTACCGTATTTAGAATTTTATGGAAGTCCAAATTCAATTTGGAAATCGAGTATCTACCATATAAGAGCATCTCCAAGAGAGGGTGAAAATTTTATTTTTTTATGACACATAGGATTTTAGACCTTCATTTACATAAAATGCATCTCCAACAGTAGGTCATATTAAGTAGCAAGGATGTCAAAATAAATACGAAGGTCTTAGAGAAAGTCTTATTTAGACCTTGGGAATGACCTCCATGTCATCTTTTTAATTATATTTTAAATTTTTATCTTTAAATAAATTTTTCTAAACCAATAAGAAAAAGGGAATCAATTTAAGGCTGGTTTGGTAATGCTTTTATTTTCTCAAAAGCACTTTCGAAAGCTATATATGTCAATAATTTTTGAAATTAGTGTTTGGTAAAAAAAAATCAAAGTGCTTTTTATCGAAAGCACTTCCCAAATTCCTCAATTTTTAAAAGCTGAGGAGGATGAGCTTTTAAAAGCTACAAAAGCATAAGTTGTGGCCCCACCTAAATTTAATGATTGATTTATCTTTTTTGTCCCTACTTTATATAATAAATGACAAAAGTTACCCTTACATTTATACACAATCAATGTTTTACTATTTCTTATATTGCATTCTTAATTTTTTTTTTTTTAATTTTCAAACTATTTTATATATCATTTCATTTAATTTGTCAACAGTAAAAATAAAAAAATATATTAAATAATTACTTAATTTAGTTTCATTTTTTGTTTGAAACATATATATATATATATATATATATATATATATATAAGTGGTTAAGTACACTAATTTTTTAAAAATCATAATAATAGTGGTAATTAGTATTAACATTAATATTATATAGTAAAATAATTAATTATTTTTAAACCCAATAAAATTGAATAAAACTACCATTAGAGATATGTCTGTTTTTGTCATTTGCTACAACAACTATGGTTGAATCTGAAATTTTACCAAACACATTTTGATTGCTTTTTGAATCAGCTTCAACTTTAATTAATATTTTACCAAACGTCTAACTGCTTTTTTCTCACAGCACAGCACAACAGAAAAGTGCTTTTACAAAAGCTGCAGCAATACCAAACTAAGCCTTAATCATTATCCAAAAATAACAAATCTTCGAAATATGACCCCCACCATTGGAGATAGTTCATGAGCAAAGGATTACTATTTTTGCCACAAACAAATCACCCCATAAATAAGGATCTAAATAAAAATTCCACGTAGGATTTTTAGCACCCACTGTTGGAGATGCTCTAAGGACTCTTTTTTCTAAAAGAGATAAAAATCCACATATTTTCTGCAAAAATAAAATGAAAAAATAAATAAAATATACACATATTCTCCACACATTTAATGTGTTTGCCCGCCACACCAAATAAAAAATACATCGCCACGGGGCGGAGCGAAGCCCCGCGCACACCAAATCAAGCATCACCACAGGACGGGGCGAAGCCCCGCGCACACCAAATAAAAAATGCATCCCCACTGGGCGGGGCAAAGCCCTGCGCACACCAAATCGAAAATGCATCTCCACTGGTCGGGGCGAAGCCCTGCGCACACCAAATAAAAAATGCATCTCCACGGGGCGGGACGAAACCCTGCGCACACCAAATAAAAAATGCATCTCCACGGGGCGGGACGAAACCCCGCGCACACCAAATAAAAAATGCATCTCCACGGGGCGGGGCGAAGCCTTGCTCACACCAAATCAAAAATGCATCTGCGGGGCAAAGCCCCACGCACACCAAATTAAAAAAATAAAATACCCGGTACGTAGCACGGGCACAAATCTAGTTATTTTATTTACCCTAGAGGAAATAACGATCTTCAATGGATTATTTGGCAGAGGGTCCTAAACTCTTAATGTTCAGACTTGATGCGCTTTCATGCTAGTGCGTCCGTTTGATGTCTTCGGAAGGCCGGCTAGTATCTGTGTCTCGCAGAGCGTCATGTCGTGATCTTACGGAGCGTCGAAAGGTTTCGTCATCTTGCGAAGCGTCGGATGGTATTGATTTTCATGAGATTGTGAGAGCTTGTGCTTTTGGATGTGGTTTGTGCAACTTCCGAATTGGAATAGTACAACCGTTGCCACGGAGGGAGGGCCGACCGAAGAAGAATATGAAGATGAGGTTTCTCTGCGACTACTTTCGCCCTGTTTCAGAAAAAGTGATACTTTCGCTCAGTTTCAGAAAAAATGATATTTTCGCTCTGTTTCAGAAAAAAGTGATACTTTTCCCGTTTCAGAAGAAGTGATATTTTTGCCCCGTTTTTTAAAAGATGATACTTTAGCTCCCTAAGATAATGAAGGAAGTGGTTTTGAGTATAGGGGCATTTTCGGATTTTCAAGTGCACACCAAAAAGAAGTGACTACCGAAAAGAAATCCAATCTTTTTGTGTCAATTGATCACTTAGATTTTACAAAAAAATGGTCATACAAGGTCCTCCCTCGCTTCGCTCGGCCGGCCCAAAAATACAGGTTTAGTTGTTTAAATTGTGGGGATCACTAACAAGGTTAGTAACAGGATTTATAACTCTTTATAGTTGGGGTGAAACTGGTGATTTGGGTGTTTCTTGTTTTCTCTTTTTCCTTTGAGCTGGTGATCTGGTGATGATTGATTTCCAATAGAATTCATGATAAAAGAAAGAATCATAAGATTCCAGCCAAAAAACCAGTAGAAAAAAGCCGCTAGGGCGGGTAACAGTACAATAAGGGTACACAGGCAAGACAAATTCAGGCGACTTGAGTCTGCCACTTATGCAGGATAAAATAATGAAGAAAGGGAGGTCCCTGGACTCACAGAGAGTCAACGGACAGAAAAGAGTAGTACGCCGAAGGTAACAGAACTGAGTTGATTGGCAATCAGAAAAAAAAGAGAGCAGATAACCTTTCAATGGGACTACAAGAACCTTCGCTGAACGAAACGTAAGAAAGCCTATAAAATGTTCTTTCAATAGTGTCCTCGAAAGGTTATATGTTATGCCACATTCTTAAGGTATTAAACTATTGTTCACCCCTAAGATAAACCACAGGTTGTTCAACTACCACTCTTTAAGGTAATAAACTATTGTTGCAGTTACAATGTTTCTTCTTTATCAACTACCTAAAAAGTACTAAACTAGAAAAACAGGCATGAAAGAGCATTGCATTCGGGTTTCAATTAACATATATAAGCACCACATGATAAGGGCATTATCGGAAATATTTCATACCATAAACAAGTACTAATTTGTTTAAGGAAATCAAAGATCTTGTAACACCCAATTGAGATCACACGAGAACAGGTACAAAGTATATTAGCAGACCAAAAGACAACACCAGCAGATAAGGATCGACTTAACAACAAAATTTTATGTAAAATAAAGAAAAGGTAAAACGTATGCGTCATAAAAAAAAAAGATGATTCCCCGCAATTCATCCTACTAAAATATTACGAGTTTTGTCTACATTAACATAATCTGATGCATTTCTTTAGAACTACTCAACTAAAGGATCATTGTGAATTCACCATGTAGCTTAAGGTTTAAGCTTTAACAGAAAGGGGAGTTACTCAACATACAGATATTTAAGTTCTTGGGGTGTGTAGTCATACATTTCTTATGGAAGTTATACAGGGATAGCTTCAAACCTCGAGATAAGATGATAAAAGCTCTACTCTAAATGTAGTTAAACTTGAATGCCGTAAAAAAACAAAGATGCTTCAGTGATATAAAACATGAGTAATTCTAGACATACAACATTTTAGACAACACTAAAACAACCTTCTCACATGGAGTTAGCAGGGGTCCACTTTTGTGCCCTACAATTAGAAGTTATTTTAGTGTTGTCTAAAATGTTGTATGTCTAGAATTTTTGATAAAACATGTGGTCGTCTACAAAAGACTCACTACACGATATCAGTAAGGAAAGCCCTAAAACGAAAAGAGTATGTCTATAGGGAGCTGATACAAAGGGCTCGCAAGAGGGGTATGCTGATTTTGCTGTTGTCGATATTAATTTTCTCCAAATCTAACAGCCAATTGAAGTGACACATTCTAGCTTCTAAACTGTAATCAAATGGGTCTCACACAGAAGATTTCAGTCGGAAACAAAACACCATGTCTTTAGTAATCTAGATGATGGTACAAAACCGAAGGCAAAAACAACATATTACATTTATTACTCAAAATGCAAGGCTAACATAATCATTAAAAAGAGCAGATGAGTTTATATCAAGCTTATTATGAACCTAATAATGGTGATAAAAAGAGATTCGAGAGGGTTATTCACATACTCTAATTCTCTATCTGTAAACACAAACACACACTACTACCTCATACAAAGCTCAAAGTTCAGATGTCAAGAAGAACTTTCAAGTGTAGTATAGCTTACAGTATCGACCATTAAAACCATCTAAGCTTTCTTGTTCTCTCTGCATAATTACTGCTATTTTATCTCTTGTTTTCACGCCTGCATTTTGATCATCTCAGTATTTACTCCATCATAGGAATCGAACCACCAGCTGCTACAATCTGTTGCTCCATCTACAATCGAAAAAAAGTCGTAAAGCTTCACACACTAAAGAGACAAAGTGACAGTACAAACTACAAAAGCTTAATTAGAGAACCGGGTACTAGTATGCACAACATCTTCAATACTCACCCTGAATAGATTTTCAAGCTTGTTCTTCACAAGAGAATACTCGTGTTTTATTTGTTGCAGACATCTCAAACACCTGTACCACAGCTTGCTTTAGTCAAACCTCTATGTTTCCAACCATAATTTCCATACTGCATATAACATCCTAGACGTATTAGAACAATCGAATATATAAGAACTTACCCATCAGTATTCTTTTCCTCGCAGCTATTTCGGAACGCAACGCACACATTTTTAACTCTATTTGCACCTATGCTGTTTTCCAAACAACAAAATTCAACTCATCAAACACCATATAAGTATTAACTTCATAACCATCTCTACTTCTAGCCTACAAATTAGAGGAGATCAGTATCCAAAAGGGGTAGATCTATTACCTAGAACTGCTACCCTTGAGTTGATGAACATGGGCATCAATCTTTTTGAAATCTGCACACTGTTGACTCCTGTAACCAAATAAACCCCTAAACAAAATTAGAAGAAATTTCTATTCAGAATCACTTCAAGTGGAAATGAGATCAAACCAAACCCAGAAAGAAGAAATCAGAGATACTTACAGAGCTATGGCTAATTCATTGAGAAGTTTCTCAGTATCCTCAAAGAAAAGAGAAACAACTTCGAACACAAACTCTGGGTTACTCTCATCTTGTAGTTGTTGCAGCTGAGTAAACTGATCATCCAGAAATCCCTAAAACAACAATACCAGCCCCATCATCAAAACCCTAAAATACAAAATTAAGCAAACAAAAACAAAAAATATACAAAACCCATCTATAAAACTAACTTCTTGAAATAGAGCAGCAGTGTAATCAATTAGACTTCTCTGCATTTGACCCACGTCCATTTTATCTCTGCTGCTGCTTATTCTGTTTCTCTATAGAATTAAAAGACTTTAGATTTGGGTATTGTTGTTGTTGTATTTAATTTACAGATCTTGATAAAGGAGGCACATTTAAGAAAGAAAAGGAAGGAATCGATAAGATGGATTAATGGTGTCTGACTGAAAAGAGAACAAACCCAGAATTGCAAGTATTACTACTTTTATTGTATTCTCTGTTTTTTTCCTCTCTCTTTTCTTCTTCCGAGTATTATTAAGAATCAAATCAAATCACTCTTTTTCTTCTCCTCTATCTCTTCTGTATTCGTACTCCCTGTAAATATTAAATATTATTTATTAATTGTATGAAATGAGGCCCCCCTCCCCCGTATCCACGATTTCATGGCATATTTCAATCTATCCTTCCAGTTCTTTTACTGTTCTCTCCCACGCCCCTCTCTCTCTCTCTCTGAGTTTTATTGGCTTAAATATTGTGGATGGGGGTGACTGTGACGTAGGGGATGATTTACGACTTCTCTTTTTATCTTGAGCAATTCGGAAATTCAGGGTTGACAGCAAAATGCCATGGAATTTATCCCATACTAGGTATTGCAGCCGGCGCACAACCTCTTGTCAATTCTTCTCGAAAAAAGTTGTTCTAACCTTATACAGCTTAAAATATAATGCAGCGAAAATATAATATAGTTTAAAATATAATATAGCTAAAATATTAGTTGGATCATTGTAGTCAGAAAAAGTAGGCCTGGCCCATGTGGAGAAAATTTAAAGGCAGATGTAACGCACACGTTTAAATTAGTGTGTTAGTTGGTCCTGTGTATAATAGTCGGGTGCATATTTAGTTATTCGGGAGCATATTTAATTAGTTGATCCCAATATTTAGTTGGTCGTATCATATTATAGTGTGTTAGTTAGTCGGGTCACAGTAGCGTGTTTAATTAGTTGGATCATAGTAGCCGCAAGGGGCTGGGGCCTACGGCCCCGAAGGTTGAGAAAATCTAAAGGCAGATATATTGCCCACATCAAAATTAGTGTGTTAGTTGGTCTTGTCTATAATAATCGGGAGCATATTTAGTTAGTCAGGTCATAGCAGAACGGTCCCAACATTTAGTTGGTCGTGTCATATTATAGTGTCTTAATTAATCGGGTCACAGTAGCGTGTTTAATTAGTTGGATCATAGTAGCCGGAAGGGGCGGGGCGCCAGGCCACTGCTGGATGGAGAAAATTTTAAGGCAGATATAGTGCCCACATCAAAATTAGTGTGTCAGTTGGTCCCGTCTATAATAGTCGGGAGCATATTTAGTTATTCAGGAGCATATTTAATTAGTCGGTCCCAATATATAGTTGGTTGTATCATATTCTAGTGTACATTTGTTTGGTCGGTCGATCAGTATCATATTCTAGTGCGCTAGTTAGTCGAGTCACGGTAGCGTGTTTAATTAGTTGGACCATAGTATCCGGATAGGGGCAGGGGCCTACGGCCCCGGCGGTGGAGTAAATTTAAAGGCAGATGTAGTGCCCATATTAAAATTAGTATGTTAGCTGGTCTTATCAATAGTAGTCCGAAGCATATTTAGTTAGTCGGGTCATAGCAGAACGGTCCCAATATTTAGTTGGTCGTGTCATATTATAGTGTGTTCGTTGGTCCTATCTATAATAGTCGGGAGCATATTTAGTTGGTCGTGTCCGGGGCCGTAGGCTAAATCATAATACCCTATTTATATTGTTGTTTTCTTCGCATATTATTGATCATGACATGAGATAAAAACATGTGCAGTAACTAAGCTTGATTGAACAGAACACTAATAAACTAAGGAATTATAACTTGAACAATATTCTAATTTTCTTCTAGTTTCTCATAGTAACCCAAGTGGCATTAAATTCACCATGTATGCTCATAGAGAGCTCATGTATGTTGGGAGTTGCTCCTTGTCAAGAATATGGTGGTACCTTCAGAAGCAGGAAGTTCTCTACAAATTTATACTTACTAAAATAAATAGACCCAAACAGTAAGTTGCAAAACACATACCTTGATAATGAAGGTGTCGCTAAAATCGACCATTTCTAAGGCCGACTAATAAGCATCGAGTCGAGCTTTTGCCTTTTGTAGTCTTCTGTAAGTATAAAGAAAATCATAATTTGTATGAGCTAGGATTCATAATTTGTATGAGCAAGAGAAATTAGTAATGGTAAAGCCAGAAATATTTATCCTTCAAGCTATAATTCATTGTCAGATGCTAAAACTGATAAAACAATCTAGTTTCTACAATTACAAAATTGTAGAATAGCGTTTGAATTCTTTTGCCGTTCCTACGGTATTGATAAACATCATACATAAACCCTTAGTAGGCAGTAAAAATAGTAGAAGGGACAAAGAAAAAATAAGTAGGAGAGAAAGAGGCGGTGGAAGAGAAAACAAACCTCAGAGAACAAAAGCAAGGGAGTATCTTCTTGTCCAACAGTAGGCCACCCAACTAAGGAAGGCAACTGAATAATAGCACCACTGTTAGCATCAGCCAAATAAATCCTTCTCTCATAGCAAAATTCATTTTCACTGAAGCCATCAAGCATACTAAGCGACAAAGATACAAAACAACATCACCAATTGTTTCCAGTAAGAGTAGTACCACTTTTGATCGTAAGGCATATTTTGGCCCATGATGTCCAATTTCGGAATTGAGTTCCTCTCACCTGCAAAAAAAGAGAGAATAGAAGCGAGAACATGCAGAATTAAAAAGACGCGGAGAGAATCAAAACAGGGAGAGGCATAAAAAGAAGATGGGGATACTAATTGGGCCAGCAAACAACAAACAAAACTCGAAAGATCTTTTTGGCCGGTAAACACCCTTGTAACCTTCAAGAGTGAGTGTGTAATTTACTTTAGGGCAAGCACCAGGTGACATGAATTTACTCTTCAAAACATTATGATGCCCTAAAAGCATACTTTGTTCTGTTGATTAGTTAGGATACTGTAAGTCGCTATAGAGTTTACCTTCCATTATCACAAAATCAATCAGTTAGAAGTCAATCACTGCAATACCAGTTGATAGTCAATCTGCAGCGGAACAAAAAAAAAAATCAATTAATGGTTGGTACATATGACCCGTTGAATTCAGGTGCTGGATACTTTATAGAAAAACCTATATATAACCATAGTGAATATCTCTC
The DNA here is from genome assembly GCA_023531295.1 of Papaver armeniacum. Lineage (NCBI taxonomy): Eukaryota > Viridiplantae > Streptophyta > Magnoliopsida > Ranunculales > Papaveraceae > Papaver > Papaver armeniacum. The sequence goes on from JAJJWW010003400.1 coordinate 308,002, forward strand.
AAGCAATTGGATGAAAGAAAGAAGAAAAAAAAAGGAACAGAAAAGAGAAATTAGTTACCCCGTACTTGGATATGATTGATTATCTAGAAGAAGAAACAATGTTGGCCTCTAGAATCAACTCCAACAAAACTCCCCATAGCAGTGAGTATGAAAAATCCAAAGCTGGAATAAATTTTCCAAGTTGTACTGATCATCCAAAACAAATCCAAGTAACATCAGTCTACACTTGAATACCGATAATGATGCACATCATTCACAAAGCCAGGCTAGATATGTTTCATATAATCATGTGAATAGAGTATATTTCAATGCCAACATAATGAAATTCCAGTACAATCCATCTAAAGTTAATTACCACCCAATGACATAAATGTAAACAGAAACGACAATGTAATTTAGTACCGAGAAAGTCGAAAACACACCTTACAGAAACCATTGTTTGCACCCTAAGCCTACACCATGGGAAGATTTTTTTTTTTTTTAATGTGCGAACAAATAGAAAATACAAAACTATTGTGTAATTCCTACATAACCATTGTCACCACATGATCACACTAAACAATTATACCATTGGTCGCCCCATTATTGGCGTGTGCTTCAATAGGAAGCCGAGTACCTATCCGGGAATTGTAAGACATTAAAACTATATGATTTTATATATACTATAGTATCTGACCACTTCATTAGTTTAAAGTATCCACCTTCTTTGCTAGCATCTGACCACCTTCATTGTGTCTGCGCATACAACAATATTGTTGGAAAAACTAACCAACATATAATATAGCTGGTCAAGTGGAACATAATCAATTAAGATTTTTGGGCACAAACTTTAAGAGTAGGTCGTGACTTATGAGCGTTACAAAAAGTAGAAAACACTCAAAAATTCGATAGCATCGTTCTTTGCATGATTTAGCATACTTGCCATATCCTACGGTTGAGTCACATGTCATTCACAAATGGAAATCAATATATAACAAATAAATCATAAAAAGGAAGAAAACCGACCCTAAATAAGAAAAGCCTTTGTTTTGAAATTGAGACAAATGAGTTATCAAAGTAATACTACATAGGAGGAAAAAAAAATCGATAGATATGTTTCCCAAACTTTGTGATGACATTTAACTTGATCCTACATTGTAATTAACTGGATCTTGAGAATATCCCTGAAGATGGCAAAAAATATATGTTGCATAGACGAAGTCGGTTCACTTAATCTTCATTAAGAAATTTGCTAGACAAAACAACACTACCAAGCAATGACGACAAAATATATTATTGAAGGAATTTGAAGACGCATGAAAACTCTTGTCCAAACAAAGCAATAAGATAAAAACAATCCGGTATCATGAGAAAATAGGTGTCATAATACCAGTGTTTTTCTATGCGAGCTCTACTTTGAATTTAAAATGAAGCTGACCTTGAGAATATTCGACGATTCGTGTTAATCCATGCTCCTGAAAAGCTCTCAACACTTTGATACATATACTTTGTGCACAATGGCAGAAATGGAGATAACAAAATTATTATTTATTCACAGACCTGATTCGATTGAACGATCCTGCGACCTGAAAAAAAAAAAAAAAGGCCTGCACACTTACAGGCTACTGGAAATATTGATGACTTACAGGCTACTCCCTCTTAATTTAAGTATAACCATAGCACAGTCCACATGCTATTAATGAGATCAAAAAGGTAATGAAAAGAACATGGTGCATGTAAAACTTGAAAATGATATTTTACCTATCTCTACATTTCCAAATATGATTCTCCAAGTCTAAACACGCTACCACCAACCTGTAATGAATACCTACATAACCCCTTCAGAATTTTGTTCTAATCCATTTTAAGAAGACAAATCGGCATAAAGGCAGGTTGCTAACCTCTGACTTTGCTTCCTCGTTCCTAATGGATGACGCGATTGCATGAAGAACGGTGTTTGTCTGTCAACAAATTATTGAGCCTAACTTACATCTTCAATTAAGGTCCTTGGTGGAGCAAAAGAGCTAATACAATTAGGATGGTACCAACCTTCAAGATGCCATCCCGGCATCATTAATTGTTGTAGCTCAATCTCTAACTTTTTCTGTGGCATTAGTTGTACCGCAATTCCCAAGTGTAACCGCACTTGGTCCCTTGTAAACAACACTTTGTCGCTTTCAACACGAACGATTCTGGCTGACACTTTTACTGAGTGAAAATCGGCTCAAGAACTTGACCCCAACGGACTGATCACAACCTCGGCAAACAGACTGATTTGGAGCTTGAAGTGGTGAAGAGACTCATTCAGGCCTTTACTCAGAATATGTTGTGTGTCATTTTCTTCTTATTGTAGCCTTTAGACTTCTACGGCTTCCAAACTCACCCAATTTCCTGCAAATTCAATTCACAGTAAACCATCATTTCAACAACACAAAACCCCTCTCATTTATGTCTTGAATTCAACCTAATCCAGCCATCACCCACGAGCAAGTTTTGCCACACCAATTCGAACCAAATACTATCAGCACAACCATCATTCAGCCCCCGAATATATGGAAGCGACCGAGTGGAACCAAACTGGTAAAGGTTCGGGCTTTCAATTGATGGTCCTGGTTATCTCTTTATGGCTCGATTAGTTGCTCCAAATCGATTTCCATGGAAAGAACAACAAACCCATATCTCTTTACCAACCCATATTTCTCGTTATTATTGCTGGGGAATCAGAAATTACAACAAATCAATTGGAAATCAATACAAAAAATGAAGATACAAATTAAATATGAGGCATCAGTAACTCATAATAATTTCAAAAAAAAATTTACCCAAATATCCAATTTTTATCGGATTCAAAATCAAGTAAAATAAGGAATCGTCGATGAAGATAAACAATTACCTGAGTAAAGCTTAGAACAACTGAAAAAAACTAACTCGATCATTCTCCATAACTCTTCAATCTCGATAATCATCATCCACAACTCCTCGGATGCGACTTCATGAACCCACTGATTGATAAGAAAAGTCCATTATTCTGCTACAGGGAGAGGGAAAGTTGACACATCAAATTAAACGGAAACCCTAATCAAAACTTATCAAAAACAAATACAAAATTGAGATACAAACCCCATTAGCAAGGGATACATCAGATTCTGGATTTGACAATCCCCATTAGCAGCTGCTATTTTACATAATTTTACAGAGTTTGAGATTGACGCAAGGTTAAAGAGAAAAGAGGAGAAAAGATTTACCATTAAATCAATTAAAGCTGTAAGTAAACATGTTTTACCTTTTAGATTCTATAAGAGCAATGCATTGTTCAGGGTTCTTATATGGATTTTTGTCTAGCTCACTCGTAGTGCAGCTGCTGTGATAAAATATATAGCATTAGAAAAAAAAATCAGAAGTGTATAATAAATATCTATTACGCCCATGAAATCGAAATCATATTCATCAGCAAGTGAAATCACGGTTGAGTCAGCTAACTCAGCTGCATGTGATAGGTGTAGAATACTGGTAGTATTTACTATGTAGAGTTTATGCTTTCTTTGCTATTTTTCTTGTAAATTATGTATCTTATGTGTGCTTTTGAGTTTATTAGGTGCAATGGAGTCATTTGGAGCAAAAGGACCAATTGGAACTCGTTCAAATACAAGATTTCTACTTTTCATTGTGTAGAGGACGAGAAGATGAAGACAATGCCGAAAGAATGGAGTCATTGAAGGAGTTCGTATGAAGAAGTTATGAGCAAAACAAGAACTCATGAACAAAAGGGCAAACTTGTCATTTCATCAAGGGCGAAGACTATTTGGAGTCAGGAGGTGGTTAAAGGGCTCTCATTCGGGTACCCTTTATCACTCGGCGAGTGGAGTATTTACTAACAGGGTAGCCCTATCCGGAGGATGGTTATCTTTGGATAACACCCAATTGGTCAGTCCTATCCATGCCCAAATCAGGATCCAAACCCAGCGGATCGGACCACTTCACAATCAACCCTATGTTCATTTCGAGAGCTTGTTTCTCATTCTTTGTTTCGTTTTCCCGAAATTGAAATTTAAGAGAGGAAGAGCAGAGATCTTTGTTAATGGTGGAATCAAGAGGGAGTTGAGAAGAATTGATGATATGCGGTGGTCGTCATTTGTTGAAGCTCGAAGAAATGAGGCTAGGGTTTGCCATGAAGTTGAAATCAAAATAAAGAAGATGTTGTTTACGTGAAATCAAGAAGAACTAGATTGGGTTTGAGATCGATGAGAGGTTCAATCTGTTGTAGTAAAAGAACGAAATGGTGACGACAAGATTGAGAGAGAAGAATGATGGATTCGTGTTTACAGCCAAACTCGAGAATCAGGGAGATTTGTGCTCTATTGTTCTTCCCCAAATTAGAGTTAGGGTTCTGAGCTTCAATTGAGATGGGGTTTCACTCGAATTGCAGAAAAGATGTATTTGCTGTTGATATTCATGGGTTTATGTTTGATTATGAAGCTTGGGTTCGATGTGAATCATTCACTACCATTTTCATGGGTTTGTGGAAGATGTTGGTTGTCGAGTTTGTGAGGGTGAACTCGGGAGATTGTTGGACACGATGGACCGTGTGTGTCTTTGAGATGCTCCAATGATAAGTTGAGGATGAATTTGCGTTGCCATGATTTCGGTGAGAAGGATGAAGGTGCAGCTCAAGTGTATGGTGGTTGTTGCTAGGATTTGAATCGGAGATTTGTGTTGTGGATATTGAGAGAATGCAAGAAGAAGCAATGAGTTTGTGTGCATAAGCAATGGTTGGATGAAGTGAATACGGGGGAGTGGAGGAAGCTTGAATGGAATGGAAGACACGATAATAGGCTCTTTGTGTGTGTTGTGAATTGGAGCATCGGTGCCATGGCTTGGTTTAGAAGATTGCGGTGGTTGTGCTCGGTGTGTGCTAAGAATTGAAATTTGAATTGAAATTTGAAAAGAACATGGAAGATCGCCTAATGGCGCTTGTGACTTGGTGTGTATTTACATGAGGTTTGCAAATTGGCGGTGGTGAGTGTATGTGCATTGGCTAGGCATAGCTGGTTGTTTGAGGTGTAATTTGGCTCTGCTTTGAGATGACTGAGTTAGTCTGTTGAGATGGCCGGGAGGCAATTGATTGAGATGGTAGTTCATGGCATTTTTCTTGTTATGTGAATGCTTAGGAGGGTTGCAAAGATCGAAGTTGGGTGTGAATTTGGCACGTTTAGTAGTTGCAGCCATTGAGATTGCGGGGTTGGTTGTGCCATGGATTGAGGTTATCGGCTTGGTTGGGGTTTGAGTTAGGTTGAGTGAGACAAGAAAAGGAAGGAGTCTTTGGTGCGGTGAGTATTAGCGAGGTGAAGCTAGAAGCCAAGATGGTAGCTACAATGTAATGGCGGGGAAATGGTGTTTGTTTAGATGAATGGATGAAGGAATGGGGATTGAGTGAGATGAGTGAGGTGCGGCTACATCTTTAAAGTGAATTGGCGACTTGGTTGTATTGCATGGCACTGAGAAGACTGACCTGATGGATTAAATGTTGTTGCTCGGTGGAGATGGCAATCTGGGTGATTAATCGAGATGAGTCTCAGTGGCATTAGCCAAGGCTAGTGTTGATTGCGGGGTAGTCAATTGCAAGATTGGTAAAATGCTGCTTTATTGCCAAAATGGTTGAATGGAAGAATGGTTGCAGGGCCATGATGGCTGGGATGGAAATTGGTAATGCACCATCTTGGTGCAACACATAGTTTGGCCTGTGCAATGGCCTGGCCAAGTTAACTCGACCTAACTCACGACTTACTACTTGGCTCACGACAACTCATATGACTCGATGTGAGTTGACCGATACAACTTGATTGACCGGGTTCGGCAGATTGACGGTGGCAGTTTTGACTTTGCACCACCACGAGATATATTTTCCGCCAACTCTCCGGCGGATTCCGCCATAATCCCGATTTCCGTGCGAGCGTTTTTGGACAATTTCTACACGGGTTTTCTCCATGGTGGGCGGGTGAATTTCCAACTAATGGACTTTGAAGACAAAACCTAATTTTGGAAGGAATATCCTTTATGGAAGTTGGAGAAACATATAAAAGGGAGGACTTCTATCTTTTTGGGAATATATAGACCACGTTTTATTATCTTCTTCTACTTTATTCTAGGGTTTAGAAACATGAAAATTCTCTTTCTTCTTGTGATGAACTCCATGAATATGAGTACCTAATTTTATTATTGGTTGAAGATGTAGTTGGATTTTGCAACCAAGTTATGATTTTTATGAATTAGTTTTCTCTCAATATTATCGTTCACTTTCTACGGGTTATAATAATTGCATGATTGATGGATTGCAATATGATTGAATGTTTGTTTAGTCGAGTCTAGAATTGATTGAACTCACATCCATATCTATAGCTATTTTAGGGTTTCATCGAGCGATAACCTTGAATACTAGTAGCATGATATGATTCTAGGTTGTAGTGATACATCCTTGTATTCATATGTAGAAATTGACCTTTGTTCGAATTGTTTTGCGCAATGTATTACAATTGCATTGATTAGCCTATTTACTCAAACTTAATGCTCTAGGAATTGAACTTGATTAGCGCAAGGCGTTAGGTTATTCTTTAGGTAGATTTCACATACGCAACCCTAATGTGTGTGTTGATAACTTTGAAATTGATAGATTATCTTGCTCTCTTGATTCTCTAGGCTTTTGATGATAACGAGATTAAATACGAATTCTATTCATATAGTCATAAACTTGTTTACAATTGAAGATGAAACCTTTATCAATATTTCACATTCTCGATTTGCGTACTTTATTTGTTTTTGTTTATTTTTATTTACACAATCAGAAATTCTTAGGGTGTTTTATATAGGAAACCATAACAATTTGACAACCTAGACCTCTCTGTGGGATCGATCCTTTCTTGCCCTTGCTATATTTATATTTTGAGTAGTAAGAAAGTGTAATTATATTTGTGTTTGGCGGATATAAATCATCACGAAAGTAATCGATATCGATCTGGTGAAGGAACTGACCGTAGAACAAAAGTAGCATAGTGTACCATCTTTCAGAAGCAACACGTTGTATTTTCTGAAACTCGTTTAGAGCTGATTCAAAGTCCTTAGAAAGATTAGCATCGGCAATGTTTCTGAAAGCTGCGATAAGTTGGATTACAAAAGGTGTTAGCCAATCAAGTGTGCCAGTACTGTAATAAACCTAGCTAACAACATGAAAATGCCAACTCAGTGATATATAAATCACACTAACTTCAGGTACCGCCATCTATATCATTGCCTTGTTTGAGTTTATTCGCATATATGTTTGCTTTGGCAAACAAAAATTTTAGTGGAACACCAATGTCCAGTCTAGACAAATGGCAGCGGATAAATCCAATCTCTAAGAAAGCTGCTTTGAATTGTATAATTGTCTCTCTCTTAATGAAAACATCATAAATCATACTAAACTTAAAATTTATGGAAAATCAGAAACTTAGACAACATGCATTAACCGAAAAACCTAAAACCCTAGCCAAACAAAGAAGAAAAGAATAGAAAGATAATTACCTGTTGTGGATTGAAGTTGATAATATAACCAATTAGCCGTATATTCTAGGGTTTTGATTTGTAAATTGAATTCAACTTTCCCTTTCAATTAAAACCCTTTCAATCAAAACCCCTATAATTCAATTTACAGCCAAAACCCAAGAATTCGACATCAATTTACAACCAAAATAAACAATTTGAAAAAATAAACTGATCTGCAATTTCTTCTAAAACCCTAAGTCACCAAACACCAATCGCGAAAGTGTTGCAAGTAAATTTCTGATTCACTCAAAATCGTACCTCAATTACATATGAAACCCTGGATTTCGAATACCCTTGGCAGATCCTTCATCCCAAACAAAAGTGTTGTAAGTGAATTTCTGATTCACTCTTAATAGGTATTATACGCTTCAAAAAAAAAAAAGGTAATTCTCCGGAGAAAAAAAACCCGGTAACTTCTTAGCCGTCCATGTAAAAATCCAATCCGGAGCTTCCCGACCTTCGGATCAGGGTCCCCATTAAATGATGTCCGTCTGATAGCCCTGTCTATCATGGACACAAACCTTATACCTTTTTATAACTATGATGAAATCCAATGGTAATTGTGGTAGCCTTTTATTTATTTCGAGAGAAAATCTCGTTGTAGCCTGAGCCAACGTTGTGAAATCGTGAATCCCGGATTTTTAATTTTAAGAACCGAATCGTATTTTAAATTTGGGAATTGAAGATTCATGGTCGATTTTTTTTTTTTTTTTAATAGAAAAGAAGGTTTCCCTCAATATATTGATAGAAAAGAACCGTAGTCTCTATGTGGAGAGTTACGATATACCATTACATCCTCATTCCAGTTTTGAATGTTTAGATAAGTTAAGATAGCCCATAAGTTACTATCATTCCATACATGTTTAATTGCATACTTGTTACAAAACACAGCTATATTTGTTGCCCAGATGATACTAGTTCTCGTAACTAAATTAAAGTCCTGAACTAGAAAATTTATCTCAAAGTTAGTTTTATTTCTAAAGTCCGCACTGATCTTGTATCGTTGTTGTCTTCCTTTTGCGTACTTTCCAATAAGCAGTAATAGAGTCGGTTGGGAATCACTCCTAAACGAAATGATATGTCCACACCACTCTGTTGCCCATCTGAAAGCTGCTTCAGCTCCCACTTCCTCTAGTTCTTCTCTGGTTGAACAATCAGCGTACAAACCCCTGGCTTCTCTGGTGTTACCTGCATAGTCACAAAGAGTTAGTCCAACAGCTGCTTTTGCAGTGGAGTCCATCATAGTCAAGGCAATATTTATTTTCAGACACAGGTTCTTATTTTGGTCTTCTGTTTGTTGAGTAATAATCTGAAGAGCCTCATCATTGTTTGGGTCATAATAGAGTGACTGCATTATGTTGTAACCTTGTTTATGAACTGTCATATAAGCATTAATGAACTTGATTATGTTGTTCGCCGTAACTGCACTATTTTGAGGTTTCTTCTTGAAAGTAATGTTACACCTTGCCTTCCAAATATGCCAAATGATAATACTGCACTGCACATGCCAATCTATTCCATAGTCCCCAGGGACGGATGTGGGGGGTGGCTTACCCAGGCTGCAGCCCCCCCTAAAATCTGTAATAGCTCACTTTCACCTTGGTAATTCCCTGGAAAAAAAGGAAAAGCCCAGGTCTAAATTTGGATAGCCCATACAAAAGAAAATCAAACTTGACGTATCTTGAAAAAGATCTAACAAACGGGAACATATATGTAGTTGTATGACTAAGATCTAACGATATGCAAGGAGAGTGAGGACACGTTTATATGCATGCATCCAAAGAATTAAATATCTTGCTTGTATGTGATTCAAAATCTTAAAATGCTGTGTATCCTTACGGGGACAAATATGATAAATTATAAATGTAACACTTAAAATGTTACTTACAGGGATAGACAGAAAAACGCCATATCTTATCATGATTATAAGCACAAATTAATTTTTTTTTTTTGATTTAGTAATTATTTTGCAAACCATAGAGAGAATATAGAAGAAGCATAAATTTAAAATATTTGACACACTGATAAGTAATATCTTATTTGTGGAAACCAAAAAATAATTTGAGAACCCAAAAAAATTGGCGGCTACTACGCATTATCAAATCAAAGTTTTGTGTTAATTTATAATTTTGTTTGTGTATCTCATACATAGCATAGCGCAATTGTAAATATACTCTATGGTAAATAAATTTGATTCAAAAGTTTTGTGCTCTAAAAGATAACGTTGCCCAACTTATACTCTTTAGATATTTTACTGTATTTATTTTTATCGCAGTTGAAACGAATGAAAATAGCCCACCTCAACACAAATTCCTGGATCCGTCGCTGATAGTCCCCTTTATCAGGTTTCTCAAAACAGTCGTTTAACCATTCATGAAATGTTGTAGTTCCATTTGTAACAAATTGTTTATCAAAATTAAAATGCATCCAAACCTGTGTAGCATAGTTGCAGCCCAAGAAAAGGTATGTTAGAGTCTCTTGTCCCTCGTTACAGAGGTTACAAGTTGTGTTTATACCTGGTATGATAGCGGCTACTCTCATACTATTTGGGAGAATTGCATGAGCAGTTTTCCAGATAAAGTTTTTGACAGAGGGAGTTGTATCCATGCTCCATATCCTATTTCAATTCGATATGTATTTCGTAATTGTTAATCTTGTTATATAGAGATTTCACAGAGAAAATACCTTTTTCATTTAGAGTCCAAATCACCGTATCTTCCTTTTCAACCGCAGGTAATTTTATTTTCTTTATCTTTTCTACTGTTTGATCATCAAAACACATGGCCAGCTTTTCTAAGTTCCAAGTATGGTTTATAGTAATCAAGTCACTAACTTTTATTAGGCCATCAGTTCTCAATTGAGGTTTATGGATTGGTGGCATCAGATCCGGGATCCAATAGTCATCCCATATATCAACAGTAGCTCCATTTCCAATAATCCAGAAAAAATATTTCTTTAATCGTGTTATTCCGGATAGGATTCCTTTCCAGATCCAGCTATCTTTCTTGTTTGGGGTTTCATTGATGTGAAGTACATCACAATCGGGGTAATACTTAGCTTTAAGGATGGCGGCACATAGAGAATCCGGATTCTCTTTTAAATTCCATCCCATCTTTGCTATCATTGCTGCATTAAAGTTCTTTATATTTTTTATTCCCAATCCCCCTTCTTCAAGTGATTTACAAATAGAGTCCCAATTTTTAAGGCACACTCCTTTCTTGCCATTTTCGTTTAGACCTTTTTCATTTTTCCCCTGCCAATAATCTCTCTGAATTTTTGTTATGTTGTTACATATCTTAGCGGGGATTCTAAAACAGTTCATTTGGTAAACATATAGAGAAGTTAGCACATTCTTAATCATGACTGTTTTCCCTGCATTGTTTAACTGTGATCCATTCCAACTAAGCATCCTATTGTTCATTTTTTCTACCAATGGTTCAAAGCACACAATTTTAGATCTATTAGTGAAAAGTGGGGATCCTAGGTATTTATCATTTATAGGCATGGCAGTCACTCCTAAGATTTCTTTCACCCTATGCCTGATGCTACTTTCAGTTTTTGGGCTGAAAAACACCCCTGATTTACTCAAATTGATTAGTTGGCCCGAGGCTGCACCAAAGTTTCTAAAAAGTTTTATAAGATTATGACAATTGTTTTCATTTACTTTACAGAATAATAGGCAATCGTCAGCAAATAGTAAATGACTAATAGAAGGAGCTTTATGAACAATTTTTATTCCTTTTATCAATCCCTTGTTTTCAGCATTAGAAATCATTCTCGAAAGCGCTTCCATACAAAGCAGGAACAAATATGTAGAGATTGGGTCTCCTTGTCTCAAACCTCTAGTTGGTTTGAAGAATTTAGTTGGTGACCCATTGAGCAAAACTGAAAGAGTAGTTGTCGAAATGCATTAGTAAACTAGGTCACACCATTTTTTATTGAAACCAAGTTTTGTCATTATTTGTATCAAGAAATTCCATTCGACTCTGTCAAATGCTTTAGACATGTCAATTTTCAGTCCCATAAAACCTTTTTTTGATTTTGAATTCTTCATCTTATGAATTATTTCATGGGCCCTTTATTATGTTTTTCTGAAATCTGCCTTCCAGGAATGAATGCAGATTGATAGGGAGAGATTATTCGACCAAGAAGACCTTTCATTCTTCCTGCCATAAGTTTTGATATTACTTTATAAGAAGTTTTTGAAAGTGCTATTGGTCTAAACTCAGCTGGTGTTATGGGATTTAAATTTTTCGGGATTAAGGAAATGAAAGAGGCGTTCATTTCCTTAGATATGTTTCCAGTTTCAAAAAAAGTCTGAATCATTTTGGTTAAGTCAGACCCAATGATTTCCTAATTTTGCTGGAAAAAACTAGGTGGGAAACCATCGGGGCCTGGACTTTTATCTGGTTCCATAGAAAACAAAGTTTTCTTTATCTCCTCATCAGTAGGCATGTTGCATAACATGTCATTGTCAGTTTGAGTTATACATGTAGGGATCAGATTGATCATATTTTGGTCTATTTCAGGGTTCACGGATGACGCTATTTTTTGAAAATGATTAGTTATACAATCAGAAATCTCAATTCTATTATTTAACCATTCATCTTTTTCATTTTTGATAGTTTCGATTTTATTTATTCTAAATCTCTTTTTAGCTTTGCTATGAAAATATTTTGTGTTTCTATCTCCCAGAGCTAGGTTTTGATCTCTACTTTTGTCTTTCCAAAACTTTTCTTTTATGGCATACTAGTTTGCAAGATCAATTCTAAGATTATTTAAATCAGCAAACTTATTTGAGTAATGGTCCCTTGAATTCGTCCTTTCCAAATCCTTTTTAATATTGTTGATATTGTTCTGTATATCCCCAAAACTATTTTTATTCCAGAGTCTCAATATGTGTTTAATTGTTGCTAATTTCTTGTTCATTTTATGTGCTGGAGAACCTTGAACATGCGTGTTCCAACTTTCTTGTATAAGTGGTTTACATTCTTCATGTTTTAACCACTCTCCAAAATACTTAAAGGGAGTTGCTCCATCGTTCCAATGATTATAGGTATTAAGTCTTATCGGAACATGATCAGAAGCAAGAGGTCCAAGATGTTATATACTAGAATTTGGGAATTTCCTATTCCACTTGGCGTTTACCAAAGCTCTATCTAATCTTTGTTCTATATTGTTTATGTCCGCTCTATGATTGTTCCAAGTAAAAGTGTATCCAGTAAATCCTAAATCCATTAAGTTACATTTGTCAATTAACTTATTGAATTTTCTAGCTTCATTCATCTTGAAGGGAAATATACTGTTTTTTTCTTCTTCATGTAAGACCACATTTAGATCACCTATGATTATCCATGGCTTATTCATTGTGAGGGCCAAATATTTTATGATCTTCCAAGAATCCTGTATATATTGCCTATATGGACTCCCATAGAAACATGTAAGGATCCAACTATTATCATCATGCTGATTTGTTACAGTTGCATTAATATGGTTGTGAGCGTAATCCATAATTTGGATATTGACATTATTTTTCCAAATCAGGCAAAGGCCTCCTGCACTTCCTCTTGGATGTACAAGTTGGTATTTATAAACATTTACACTTTTCATTATCTTATGCATTTCTGTATCTTGTTGCTTTGTTTCTGATAGAAAAAGGATATCAGGATTTTCCTTATTGAGAATATCTAGCAGGCTATTTCTAGTATCTAATTGTCCTAACCCCTGACAATTCCATGCTATCATACTTATAAATTGCCAAAAGTAGGATATGACAGGATAGCTAAAATTTATATGCACAACACGAACGCAGATTGTAGATAAATATATTTGAACAGAAATGAGATAAACTTAAGGCAGTTATTTGTTATAGGGGATATGATAGTTTCTCAGCATTACTTGTTCTATAGACTGTGAGCTTAAATTTATCAAGTTTACATAAGCTAGCACTCTTAACTTTTAGAAGTTTACACAAGCAATTGTCTAGTTTGGTGCAGGCTGCATACCCAACATTAACCATGTTTTCCTTGCTGAAAGACTTAAGCAAATTATCTTTGACGAATCAATATACGTCACAACATGAGTTTTGCGGTTCATGAGGCAAGTAAATAAAATAACCGTTTTCAGTATGACTCACCATGAAAGAATGACATTTAATAAGCCTCATTATGTTTTTAATGCTTGCGTAAACTAACAGACCATATTTAATCATACCAACAAGTGACATTGAAAGTAAATGAGTTTCGAGTTTCAGGGGTACCTCATTAGCATCCGAAACATTATCCTTGATTATAATAAAGTCCATATTAAGTTTCCCATCAAAACCAGTAAATTACCTCAGCAGCATCTAATTCAGGATGCTTCATGATCTTCCGAAATCGTAGGGAGAATTTGGCCTTCTGCAGAACTTCTTTACCAAATTTTGATTCTTTGTTTCCTGGCTAGTTATCAGATTCTTTCTAGGTATACATATCTCAGCAAAATTAATAGAAATAGGTATATGAAAAGTTTTGAAATCTGGATTTATGGTTAGGTCTAGTTTTGTATTCGGGATAGATAGAAATTGAGGCTTGTTGATAGGTTGAAAGATATGCGGTTTAAAATTATGTGGGGTGAAGTTATGGGTTTTATTAGTTGCATTTCTATTTGTTCCTTTCCGACTGGAGAACTTAAGGAACCCCTTAAAAGAAGGAGACTTGGAAGGTCACTACAATTATTCATCTTCCAACGTAAAATCACCAATTGATTGCAAAGGTGGAAACTGCGATACCGAGAAGCTTAAATCTAATAACGGGAACACCGCTAAAAAATGAAAAAAGAAATTAGGAAAAGATAGGTTGAGATACAAAGGATATGAGTAATTCAAGTAATATAAAATGAGTAATTGAAGTGATTTCAAGAATTAAAAATTGGAATTCATAGATTATAATTAAATTGAAGACTTGCAATTTTAAAGCTAGAAAAACAAAGTTCCGTAAATGTTATAAATTGTTTCAAAATTAAATTAGGGCATTCATAAAAAAACAAAATAAAAGAATATTTAGAGATCGTTGGTTGTTGTTGATGAATAAAGAGTTGTTGATGAAGAGAATGCTGTAGATGTCGATTCCAGGGTTAAGGAGATTTCAAGTGTCTTAAAGTCTATGTGTCTTCGGGTTTTGGTGTCTCTGAGTCTTTGGGTCTTGGTATTTTGGAGTCTTCCACGGGGGTAATGAGTTAGAGATCTTACCATGAATATTGAGTGTTACAAGGTTCAAGGAACCAATGGAAGTAGACACTAGTGGAAAATGGAAGTTAAACCAAATCCAAGAAAAGAGGTAATATCTTTAAAAACGACTGTGTTCATCAGTTGGATTCTAGAAGTGGTTTTTTCCAAAACGATTGTGTCTCACAGAAGTTGAAATCTTTAAAAACGACTTCCTCTCGACAAGTCGATCGATAACACCGACATTGACAAAGTGGTTTCTAAAGTTTTAAATTAGAAAATATGAAAGTTAATCGCCAGTTTTGAGAAGTGGTTTATATGGGTGAATAATTTTTTAAAATCTGATTGCCTAAATCCCAGTCTGACTAGTTTTTCATCTGACTGGCATGAAATTTGAAATTCATTAAAATTTAGAAAATTTGATTCATAACTTATTTCTGACTGGCATAAAATTCGAAATTCACTAAACTGAATTTTAATAGATCATTTGATAACAAAACGTTCACCATTCAATCCAAATTCAAAATATGTTTACAACAGTAACTCGATTTACATTTATCAAGCTGACAGTTAGGTCAAAAAACCCAAAAAGATTTATACAAGTATTGAATTCACACATTTCTAAAAGCTAAGTTTCTTACGATCACTGGAACCCAACCTACAGACATTAAAAAAGCTAAACTAAAACCAACAAAAAAATGAACTGAGCTCCCAACTGAACGAAATATTATACTGCAGAAAAAATAAGTTTGGCGTTAGAGGTTTAATAACAAAGTCCTAACAACATAGTAGGTCCTATAGAAATTATTGACCACTTCAATTTCAACACCATTGTATCTGTGTCGCCAGAAGATACAAGCACTACATCAATTCTTACTGGTCCATAAGAGGTCAAGACTTGTTAAAAATTGAAGAAGACAGAAACAGACAAGTGCATGTTGATGTAAACAAAAAAACTCTTGACCTCTTACAGACAAGTGCACGTTGAAGGAACCAAAAATTTGCAACAAGCACTACACCCATTCACAACTAACGGATTATGTAAAAAACAACACACAAGTAAGGTGGATTGATGTGCTTACTGCAAGCACAAAGGATCGCATAAAAATACAAAGAAATACAAATACGCAGATGAAAATAAATTAACTTTGATGCGCAATTTAGTACCTGGCCTAATGCTTGCAAGAAAATTGCATGGAGCGCTCCTTCTGCTAAGTCTACATGAAGATCTCTCCTGCAGTTAGCAACACAAATACTAATGTCAAGCAATTATCGACCATACATCTTTTGTTTTAAGACCACAAACATTACATATATCTGCAAGTTCGTAAGGTAAATAGTTGTTGGAGGAGAATAAGACCAGTTACACCTACTGATAATTAAGATAGAACATATCCAATGAATAAAACAGTAACCAACCCTTATATACTTTCATAAAAGTAAAATTGTGCATACGGAGTATAAATGACAAAGCAAAAAAATTTCTCTGTAAACTCGGGGGAAGGAAGTGGAAATCTGACTTGTTAATAAATAATGCAAGTAGGTGCTGCAAGCAATAATCGTGAGAAGAATGCAATTTTAATCTACATAGAGAAGATAAAAATAAGAAAAGTTCAAGCATTCGGTTGAGAGTTATTACCTGATCTCCATCCCAATAATCGTCGTCAGCTAAAGATGTTGAAGAAAGAAGCTTGATTCGTGGATGCAGTAAACACATATGGATCTTCATAAGCATTCACCTTTAGAGACCCCACCTCCCAAGCGTCGAACAACACCCCTTCCATCACGGCCAAGTACCTATCATCAGATATATAAAATTAGTTAGTAACAATTTTATTATACAAAACAGAAATATAAATTCATCTCCAAAACATCAATATATAATCAGCTCAACCCACCTCCGCAACTGCATCCTTATCTAGATCGGTCTCACCTCTAAACTTATCTCTGTTTCATTCAACTCCCTCACCTTTCGCTGCACAATATAGCCAACATTATGCATAAGAGGATAACAAATAGTGGAACAAGTGAATCCAACTTATTCATTGAACATAGAACTTACAACATAATCTCTTGATGTTACTTCATAAGATAGGGGATCGAACTGTACACGGTCCTCTTCAAACATTTCTTGGTACACATGTGTAGCCAGGTACATGTCAACCCTTGATACCTTACCAGTAGGACTTGCTTGGCATATGTCATTAAAATCAATTGGCAGACGCTGATCACCTATACAGAACAATACAAAATCATTAAAATTTCTAAGAAACTTGAAATAAGTAACATATTTAAGGAAATAAAATAAAACAGCTGCATTACCAATCATGCTTTCTTCACTAATGTCAGGTTCACTATCACTATTTGTCTGACATAGAGCCTCATTGCACGACTCTGAACCTCCACTAGGAGAATGTTCACCCTCAGACGATGGATGAGACCTACACCTTTCGCTTGAAATCGGACTTCTTCCATGACTGTCTGAACCATTAATTGATGGAGACCTTCGTGTATCAACCAAAGGAGTCCAGGTAGATTCATTTGTGGTAGGAGTTCCAGACCGACAAGATATGATGCTACTTCTAGGGCCCCTAGCATATTATCTGATCAAAAAACCCATAATAAACAACAATACAAAAATCGAAGCAAAGTGGTATTCAATATCATGATACAAAACCTACATGTAAGAGATTGATATCTAACCATATAAATCTAAACAATTCAGCAGTGGTTCAAAGCAGCTTATCTAAAGCATATTAAGTACAAAACTAAACTCCAAACAATCAATTCTTACACATATGCAAATAATCTTTCTATCTATGCAACTAAATCATAAAAAATCATGATAGAATGAAGAAGAACATCAATATAAATCAATTCATCCTATACAAACACAAAATATTCACTTGGTTTGAGCTCATTTTCTAGCCTTTTAACCTGCAAATTCGAGTTTTGAATACAAACCCAACAATTTGCCCTGCTATACAAAATTTTGTACAAACAGTACTCTGCACTACAACAGTTTATGCCACTTCCCTGGGTCCGATCATCCTGAAATTTTAACCGAATCTTCCTGACATATCTAAGCATCACATATCCAAAATTCACTTAATTGTAATGGTTAGATGTCATTTTATGCTGACAACAATTCATGAGTTCTAAATGTCGGAATAACTGATTCACGATTCAATCTAAGATTCCATCATCCTAACGAAGTTTCAAGGTAACTTTAACATCGCACTGAACTAACATTTACAAATTAGGAGTCTCAAGCCTGGTACATTCCTACCTTGGAAGGGACTTGTAGAGCCCCCAAAGCTAGAAGCTGACTAATCCAAGAGATTAGCTAAATAAAGAGGCACTAAGAATCTAAATCAATTACTTCAACTTTCAATTAAAGCAATCTGCTACAAAACTTAACCCATAAACTAGCCCCGCTCTGAAATAAATACAAGAACTCCTCTCATGTGATACATAATAATAATCATTTGGTTTACAAGTAAAATATACAACATAATAAACATAGCAGAAGGAAATCAACTAGCGAACTCAACCCTTGAAGCTTTCATTGCGCAACTCTGATCTGTCTCTGAAACTGAAAGTGGGAAAGGGTGAGCACATCATCCCTAAAAGGGGTGCCCAGTAGGAATAACATTTAACTTTCAAGTAATCATTGAAAATGATTTGAAAACAATTCATGTTTTCCCTAACGCAAAATTAAACCAATACATAGGTAAACAATCATGTATATGGATCTAACTCCTTCCAAACAATTTACTAATATGGTGACTCGTCCCGCACCTAGATAGCTATATGGTGACTCGTCCCGCACCTAGTTATTGCAATAAAAATAAGTAGGTATAAATGAAGGAGCAATATCCTATATACCACAGATGGAAACCCTCAGTTTCCAAACAATCAAATGAAATTCTTATTTCCCGAACAATTCATGAAGTCATCAAGGCATTATAATTCCTTTCCAAGCAATAGAAAGATTAAAAGAAATAACAGAACTTCGTAATTCAAAGTTAAACAATGCATGGAATGCATAAACAGGCAATGCATGAATTTATTAAACATAAACTTTGGTAAAAGAAAACAACAATAATCACAAAAGAGTTAAATATAAATTCCCACCTGTTTTGATGACAAGCCACGCCTACCTCGAGATCCACAATCCACTGGTTCATTGATAGGTTGTCAATCCGTCAAAAATAATTTCACTTTCTTACTCACTAAATTTAAATGAAGTACAAAGTAAGGAAGAGTTCGTATCCACAGAGAGGCAATTGTTGTTATGCAATTTTCAGTTTCTAAGGTAACCAAGGGGGGATGTTTGTTGTTTTAACGAAATACTAAAGTAAGAATAAAATAAAGCAAAGCAAATAATTGGAATAATCAATAAGGAGAAGATATTGGTCACGGGATAGTATCATTCACAAACATGTATTTTCATCAATGATTAGAATTGGTATTTTAATCTCTCATCTACTAATAGTCCTAGGATACCTTGATCGCAAGTATATCCCGCTAATTCCCTGTTTTCATCACAACCACATTAAAAGATGCATATGTGAATTCTTCCTAGAAAGCAACCTAAAGTGTAAAAGCACAATTAGATTTAACTCCCTAAAAGCAATAAGTTAAATGGAATAAGACTAATCAATGCAAACGAATGTGTAAAAGCACTAAACGTTTTAACAAAAGTTATGATTCACTTGTGACTAGTAGGATATATCACTACAAGCACTACCCACAATTATGCTACTTAGAATCAGGGATAAACAACTTTTTCGTATTGAAAACCCTAATATAGCTCTAGAGATGAATGTAAATCGGATTGATTCCGGACTCAACCAAACAAACTATCAAATCATGTAACACTATTAATTGTGAATCACAAACAATAAAATATTGAGACAAAACTAATTCATTGAATCAAATAACATGTTGGAAATCAACTTTTATCCCATAACCAATAATATGTTTAGCTACTCATAGCTATGGAGTTCATCATAATAATATTAATTGAAAAGAAGAAGATGAACAAAAGCAAAACCTAGAAGCGTAAACAAAACCGGCTCTCCAAAATTCCAAGAAGAATATATGTTGTAGAAGACTTTTCCTTTTATAGCTTTTCTCCAACTTCTAAAATTAGGTCTTCATAGTCCAAAGCCCATGTGGTCCACCAAGCCCATTGTGTGAGAAAACCCATGTGAAAATATGTCCCAAAAGTGGTCGTGGAAATCTGGTATTGTGGCCGGAATTGGCCGGAAAAGTCGTCGGAAAACGTCTCAGGTGACCGGCAAAGTCCGCCCGGTCACCGGTCAACGAGTCAAATTGGGTCAACTCGGTCAACCATCCAACTCGGCCGGGTCAACTCAGAGTCAGACCGAGTCAAGGTCTGAGTCAGTCACTGACTCGGCTGATTGAGCTGACTTGTCTTAGCTCAGGCCATTGCACAGGCTTGCAATGTGCTGCACAATCATTGTGCTTCTCCATTTAAACTCCAGCCATGATGGCCCTGGGCTACCAATTTTTAGTTCATGCATGCACTTGAATTCATACCTACAGCTGCACTATTTCTCTTGCCTGCAAAGCTCCAAGTTTTCAGTTCTGCATCCATTCATGCCTTCACAATCATTCCATTCTCAAAGGCCCGCATCAAGCTCGGCTCATTTCATTCCAAGCTCTCCATCTCGTATCTCAATACCACCAAAGAACAGATCCATTCTCCCACAGCTTCTTGAATCTCCACCAATGCATCTTTACCAGCACCAGTTCCATCACCTGCTCTGTAGCTTTCACAGCTCCATAACCTGCACTTTTTGTCTCAGCTACATTAAACCCATCAACACCACCTCTCGATCGCTAAGCGGCCTGAGTAACTCAACCAAATCCACCACCGTAACCTACACCACCATAACACCAGCTGCAACCCTGCACTTCCAATTCAGACCTGCAATTCCACAATTCATAGCAGTAGCAGCTCCCTGTAATTCCTAAACACCACCTACAGCTGCAATTCCCTTTGTGGATTCCTGTAGCTTCTCTCTAGCCACCACCTGACACTCATTGCCGTCGACAACACACTGCACCTGTTGCAATTCCAATACCTCACCATTTTCTGACCATCAATATTGATTCAGCATCACCATTCTAAATAACCACCTGCACTGACATTTCTTTTAGCCTGTAACTCAGCATTGTCACAGCTTCACATCAACAGCAGCAGCTCAGCTGCCACCAATTCTTCCATCTGTGGTTGCACCTCCACAGCAAAACAAGCACTCATTAGCAGCTCAATATCAGTGACTACAAACCTCAATCCCACTGCTCAATGCCAGCAACCACCAACCTTCCCTGCAATTTCACTCCACAGCACTAACTCAAGCCTCTCCATTACAGTCCCATCCTGCATTGTTCATCACCATGAATCTCAGCTCCAACCCAGGCAGCCATTAGAGCAACAGCTCTACCAAATCCAATTTGAACTCCTCATTTGAACACAACAATCCTCATTCCTTCCTGCTGCCAATCAACTTCGGTAGCTTCACTCCAATTTGTTGCTTCATTATCAGCACCTAACTCTCCCCGTAACTCATATGACATAGCAATCAGTCATGTCACCTGGCCATTGTTACCATGGAAGCAACACCCTTTCTATACCTTCACAAATGCAATTTCTCAACTCCACTGCTACCTGAAATTCCCTGTCAAGCACTCAATCTCATAAAATCACTTCAATCCCTATCTTAATCTCCTCCATAAACATCATATCACAGACCCATACTTCCACCAGTTCAAGCCATCTCTCGAATCCACCAGCAACAGACTTGAATTCATGTAGCTCCAACAGACCGAAACCACCTCAATCTTCACAGATATCCACCAATTTCACCATCTACAGTGTTGAATCTTCAACTGGAAACACCCATCTCAAGATCTTGCTCACCTCAATCTCCACCAGAGATTATCACTGCTTGCCAAGCAACATAACCCTAAGCCAACAAACATCTCATACCCTGCAGAATCAGCTCAATCTCTGCCCTATTTCTGGTCCAGAATGTTAGCAAATACACGCCATTCTTCCTTCTTCTTGCCGAGTTCTTGATCTCTAGCTGAAACTTCGAACCCTAATTCCTTCGTCGTCTCATCACAGCAGCACTTCCCTGACCTGAATCTCTCAAACCCATTTAAAATCTATGACAAATCCATCGACCTCACCTCCATTTCTGCTCATCACAGAGGTCTTCTCTACAAACCCTAACCTCAATTGAACCAGAACCCTCAGATTCCCTATCTGCAACAGATCCGTGTTCTTCCGATTCCTCTTTTCTTTGAAATTTCAACAAGAAATCATTTTCCTCCTTCATCTCGATCTGCAACAGCAGCAGCCTGTCCGTTGAATCCCTTTCCTTTCTCTCGAATTCATTTCAGGTGCAAATAATGATTGAAAGAAATATTTTTCTCTGAAATCTAGGGTTAGGTAATGAGTAAAGTTTATATTGGCACCCCGTTGTGGTGGTTAAGGGCTAACCAGATGCTCAGTTCTGTCAGCTCTAGGAGACTGACAACTTAATTTCACGCACAACTCCTCTCTCGCGCAACCTTGCATGCTCCAAACATCGCCTGTGAATTGACCTTGTTGCCTTTTTGCTCCAAATGGGTAATTTCTCCTTATTTCGCTCCATATGACTCCATTGCACCTGATAAACTCAAAAGCAAACATAAGATACATAATTCACACGAAAAATAGCAAAGAAAGCATAAACTCTAGATAGTAAATACGGTGTATTCTACACCTATCATTCATCATTTGAATCGATCGTTGTTAATAAAGACTAACTGTTAATCACACAAGAACACTAAGAATCTAGCCAAAAAGGCTCACACAAGAATCATAGAAATCTATCTAATGGTTCTACACATCTCCATTATCCATTTCTTGCATATCAAAAGGTTTAATAATTCAATTAGGTTGTTTCTGTAGTCCACTAGATAAGTCTTGTGAATATCTACAACTTTTGGAGAAGAAACCAAAGGTCAATTCGGACCATAAGGGGTCCAAACATCAATCTAGGATAATTAATCCCAAGCCCAAGTCCACTAACAAGCCCATTACACAAGGCCTGGTCTAACTGGTCAGCTAGCGGTCACTAACGGTCAACGAAAATAGTCAAGTCAAGGTTCTGGTCAAATGATCAACTGAGTCAAATCGGTCAAAGTCCACTGAGTCAAGCCTGGTCGGGTCTAGACACTGAGTTAACTCAGTCAAATGCACTAAGTCAGTTAAACAGATTGAGTCAGCTAGACTGACTGCAATCTGGCCAAGGCCATTGCTTAGGCCACTGCCCCTAATGCACAATCAAAATGCAACATAAACATCCTACACATGCTTAAGCATAACTACACCTTTTCCTATAACAAACAACTCCTTCATTCATAATTCAATTGTAACATATTAAACATAAATATCAACTTCATATTTATCATTTCAATAGAATATTCGGTTGGAGTAAACTTATTCATTCACAACAATAAGCACAGGTTACCTGCAATTGCATCTTTAATCCATGCTATGTTCATCTCAACACATTCATCTATATCTTATTCTTAATCAAACTCTCTAGAGCAAACTCAATTTCAAATCAGAGCTTCATTACTGCTTCCACTTCCAACTCCAGTTCCATACGCACTACTCTAATTCATACACACACACCCAGCTCAATAATTCTGCACCTCAGCTCAACACAGTCAAACAAAACACAACAACACCATCACCAAAACCCTAAGTAACAACATAAACTCCTCCACCAGATTAATACCACCACCATTCCCAATATTTTAACTTAACTCGATACCTTTCAACATCACTTTCCAGTCCCCTGAACCTTTAACTCAATCACACTGCAACTTCAATTGAGATCATACTCGATCCAATAACCACAGTTACTCATACCCATCTATTGAAATCACTCATTCATACAAACCATAACAACAGCAGCAGCAACACCTTTCTTAACTCAATTTCTCAAATGAGATCCACATAAATTCAACCCAAGTAACTCTGCACTTCAATTACCCATTCTAAAACAATCTCAATTCCTGCGTCTCAATTCTTTGTCCAATTAACAATCTCATAAACTCAAAATTGAACATAATGCTTTACTCAATTAACTAAGAAAAACCATTACCTCTGATTAGTTCTACTCAAGCAATTGTGATCGAATTCTTCAAACCTTGACTCCTTGAATACAACCAATTTCAGTACCATAACCAATTTCTTCTTCAAATTGTCTTTGAACATTCTATTAAATCCTAACCCTCCAATTCTTTATCGAATTACTCTAGAACTTCAATTACACAACAACCCATCTCGAAACTAACAACAGCCTTCAAACTTCATCACCAACAGTTCTCAACTAAACCCTAATTCATGATTCTTCACTAACACAACTGTGCCGGATCAATTAGGTAACAACCCTCTCGATCTCCATCTATCAACCCAAATCACTTATCAATTTCAACATGAACTCAACATCAATCTCAAAACCCTAATTCTTTGATTCATCATCGAACCCACTTCAACACTTAAATTGAACACCAACCCGTGATTCTTCATCAAGCCCTAACTCTAAATCTTATCTTAAGTCTTCAAAACATCAATCAAACCTATAAACCTTAATTCTGTTTTCATAACATCACCCAAACTTCACCTTCCCGAAATCAATAAACATCAACAGTACCCTCATCTCTTCATCAACATCTTCTAATTCATCTGCTCTAACTCATCGATTGTCTCTCTCTCTCTCAAACCAACTCTAAGTCACACGCAGAGAAGGAAGAACATGGGAAAGAGAAGAAGGAAGAAGAAGAATAAAGAAGGAGAAGAATAAAAGGAGATACGATTTTATCTACTAGATTGGGATAAGACCAAGCAGAACTTATTAAGGCACCCAAGAAATGGATAAGGGCAACCCCAGTCTGTTTAATTACAAAGACTATTTTTCCCTTCTCACGATTTGAGTGATTTCTTCTTCATCCGGTATCCGAATGACACGTACGAGTATTCCATCTCGCATAACTTTTCGTGATCTATCTAGGGATACTAATTTCGTATCTAAATAGTTGTTAGATTAATTTCTATTACTTAACGTTCGTGTTACCCTAATCGAGTAATTAACGACTAAGACGTCTCTTGACTAGTCTAATAGCGTTGACAAGCTTGAGGGTCTTTACATTCTCCCTACCTTATACATTTTCGTCCTCGAAAATCAACCATCCTTCTGGTCTTCAAAAACTCCCCACCTTATAGAATAATCATCTATCTTGTCTAAGCACAAACAACATAAAACAAAGCACAAACTTAAATGGCTTTCTACAACTAAAATTTGTGGCTCTAGGTTCAATAGACTAGTTTCTATTTCAATTAGTTACTGCTTCTAATTATGAGTGAAAAAGCTCTATAATATAGTTTCTAGGTAAAATTTGGGATCTACCAGTTCACTAATAGAAGCAAGTTTCCCTTCAATGCCTAGTGATACAAGAATGCAGTTGCCCTGTCTAGGTTCGCGACGCCTGACAATGCCTACCTACGTAACAAGTATCACCCGAACACATCAGAATTACCAACCTCACTAATCCCTAGTGCTGGATTAACTAAGTATTAATTTATTACGATTAATTAGTCTCTAAACTTTTATCGTAACTGGTGTAATTTAAAATCTACTTCAAAAACAGTACACATCATTTTAAAACAATTTAGTAATCAAAATATATTTAATTTAAATTGTATGTATATATATATATATATTTTTTTTTTTTTAAAAGACACCGCTCAAGGCTTTTATTAAGAGAAACAAAAATAGTTATTACACATGAATGGGCGGGAGTCGGGCAACAATTTTTTTTTATCATTATTATTATTTATTTATTTTAATGGAATCGAATTTTAATTTCAAATAAAACTATATTATTATAACTAAATAATTTTTAAATTCATGTACTATTTAAGAATTACTTAATGTTATAACTATTATCCAAATGTTATTATATAATGTTGTATCTATTTGTTTATTTCATTATATGACTTGATATAAGTAAATAACCACTAACAAATTTTTTATAGTCTGGTATTAATATTTTATTACTATTATTACATTTATTTCTTATTTCTTAGACCAATAGAAGTTAATCGTAATTAATCATAATGTCAGGTTTAATTTTATTATTAATACTAGATTCGGTTTGATCTAACTTCATTTCCTAAAATTTTATTTATTGCTAAATAATCCTTAAGTTGTACTCTTAATAAAAATTACATTTTGCTATTACTATCCTATAATTATTATTATCCAAATGATATTTGCAATAACTCTTAATTTTATAATAATTAATATTATATAGTATTATCATTTGCTTATTTTATCAAAAGTTATTGTCTTAATTATATTACCATTTTCATTATTCTTTTATCAATTTTTCCTATTTGGTTACTAGCGTAATTAAAATATGTCCGAATAACTATCTAATAATGATATTTAGTTTAATTTTATTAAACCCTAATGTTGTAAATATAATTCTACTTCCACATAAAGATTGATATAATAGATTTTATTTATTCATATTGAATCTGTACACTATATCTTGTTAAATATTGGCGTTGGTAATTTAATATGATTTAAATTTTAAGTCTACATAAAATTTTAATATTTCTTGATAGTCTTTAGATTTTGGTATTAATAATAAGTATCTTATTTATAGGCAAATTTATTCTCCTTTAAGTCTAATTTTGTACTAAGCATTCAAGTATTATAAAAATCACTTCATGTGTATAATTTAGTGAGTTAGTGAATCATTTATTGGACTAAAGATAATCTGCGTATAAGATCGTTAACAAGTTTAGTCTAATAATTTTTCATAGCTATTTAATCCTAATCATTATTTTATCGCTATATATTTATTAATGAGATTTTAATTTAAGTTATGCTCAATAAGATACTAATTTAAATTCTAACAGTTTAACTTTGTCATACTAATTTTCCATTTCAAAAGATGATTGAGTCTATTTACAAAGAGGGACCCTATCGATATATGAATTTATTTTCTTTTAATTCTAATATTACACTAAGCATCTGAATACTATTATTACTACTTCATGTCTATTTGTTTCATTTTAAAGATTTACTAGATCATTTGTTAGATTAAGGATAATTTAGGTACAAAATTACTAACAAGTTGAGTATTTTATTTTATATATTATGTCCTCGCTTCCTTAAGTCTAACGCTAACTAAGTATCTTATTAAATTTCTAGTTTAAACACAAAACATATATTTCTAATTTTATCATTAGTTTAATTTACATAGATAAACGCTATTAATTTCTATACCTATTTAATCATAATTATTATTTTTATCGTTATATATTCTTATTGAGATTTTAGTTAAATTAAGTTTAATATGATACTACCTGATAAATGTTAACGTTATTTTATCAAAATTATTTCAATATGATTTATAATCTTTTTCTAAAATTAAAATTATTATTACTGTTATTATCATCTATGATAACTATTATAGAGTCTTTATTATTAACACTAATGGTTCAACTACTATTATTCAAACTACTCTTGCAATTATTATTAAGTCCCAAAAATATTATTAACATTTATGTAATTATAAATAATTGTTGGTTCTACATATAAGTCAAGGTGCTTATGCTTCAAAAAAAAAAGTCAAGGTGCTCATTAAGTTTATATGTGATTTTCAATATTTATCAATAAAACTAATCTCATTATTTTTATAGTATTAGATTATCTACATGTTCATACTTTTTAAATTAATTATTCTCAAATCCTTATTAACAAAATTTATTGGTGTACCCTACAATTTTTACTTCATTACATATACAAACAACCAAACAAACAAATTAATCAATCAAATAAATCTTTTAATTATTGATAGCTTTTAGTGATTAAGATTTATCTCACAACCCAACCCATTTCTAAGCTAATCTAGTTCACTAACTAGCACTGGCTATTTCGATCATCTTTTCCCATATAAGATCTAATAGTGAACTCGGATACCAACTTGTAGCGCTCCCAAAGCTAGAAGCTGACTAATCCAAGAGATTAACTAAATAAAGAGGCACTAAGAATCTAAATCAATTACTTCAACATTCAATTAAAGCAATCTGCTACAAAACTTAACCCAAAAACTAGCCCCGCTCTGAAATAAATACAAGATTTCCTCTCATGTGATACATAATAATAATCATTTGGTTTACAAGTAAAATATACAACATAATAAACATAGCAGAAGTAAATCAACTAGCGAACTCAACCCTTGAAGCTTTCGTTGCGCAACTCTGATCTGTCTCTGAAACTGAAAGTGGGAAAGGGTGAGCACATCATCCCTAAAAGGGGTGCCCAGTAGGAATAACATTTAACTTTCAAGTAATCATTGAAAATGATTTGAAAACAATTCATGTTTTCCCTAACGCAAAATTAAACCAATTTCACATAGGTAAACAATCATGTATATGGATCTAACTCCTTCCAAACAATTTACTAATATGGTGACTCGTCCCGCACCTAGATAGCTATATGGTGACTCGTCCCGCACCTAGTTATTGTAATAAAAATAAGTAGGTATAAATGAAGGAGCAATATCCTATATACCACAGATGGAAACCCTCAGTTTCCAAACAATCAAATGGAAATTCTTATTTCCCGAACAATTCATGAAGTCATCAAGGCATTACAATTCCTTTCCAAGTAATGGAAAGATTAAAAGAAATAACAAAACTTCATAATTCAAAGTTAAACAATGCATGGAATGCATAAACAGGCAATGCATGAATTTATTAAACATAAACTTTGGTAAAAGAAAACAACAATAATCACAAAAGAGTTAAATATAAATTCCCACCTCTTTTGATGACAAGCCGCGCCTACCTCGAGATCCACAATCCACTGGTTCATCCTTTGAATCGATCGTTGTTAATAAAGACTAACTGTTAATCACACAAGAACTCTAAGAATCTAGCCAAAAAGGCTCACACAAGAATCATAGAAATCTATCTAATGGTTCTACACATCTCCATTATCCATTTCTTTCATATCAAAAGGTTTAATAATTCAATTAGGTTGTTTCTGTAGTCCACTAGATAAGTCTTGTGAATATCTACAACTTTTGGAGAAGAAACCAAAGGTCAATTCGGACCATAAGGGGTCCAAACATCAGTCTAGGATAATTAATCCCAAGCCCAAGTCCACTAACAAGCCCATTACACAAGGCCTGGTCTAAGCCGGTCAGCTATCGGTCACTAACGGTCAACGAAAATAGTCAAGTCAAGGTTCTGGTCAAATGATCAACGAGTCAAGCCTGGTCGGGTCTAGCCACCGAGTTAACTCGGTCAAATGCACTAAGTCAGTTAAGCAGTTGAGTCGGCTAGACCGACCGCAACTGCCAAGTCCATTGCTTAGGCCATCGCCCTAATGCACAATCAAGATGCAACTTAAACATCCTACACATGCTTAAGCAGAACTACACCTTTTCCTATAACAAACAACTCCTTCATTCATAATTCAATTGTACCATATTAAATATAAATATCAACTTCATCTTTATCATTTCAATAGAACATTCAGTTCAGGTAAACTTATTCATTCACAACAATAAGCACAGGTTACCTGCAATTGCAGCTTTAATCCATGTTATGTTCATCTCAACACATTCATCTACATCTTATTCTCAATCAAACTCTCTAGATCAAACTCAATTTCAAATCACAGCTTCATTACTGCTTCCACTTCCAACTCCAGTTCCATACGCACTACTCTAATTCATACACACACACCCAACTCAATAATTCTGCACCTCAGCTCAACATAGTCAAAAAAACACAACAACACCATCACCAAAACCCAAAGTAACAGCATAAACTCCTCCACCAGATTAATACCACCACCATTCCCAATATTTCAACTTAACTCGATATCTTTCAACATCACTTTCCAGTCCCCTGAACCTGTAACTCAATCACACTGCAACTTCAATTGAGATCATACTCGATCCAATAACCACAGTTACTCATACCCATCTATTGAAATCACTCATTCATACAAACCATAACAACAACAGCAGCAACACCTTTCTTAACTCAATTTCTCAATTGAGATACACATAAATTCAACCCAAGTAACTCTGCACTTCAATTACCCATTCTAAAACAATCTCAATTCCTGCGTCTCAATTCTTAGTCCAATTAACAATCTCATAAACTCAAAATTGAACATAATGCTTTACTCAATTAACTAAGAAAAACCATTACCTCTGATTAGTTCTACTCAAGCCATTGTGATCGAATTCTTCAAACCTTGACTCCTTGAATACAACCAATTTCAGTACCATAACTAATTTCTTCTTCAAATTGTCTCTGAACAGTCTATTAAATCCTAACCCTCCAATTCTTTATCGAATTACTCTAGAACTTCAATTACACAACAACCCATCTCGAAACTAACAATGACCTTCAAACTTCATCACCAACATTTCTCAACTAAACCCTAATTCATGATTCTTCACTAACACAACTCTGCCGGATCAATTAGGCAACAACCCTCTCGATCTCCATCTATCAACAACCCAAATCACTTATCAATTTCAACATGAACTCAACATCAATCTCTAAACCCTAATTCTTTGATTAATCATCGAACCCACTTCAACACTTAAGTTGAACACCAACCCGTGATTCTTCATCAAGCCCTAACTCTAAATCTTATCTTAAGTCTTCAAAACATCAATCAAACCTATAAACCTTAATTCTGTTTTCATAACATCACCCAAACTTCACCTTCCCGAAATCAATAAACATCAACAGTACCCTCATCTCTTCATCAGCATCTTCTAATTCATCTGCTCTAACTCATCGATTGTCTCTCTCTCTCAAACCAACTCTAAGTCACATGCAGAGAAGGAAGAACATGGGAAAGAGAAGAAGGAAAAAGAAGAAGGAGAAGAAGAAAAGGAGATACGATTTTATCTACTAGATTGGGATAAGACCAAGCAGAACTGATTAAGGCACCCAAGAAATGGATAAGGGCAGCCCCAATCGGTTTAATTACAAAAGACTATTTTTCCCTTCTCACGATTTGAGTGATTTATTCTTCGTCTGGTATCCGAATGACACGTACGAGTATTCCATCTCGCACAAATTTTCGTGATCTATCTAGTGATACTAATTTCGTATCTAAATCATTGTTAGATTAATTTCTATTAATTAACGTTCGTGTTACACTAATCGAGTAATTAACGACTAAGACGTCTCTTGACTAGTCTAATAGCGTTGACAAGCTTGAGGGTCTTTACAGGACTATAGTACAAACCAGAATTCATTTTGTATTGAAGCACAATTGGATTGCTAAACGTACTCATACAAGGTAATTAAGTAAATGAAATAGTTCACAAGCCGGCTGAGGAGATCTATATCCGTATGAAACTGGTGGATCAGACGAATGCGACCCGCAAAGCGTTAGCGGAAGGCCATACTATCAGTAGGAAAAACAAAAGACAACACCATGAAGTAAAAAAAAAAAGGAGAGGGAATTAGTTGTCAATGACAACAATAAGATATAACATGGGATGGAATATCAAATACCTCCATAGAATCACATGACCATGAAATCAACTAAGCATTATTTGAGACATTTTCGCTCAAATACTTTTTGTACAATATTTTATGCTTGAGAAGGTGAGCTTGTGGTTTTGATTTGGCTCCCTTTATAAGCTTTCATGACCATAGAAAAGATCCTAATTTAACTATAAGAACATCATGATAACACACTAAACACGAATCAAAGTAAAGTATGAAAAGCTATTCAAGATTTTGAAACCATAGAAAATATTAAAAAAATCTTTGATCGAGATGTTATACACGAAGATCTTTGAGAAATTATTGCACCTGAAGGTCTTCTACACAATATTAAAAAGAAAGGAACTTCAATTAAAACCCTAACAAAGAAATTGAAGAAGGGAACTGGCCAATCTATCACCAAATTAACCTCTAATAATTCAAATAGAATCAAAGTGATGGAGTTATTATACCTGAAGATTAATCTGCACCTGAAGGACTTCTACATTCAAAAAAAAAAAAAAAAAAAAAATTAAATTCAAATCCTAACATCCAAGAAATTGAAAACAAAACAAAAAAAATTGACTTTCTAAAACCATAAATTACCTGATGAGAATTGAAATCGAAAATCGGGTTTTGAAGAAAAGGGATTTCGAAGATACGAAGAGAAATAGGGTTTGAGAAAAGGGGTTTATAGATATAGAACAGAAATAGGGTTTTGAGAAAAGGGGTTTACAGATATAGAACAGAAATAGGGTTTTGAATCACTTGTTAGTCGGGGTTTTTTTCAATCTTTGATTTATTTATTTATTTTGTCTTCGAGTTTTTTTTTCTTCTAAGAACAAGTGAGAGAAGTGAAAAAGACAACGGTGAGAGAGAAGAGATATATTGTATAGAGTCGATAGAAACGAGGATTCTCATCTATCATCGTTGGTCCAATTTTGGGCATCATCTAACCATTGCTTCTGTCGTGAAAAATCCCGCCCAAATTGTGGATCATAGAATCTTCTTTTCCTCACAGTCGTTTTACAACTCAGTTAAACCCTATGAGAATCTACATCGTTTTTCCAAAAATACCCCTCTATAAAACCACTGATATTCGAACAAGTTTTTTTTTATTTTTATTTTTTATATAAAACGACTGTGAATGACAACATGGATAAGTACGTCAGCCCAACAACAGTGGTTTTCGAAAAGCCCAGGAAGTAGTAAATAATCTATTATCCACTAGTGAAAGGAAAATACAGAGTGTAACTAGTTATCTCACTCTATTCCTAAGTCTCTTCTCCTTTTGCTGAAAGACCAACCCCTCTTCACGTGAACAAGACTGTTATTTATAGAGCTTTTGTGATACCCTCCATTTTCATTTACCCATTTTATATGTGCTTTGGGTCGGGTATCAAACGTATTCCATAATCCGTTCTTTGCTTGTTGAATTGAGACTAAATGGGAGGTTAATCTTATCTTTTTGCTTGTTATCTCACTCTATTCCTAAGTCTCTTCTCCTTTTGCTGAAAGACCAACCCCTCTTCACGTGAACAAGACTGTTATTTATAGAGCTTTTGTGATACCCTCCATTTTTATTTACCCATTTTATATGTGCTTTGGGTCGGGTATCAACCGTATTCCATAATCCGTTCTTTGCTTGTTGAATTGAGACTAAATGGGAGGTTAATCTTATCTTTTTGCTTGTTATGTTTGTTGTGCATTGATAGGAAAGTTACACATTTCTTATTTCTAGCATGTGCACAAAATTTTCATAAAGCAGATCAATAGTTAGACTTACGTTTTTAAGGCTCAAAAAACTAAATAGTTTTGTTCCACCCCTCTAGAGGTTATAGGATGGGGGTGGGAACAACCACTTAGCTTACAAGGAATTTTAAAAAGCATGGGATATGTTTACAAGGAATTTATGAACAAAAAATGGGCGAGAATGGGTTTTATTACTTTTGGAAAATGAAAAGATGGGAATTGAAATTAAAACGTAAGAAATATATACCAGAGATTTCTTAAAAGTTGAAGCTAGGGAACGAGAAGAGTTCTAAGGAAAATTTCTAGGATTAAGATAATTTGAGGTAGGTTTATAGCTCATCTTCTTTGATTTTTTTTTCATTTCAATATCTTTATTTATTTCCAATTTAAGATTAAATTCTCTTATTGGTATTATTGGGGTTGTTATTGAATTCCTGGTTACGAATTGAATCGGTTGTTTATTGTTTCGTTATCGTGAATTATGAAATGGGAATGCTTGGTTTTGAAAACAAAATGCCTAACTTCAAATGTTTGTTCTCACTTGTTAGAGCTCAGCTCGGTTGAACCCACCAAGCGTTGGTATGTCAAGTTTGGTTGTCATATTTTAGTGAACCAAAACTTATTTAAAGAGTCGCTTGATTATGTACTAGAGTCAACTTCGTATAGGTTATCTTGAAAGTATTAGGATATGAGACATTACAAGTATTACGTGAAGACTTGAAGAATGTGAAGAAGTAAGGAGCTACAAAGACAACATCATCCTTCCACTTGAGGTTAGTAATATTTGACTTGAACTGTTTCATTCCCTAACGTATCTTTCAAGTCGTGCATATTGAAAACATAGCGCAAAGCTATGAATGATTACACTCTAGTTAGACGTAGTATTAAGGAATACAATACGAAGTATAATGCTTATCTTTTGAACTTTGTATATAAGACATCGACATAATCGTCTCGAATGCTATTGTGATTATGTATGGGTATGAGGTGAAGATTTCATCCTAGGAAACAATGTTTTACATTCGTTTAAAGGAAGTACATTCATAAACTTATTTTGTGAATGGATAGGGAAATCGCTAGGCTTATTGGTATTGTTATTCATTGCATATCTTTTTGAACTACCAATATGTGTGATTGGTATAACCGCTCATGACTTGCTTATGTTCTTGGTAAAACTATTCACAAGGCATGACTTTTGTATTGGTATGACTTTTATTAGTGAAACCGATCTTAAGTAATCACCTGAGATGGTATGATCTATTTATTGTAATTGGTATGACCAACTCTAGTCATTAGGGAACCTATCCTAGTAAGAGGTGCAACCGATCACAAAAGGGGAATCGATCCTTGTAAGAGGTGCATCAAGTTTCTAGTTATTGGGAATCGATCCTATGAACATGTGCAACACGTTTTTAGTTATTGGGAACCGATCCTATAGACATGTGCAACAAATACAAGTTAGATACCATATATATGTGGGAACCGATCCTAGTACCTAGTCAACCAAGTTTTGGTAACTAGCGTGACTAATTCTAGTACCCACGTGGAGGTAGAACCGAAACTTGTTTTGGTTGAACCGTGAAACCCATGTTTGGTGATTTGATAGGATAATCAATCACATAGTTCTTGGAAGTCAGATGAACCAATTCTAAACTTGTTTGGAAGTGTGGCAAATTGGTTCCAAGATAGTAAATATGAAAGATGATTTACTAAGTTAAGATGTCGAGATACTTTGAACATGTGCATTAATGCTTATCTTTTATTGTTCAAAGATATTCCTTAATAGCTAAAGGAGAATCCCAGATCGAAATAAATTGAGAATCTTTTAATTAAGGTTTTTAGTTTTATATGCTTTTATTTTCCAGCAAATAAAATGCATATCTTTAGAAAATAAAAAATTGGTAATGTGCATTTACTAATTTGAGATTTTCAAATGAGATTTTCGGTCAATATTTGGACAAAGCATTTCCAGGAATTATGGAAACCGAATTTGGAAATATATTGCATGTCTTGAGAATATTTTCGGTTTTGGAAATTCCTTGGTGTCCAAACTTCATTGGTCTATAAATATTGAAGTTTGCATTTCGAGCAAACTAATCCTCGAGCCAACAAAACTACCTAGTTGTGTTGTTCTCGGTGGAGTCGCCTATTCGGAGAGGAAAGTAACCTAATTAGGCGAAATTCGCTCGGTTTAAAGACTTCTTTGGGATTGAGAAGCTCTATTAGTACCGTTGGTGGGAAACTAGATAATTGCGGTTTATTATTAGTTTTCGATTGATTTGATTGACTAACAATTGTTGAAATTTGATTGCACCTAGTTTGTTTACGCTTGAGAATCTTCTCTTCTGATATAAGATTCACTCAAACTAGATCGAAGTTTCGACGGGGATCTTTAGACTGTTTGTAGATCTAAAGACGTCTTGTGATAATCCATTGTTAACAGACTCCGTTCTGTGTGTGATTGATCACAAGAGATTCAAGTTGATTGTGTGCAGGTGTTTATTAAAGATCTAAGAAGATTTGAAGACGAAGAAGATTTCTGATTTGGTTTCATAATCTTTGGTGTGCGCAATACTTGTTTCGGCTGGAAAAGGATCCAACTATAATCGGTTTATCTTTGTGATAGGTTTGATTGATTAGTTGAGTAGATCAGCATCAATACAATTCTTTGTGATTAAAAGTATTGATTGTAAAATCTTGACAATTACTTTGGTTGTTGTTATTGGATAAATCTAAGGACCTGACAAAGGAGTTTATTGGGATAAACGGAAGAGCCTTTTGTCGAACTCATATCACTTGATTGAAAAGAGTTGTTACCGAACAGATTTGTTGTTCCTTTACTGTTTGGAATACGAACCAAAGGAATTATTCCAAGTGCATGACTTATTGTAAGTTGGAGGCGCAGGGATACAGACGGAAATAGGTGAACTATAGGTTTAGTCTTTTGGTCTCAACTATACGAAGTTGGTTTAGACTTTATATAGCGGCTTAATCCTGAGAGTATTCAATTCTGGACAAGCTCCCGGGGTTTTTATGCATTTGCGGTTTCCTCGTTAACAAAATCTTGTCGTGTCTTTTAGTTTCCTATTTCCGCAATTATAATTGTTTTTATTATAATTAGAAGTAAAATACACAAATGTTAATTCCCATTTACTTGATAGTAATCTTATTTTATTTGGTTAAGTCCGAACCTTTTATCAAGTAAAAATACTTCATTGTTGTATTGTCTCGATCTTGTATCCATAGTCAATCACGCAAGTTATCTTGTTGTCGTATTGTCTCGATCTCGTATCCATAGACGATCACACGAAGTGTGAATCGATTAGTTGTATTGTCTCGACTCAGTCCATAGACAATCACTTTCAGAGAAAGGACTTATAGGTGGAAAAGTTTTAGATTGAGGTATATTTGGGTACCGTCGTCTTTTCATCATTGTGTTCTTTTGGAATTTAAGATATTTTTCTAAATACTTGTTAGAACTTTGATTTCTTTTAACCAAGTTTTAAGCCAACTATTTTTCTCTCCATAGTTGTACTCATGAACCCGTAGTTCTGAATTCAGTTGACAACTTGACATGCAAATCTCATTCAATATTTTTGTGTTAATGAATAGTTCGCTTGTTTTATATCCGGAAACAGTGACTTTATATGTATGAAGCCTAGTTATTTTTAAATGACAGACAACTCCATATGAGTATATACGATAAGGTTTTTTGTGATTGTTTGTGGATTATGATATCAGTTGAGTTTTTATGTGAATGAACCTTTTATGTTTGTTTGAAAATGAGAAAAACTTATTGAGTTCATGTCTTCCGTTAGTTGGAACATAGTTCCATCTTACGCCGATTAATGATCCCCGATATAGTGAAATGGGTAATGGTCTGCATGGGAAATTAGCTTCCCGACCATCGATGATGGTTGTCCGTGCCGAAAAACGGTAGGTGGGTGTACAAACCAAGGTTTTCGTGCCGTGTACTCAATGTATCGAAATTTAAATGAATTGACTTGTTGAAAACTTTATTGGTATAGTGAATTTTATTTGTTGAATACACTGTTTTCTATTCAAAGTTTTATTCTCGTTTCTTTACATTTAATCCCTTATGTTTTTCCAAGATTTCTTCCGCATCTCTTTGAGGATGAGAACGTAAGCCTATTGAGCCGTCATCTCACTCCAATTGACGTTTTTCAGATTTCATCGAAGGACGAAGCAAGTAGCAGTTTCCTAGTTTAAAGTGTGCATTGTTCATATGTATTTCGCTTGGATGTTTCTCCTGAGATTGATGTTGGAGACTTAATCATATTTTATACTTTCTTAGAAGTTTCTTTACTGACATTTGAAAGTATTTAAGCAATGATGATTTTCATTTGAGAATTAGATTGAAATGAACGTTGAAAACTTGGTTTTACTGTCAGTTTATTGTAGTCTTTTCCCCTTGAGAACTGGCATCATTTGGCAGTGGTTTAGACATGATTTCTTATGGAAACTTTTCATCTATATCTTGTTTATAATGGATTTAAAGGGTTTGGTGTTTCGACTTTACGTTTAGGAGATTTGGCCTCTATTGTACGACACTTCAAACTGAAAAATGTAGGTGACAGTTCTGTGACCTACTTTTCCCACTCTATTGATCGACCATTTGAACTTGGAATCTGGATTTTTAAAATGCACATGTGTTTATGGGTGAAAACTATTCCTGTCGGATTTGGTAATTTGGGGTGTGTGGATGAGGAATGAATCTAAACCCTAAACAAATGCACTACGCGGTGAGTGCTTGTGATTCGAGAAATCAATCTGTACAACTCTGGCCTAAACCAAGAAATGGCCGTTCCAGACTTGCTTCGGTCACAAAGTGAAGGAGATGGGGTTGATCTTAGGGAGGGAAGCGAAGAAGGTGTTGAGATTGTGAAGGTATAGGCTTGTTTATGACTTGTAACAGAAAGTTGAGCAGGCTTACGATTGATTCAAGCAGGCTTTGAGTGTTTGAATACGTTTTGTATTAACACTTGGTTTCTGTCTTGTCTTGACTTGTTCTTGTTGTTGTTTGAAAAATAGGGAGGAGAACCTATTTATACAAGTCATTTGAGCCTTATTCACGTCTCTCGTGGGAAGTGGAGGAAGTGGAGTGATGGAGTAGTGGAGTTGTGTCTTGGTGTTACACGACCAGTCTTGCCCACTTCTCTGTATCTCTAACCGTCCATGACTTCCGACACGTTCTTATGATGGCGCGTTGCACACGCGCACGCTGTAAACCGCCAGACCAATACCCCAGTATGTATCCCCCAGTTTGTGACATGATTGATGTCTTGAGTGTGTGGATCGTGGGACCCACAGAAAGTAGCATGTAATGCTAGACTAAATAACTAAATTATTTAGGAAGTCGATACTTGTGAAGTATCGTGTATATTCTATGCAGGTATTGCATCGAGTATATTCAGCATGTATGAAACATCGCTGTTTTTTAAGGCTTACCGGAGTAAGTCACAAATTTAAGCGTCTTAAAATAGCATCATGTCCAGCCATCTTCGAGTGATCGTTTGGAGGCTATACAGGTAAGCCCTGACTTGACCGATCACTCCATGTGGAAGAGTGGTGGACGGTGATTGTGGTGACGCCTCATTGATAGCCTAACTCATGTCTTAGGCTGTCCGCCCAAGCTGGTAAAGTTGGACGGACGAGATGACTTGCAACCCTCATCTGCGACCGTGGGGTTTAAGAGGTACGCAAGTTCCTTCTTTCAGCTTGGTCGAATCTAAGCATGGGAAGTGTTTTATAGAGGACCGATCACGCATGTGTGTAGACGACACGCTGGTGTCCATGTTTATACTTCACTATCCCACGAAGGTGCGATCTAGGCCACTCAAGTTTCTAGGTAAAGAAGAGCGGTTGAGATCGATTTGCAACGTAAATCCCATCTGCTGCAAAGAAGTTGGAAACCGCGCACCATGCTTACTTCGGGCGCGCGTTTCGAGACATCCGGCCATGGTTGGCCTTGGTCGACCGGTCATGTGTGTAGGTGGTCCCACGATGATCATGTTGACATGCTCAGGACCTTTTAAGTCTACATCTACACCCTTCGTCCAAGCTTGCGAAGATGGACGCTCGTGATCGATTAGCGACACATGTAACATGCCGCAAACCCTAATTAGGGTTTTGGATCGGTCGTGTGTACACGATTCCAACCTAATGGTTTGGAAAGCTATGCTCCTCCTTTGGGGAGGCCGACCATGTGGGGCCCACATTGGGCCGGTGGTGATCACGCCAATACCTGTCTGACGGCTGGGGATCTGATCTAAGCCATCCAAACATGCCGGTGAAGTTGGATGGTCGGGATCGATTTAAGACCCTTAGTGGAATTTCCTACGACACTTAAAGCATCACACCGACCAAACTTTGGGTAAGCGTTTGCTCCTTCCCGGCTAGGTCGTGAGATGGTCGGTTATGCAGGTAGAAAGGGGGCCCGCCGGTGTTCATAACGGTGCCTGTACGACCGGGAATGGGGCGATCCGCGCCGTCAAATAGCGCTGGCGAAGATGAACGGTCGTGATGTATTTGAGACTGCCGTAGGCAGCCTTTGTTCATACGAGCTCCTCCAAGTCGTTCCATACCAGCTTGGACATCCAACTCCAGGACGGTGTTTGGTGGTTGTTTGGAGGGAGTGACTTGCACTTGACCGGCCATGACACTAAGGGGCCGTGGTGGTCATTGATGTGGCTGCTCGCTCCGCTAGGGTTTGTCCAGTCAATTTGGTTAAATCGTGCGGACAACTTGCGTGGTCATGATTGTTTCTGAGACTGATATGGACAGTCCAGATTCAAAATATGCTCAATCGGGCTAGTATAACACACCGAGAGTTGTAGCCTGTATGGGTATTTCGTTCATGCTTCATTATTAATGCTTGGAGATTCGTGTTGCTCTGCTGAGAACAACACTCAGACGTCATGCCGCACCGGTAATGAGTACAGAAAATACGAGGCTGGTCATGCATTAATTAATAATGCTGTAAATTCACAGGGTATATGGGATTGTTGCTACATGCTCCAACCTGGATGAATTTCGTGTATTTAATTCACGAGAATCTTTGGGATTGTTGTCACATGCTCCATTCTAGGTGAATTAGTAAAGTGAAGAAGTATTCATCACTTATTAAATGGCTTTATCTTTTGCAAGGTGTCGGCGCATAATTTGGGCTTTTACAATTTTAGCCTTAAATGAAAATCCACCATCAACAACATGAAAGGTGGTTCTGTCTAAAGTGGGGTAAAGCTTTGAATTCCAACTTCTAACGAAG
Source organism: Papaver armeniacum (assembly GCA_023531295.1). NCBI lineage: Eukaryota > Viridiplantae > Streptophyta > Magnoliopsida > Ranunculales > Papaveraceae > Papaver > Papaver armeniacum. The sequence goes on from JAJJWW010003400.1 coordinate 348,439, forward strand.
TCTGTGGAGCCTCGACAACGCAGGCTGTCTGAGACGTCAGCTTTGCGACGTTTCTGCCCAGTTTTCATTATGTACCAATTTAGTTTCCTATATTTTTGTGCTTAGAATTTTACACTTATTAATGAGGTGCAGATGAACTCTCTAATGAAATTATTTCAGGCCTGGATATTAAATTATAGGCTTAAAAATGTAAGCCAAGAAGTAGGTTTAGGCTTTGATACCCGCCCATAACACCTAGAATTTGGATCAATCTATGATCTGAATATTGGGGTGTTACAACTTTGGATGGGGCCCGCTGATTTCAGCTTCGGTATCCAGGATCGAGGACCGCTGAAATCCTTGTATCTTTTTTCTCATTTCCTCGATCTCTTGGGATCGCATGCTTCCTTGAAAGCTTAACACGTGGAAGATAGGGTTAGGTAGGGTGGTTGAACAAATTTAATGCTAAGTAGACTCTTCCTGCACGCGTGTAACAGCTCTTTAAAGCTGGCCCGTCACATCATAAACTCGTGGAAGCGTCCTAGCCGTTCATTCATATTCGTCCCGTGATCTGTGAAAGAAGAAGATAAATGTTCCAATGTATCTCACGTATCTTGAATATCGTACCCCGGCTCGTTCATGCATTATTTAAAAATTCATATCTTGAATATCTCACGTATTTTAAAAATTCATACTCGGCTCATTCATGCATTATTGCTAAGTACACCTACACCATTTTCTCGGGGCATACTCTGTGGTGGCCCATTTCCCAAAAGTTGAATATCCATTACTAATCCATTGAATTCAGCTGAGAAAAGTCGTGAATTGAAGTAATGAAAATAAAATATTTTCTAGGAATTCAATAGATGAATATTGCACTAAAATTAATTAATCAATGGCTCTACACTAGCAGGCAATCTGTCTAGGAGCATTATATTTATTCGAGAATCGAGGTATGAGATAGTGGAAGCATCATACTCGTCATGAATGTTTATATTGCATAGTCAGCGAATATTTGCTCTATACTAGTGGTTAATCCATCTAGGAGCCGTCCAATCATTCTCAATTCTATACAAAAGTGAATACTGGAATTGCTCAGTGAAAATGGGGGGGGGGGGGTCTAACAACCACACCCAACAATTCGTTTGGAAATCTGAGAGGACTTACTCCAATATACTTTCTAGAGAATCAACTAGACAGTCAGACTCGATCTAGAGTTTAATATCTCTAACTCTTAATTCAATTCGCAATCAATCGCCAAAATGGTAAATCGTGAGCCCGATTGAATATAAGAGGAGTAACTTGAACGGTACCAAAGACCAATGTTCAAGTGTCAATCAATGTAAATCAACAACCAAAGGTTGATATTCTAATTGATTGATCTTAACGCACAACCTATGATATTTCAATTATATAACAAAATATAATGCGGAAAAGAAATAACACAAACACTAGAATTTTGCTAACGAGGAAAACCGCAAATGCAGAAAAACCCCGGGACCTAGTCCAGTTTGAACACCATACTGTATTAAGCCGCTACAGACTCTAGCCTACTACCAATTAACTTCAAACTGGACTTTAGTTGAACCCTACTCAATCTCACACTGATTCAAGGTACAGTTACGTTCCTTACGTCTCTGATCCCAGCAGGATACTACGCACTTGATTCCCTTAGTTGATCTCACCCACAACCAAGAGTTGCTACGACCCAAAGTCGAAGACTTGATAAACAAATCTGTCTCACACAGAAAAGTCTATAGATTGAATAAATCTGTCTCCCACAGAAACACCCAAGAGTTTTTGATCCGTCTTTTGATAAATCAAGGTGAACAGGAACCAATTGATAATCCGGACTTATATTCCTGAAGAACAACCTAGTATTATCAATTACCTCACAATAATCTTAATCGACTAGCGAAACAAGATATTGTGGAATCACAAACGATGATACAAAGATGTTTGTGATTACTTTTATCTTGCATATCGGAGAAATTAATCTCGAGTCAGTTATTTCAATCGTACTCAATACGATAGAATCGGGCAAGATCAGAACACGCAACTACAAAGAAAATAGTTGGGTCTGGATTCACAATCCCAATGAAGTCTTTGAAGTCGTTAATGATGAGTGCTAAATAGTGCATATTTATACACCTTTTTATTGGCATTTTACTCATCTTTTGCGCTTAGAAATTAGATATTATCCCAGATTCTGTGTTTTCTTTGTTTTCAAGAATAAGTATTTGTATTAATTAATTTTGTGTTTTTAGGTAATAAATAAAGCTCGGAGAAATTGAGGAGCCAAAAGAGCGAAGACTCAGAGGCAAGTGTCTATGGAGCAGAAAGCCGAAGCCCGCGCGCGCAAACAGTTGCAACCCAACAAGTAGCAACTCATCTCAAGACATGGGCTTGAGCTAGACCCGACCCACGACCCGGATCCGAGCCCGTCCACTCCAAGCCGTCGAGATTTCTATCAGCTACATCCTACGGTCGCTCCATCGTTCACATCATGTCTTGATACTCCCGCTCCACAGCAAATCACCTCAGTTCTCCCTCGACCGTTCAGATCTTCTCCAGCTAGATCCTACGCTCGCTGATGCCTTCCCATCGACACTTCGCTGTGCCCGCTCAACACCCAAACTACCTAACCCTATACCCTCTCGACCAACTCTACCATTTCTGTTTTCATCTTCTCTTTCTTCACCCGACAGAGAAACCAGAGCAGAGCTCTGCTCTCCCATACCTCCTTCTCCATCTCCTGTCTCCACCATCACCACCTCACCTTACCCTGACAACACCATCACCACAACAACAACAACAACAACCGCCGCTCCTCCTTCTCTAGGTCTAGTCATCTCATTCATAGCTTCTCTCAAAACCCTAGAAGCTAGGTTTGAGATAACTAGAATTAGGGTTTTCACCACAGTCGAAGCATGGAGTTGCAGAGCCGAATAGACAAGAGGAGAGCACGATTCAGAGTATGGGTGAGAGTAATTTTGTGTTTAATTTCTATTTTAAATAAATTAGGGTTTGGTATTTGGGATTTATTTGCATGTATAAATAGAAGATGTAGAAGATATTTTTGTTTATGCCTGGGCTAGCCAGAGCATCATTTTAGTGTAGTTTGTAGTATCTTAATTATGTTTTAATTCTATCAGCCAGGGTGTTTGATGAAACCCCTGTTCTTATGTTGAGTTCTCATGTCAAAATTGGTGTCTTATTGTGCTTAATTAAGAAGAGTGATTTTATCTTTGTATGGATCAATTGCATTTGTGATAGTTTGTCTTGTGATAAGACAAACTATACTAGGAATGAAGTAGAGACAACGGTTGAATTACTTAGGAGTAATTAGTTAGCCAACAAACCTAATGAGCTTGTGATAATTTGTACTTGTGAAAAGACAAGTTATACTAGGAGTGAATTAGGATAGTTCTTTGAAAAATTCCTCCACCTGAGGCCTTCAAAGGGAGGTATAAGACATGAATGGAGTATGTTAGCCTTAGCATAGAATATGAGGTGAAGTCTAACAACCCTGGTAGCTTCCCATTAGTTATAACTTATTTTTCTTTTCCTTAGTTTAGAGTCACAAAACAGCTCAGTCGCATCGACAACATACCAATATTGTGTTACATTTCATAGAAACTCAGTTTAGCATAGCCCTTGATCAACCTTAGAGCACCACAAGTCCTTGTGGGATCGACCCGTACTTGCCACGTCTCCGATAGACGCCGTGCACTTGCGGTTTATAACAAGTAGGCTAAAATCATACCATTTCCAGGCCTACCAGTTAACCTACAGGGTCTCGAAGAAACCTAAGGTTAAAGGAGAATCGACTCTAGTTTATGCAACTAGTAACACACCGGAGGTGTGGGGATTAGGTTTCCCAGTTTCTAGAGTTCTCCTTTATATAGTTTTCAAATCAGGGTTTGCAATCCAAGTTACCTTGGTAACAAAGCATTCAATATTCACCGTTAGATGAAAAACATGATTCAACCAAGCTAATATCTTTCAACCGTTAGATCAAACTTAGCTTATTACACACAAATGAAATGTACCCTCATTTAGGTTTATGTAACCGTACCCAAACGTGTACACCATGTTGGCACACAAAAATAGGTAACCGAGGTGAGCTATATGATTACTCTCATATCAACCTTATTCATCTTAACCATAACTAGTTCAAATGACTCAAATGAAACTAGTTAAAGAGCCGTTCAATTGTTATATTATCATAGAAGTATACAAGAACACAATTGAAGCAAAATCATTTTGATTCACTTGAATCAATCATGAACATTATAGCCACGATTTGCATTCCTTATTATATAACTGTTTATGTTCATGTTCATAACCGATTTTAGAACTTTAACCTTCAAGTATGCAAACATGTACGCATACTTGAAATACCCGGACCAAGATTGGGTTTCGTCAGTACACAAACGGGTACGCGAACATTCAATCCCAACAAAAATTCTCGGCCATGAACCTGTACGCCAAGTACACAAACGTGTACGCATGCTTAGGTTCCCGGATTTCTCAAACCAACAGTACGCAAACGGGTGCACATACTATGGTTCCTGGACATGGATTACATATGTGCAAGAGTGCACAACATGACATATCCAATAATGGTTAAGTGTTCTAAACTCTTATTTCAATCATTGAAACTTTCTTAGAGGATGACAATAGCCTTTTTCACACACTATTAGCATCAAAGCAATTTTCAAGATATTGAAATAACCATAACGAAACATTCCAAGACTACACCAAATGATTGTATCACACAAACCATGTAAGATGTTACTCGGCAATTTTCACATGATATAAGATGAACTTGGTCGAAGCGAAAGCTTGCCAACACATATTTCGAGAAATATGTAAGCGAGATAAACTCAGCTCGAAATCTCAAATGTGTATATAGAAAACTATATCGTAATACGACTTATGTCTCAATATAGGAGATAGAGTAGAAATAGACTTTCCAAGTGATATATGAGTTTCAGTCTCCACATACCTTTTGTCGATGAAGTTCCACAAGATCCCCTTAGTAGTTCTTCATCTTCAAATGATGAACGCCGTGAAGTCTAAGCTCAACTACACAATCTATGTCCTAGTCCGGGACATCTATAAATAGGATAGAAATCAAGACTTATAGTTTTGATCACTAACATTGAAAAACATGCTTGAGATAGCAACGCATGCGAGTTCGACCGAGCAAAGTGCTCTAACAATCTCCCCCTTTGTCAATTTTAGTGACAAAACTATCAATACATATGGATTACAAAATAATTAAAATTGTAGCTTCTCATCCAAATGCTTGATCTCCTTGGCATCTTCAACACGACTCGAAAACTTTGTCACTTCCAAGTACTCCATGATTCTAAACGTGTTCAACTCAGCATCATAGTTGTTGAAGATCCGTAGCGATAACAATGAGAAAACAAATGCTCTCAATCATTGTTATACAGTGTCATAGTATTATTACACAAAGATCAAAGTTCAATTGTATCACAACTTTGACAACAATACTATGGTGATATGTATCACTCCCCCTTAGTCAATACTTCATCTCGACATGAAAACCACTCCCCCTTACATAATGATCTGTAAACCATATGTATTTGTAGTATGAAACTACACATTGATTTTCCCCCTTTTTTTTGTCAATATAAATTGGCAAAGGTACGAAAACTAGTGGGATCCTCATGAAATCTTCATAGAGATACTTCATGACCAAAAGAGAATAACATACCAACTTATTTAGATGCAATCATAAAGTCGAAGCTAAATACATTCATCAAGGAGTTTATAAAGATACAAGATAACCCCTGTAATATTCCACATCCGCACTCCCTACAAAGATTTGGCAATAAAGCACAAGTTTAAAAAGAACTCTCCCCCATAATATGTCATTCCCGAAAAAACAACAAAGGCGGCCTTGCTTTTACAAGAAAAGAAGGATTTCTTTGGATATAACCAAATCACATGAAAACATGGATTTGAATCCAAAAATCTCAATTGAATCAACCACAAAAATGATCAATTCAATTGGCCATGCTCGACATAAAAGAACTTACGGAGCAACACAGTATATGCACAACAATGTGGATCGGAGATCGACCAATACTGCGGAATATACAAGGATTCATTTTATTTTTCATCACTATTTGCACAATGAAACATAATAGGCTTAATCCTCGTAAACAAAAGTGCATCCTTTCTTTCATCAAAATTTGCATAATGACATAAAAGGCTTTTACTTTTGTTTGTAAAAAGTTCATTCTATCTTTTATCAATATTTTCATACCGACGTAATAGAGACAACTTTTGAACAAGTATGGGACAGTCACAGGTTCACGGACGTAAACAACATATCCCATAAAAATTTGCAATATATAAAATCATAAAGATTAAAATTGCAAAAATCATCTTCCAAAAAACTTAGAATTTAAATAAATAAATCTAAAAACATGAAGATGAAAACGTTGGACATAGCTATGTGTACTCACAATAATGGCTATTCCAAACCCTAGTAATCCTTCTAAAAACACAAAAATAAATTCTCATAAGAAGTTTCCTAGACATAATAAATCAAAAACAACTATAAAACCAAAGAGCAATCACAAGCGATAATCAGAGTTCTGGTACGGAAGCTCCACTGGTTCCAAGATCTTCAAGCTTGTGACAGACAGAATTGACAGCTTCTTCAGATACGGCAATAAGACGTGTCTTCATTAGAGCAAGTTCGGTGTTAACCTTTATCAATTCAGTTCTTAACCCATCTAGCTCTTTTAGAGTGTTAACAAGCAAAAGTTTTGCATCGTTAAACTGGCCGATAAAGTTTTGAACAACTTCATTAGAAATCTCTTCATCATCCTCAATATCTGACAAGTTATTGGGAGATTGAGAAGACGTGTCATCAACTTCCACGAGAGTTTCTTTCTCCTTCTCCTTGAGTGAGAGACCAAAACCCTTATCAAGAAAGCCTCTTGGAAAATAACAAGTTCCCTGAGGTGATGTCATTCTTGAAAAAAAGTAGCCTGAAGTATGCGTTCTTTTCATAAGTCGGGTTTGGTATTTATAAGGTTTCACATAAACCAAAAGATTAGGGTTTTCAAAGTCGGTTCGTGACATGTAACAAGGATACCCGTACGAACACAAACTTGGCCCATTAAACATAGACGACTCAAAAGAGAAAGACTCAATTAATTTGACTATACAACAATAATGTTTGCATGTGTGACAAAGCTCACAGATCTTAGCTCAATAAAAATTGTATTCTTACAGGAGAACAATTTTTAGAGTAAGAGTGGCAATTTTGACACAGCAAAAAGATTTAAGATTATGACAACAATTATTTGTCAAAAAAACATGTCAAAAAAACAAAGTACAAATACTTAAGAAGAAGTGTTCGTCAATAATCATCTAGCTAAGAACAATAAGAGAATAGCATAGAAAATCAGAGAAACATTTCGCCATCAAGTATACCTGAATAAATCTCACTATGTCAGGGTTTTTATTGAGAGTGAGGTTTCAACCTTGTGATTAATTAGCACAAGTATGAACCTTGAGCTCATTAAATCAACGTTGTTTCCGGTTAAACCTCTTTTTCCTGATCTTTGGAGGAAAACCATTATGATGTGAAAAGTTATCATAAAATTTACTATCATCAAAATATGACGCATAGTGTTAATTCTTACCTGAAGAATTTTGGCCAGAGGGAATTGATGACTGGAGATAATTTCTTTATATCCTTCAATTATCCTTTTTAGGTTGATTTCCATTTCTCCATTGCATACTTCTTCCGTACCTTTTTCACACCATTAACAACATAATCTCCCTTCTTAATTGAAGAATCTTAATGAGTTTTTCTTGACAAAAAAGTGTTGGGGAGTCTGTTAAGTTCTTGAACATTTGAAGAACACCTCGATTGACTTTCTGGTAGAATACACGGGGTGAGTACTAAAACCAATTGGTTTAGACATACGAATGTCGGTTGCACCTTTAAGAATTAAATCTAAGGTGTGTTGAAGACGAATGAAAGAATTGTCATTCAACCTAAATTTCTTCTTTTGTTCACCATGACCTTTTGAATTACAAAAGAGACATATTTTCTGATCACCTGAGTGATTAGAAGGAACAGACTCAACACCAATGTTGGGAGACTTCTTCCTTCCATTTGATGTGGATATTCCTTGATTAGAGGAATACATGGCACATCCTTTTGACACGGGGAAGGGATTTTGGTTTTGCTTCAAACCGATTCTTTTATAGTCGGATCGGAGGCAACATGTATGGTGGACTCTTTGGAAAAATCTTGTAAGGAGAGTTTACTTAAGAGATGTTTAATTTCCAAAGCATCCTTTTTGAGTTTTTTCTCAAGTAGAGTTCGTGAAGAAAAGAGGCGAGACATTTTCCTCTTGAAGGACCTTTAGAAGAGAGTCACGCTCATTTACCATACCAACAAGGATATTGTCTTTGTGTTTAAATCGGTTGACATCATCAGCCTGGATTCTAACGAGTTTTAGAATCACTGCACTCTCTTTGGATGCATTCCTTTCATCTTGAGTCGAGACACATCGAGAAGGTAGTGAGGAAAACACGTGTCAATGTACGTATGTTTCCTTGGGACACAAGGTTCTTCTATATTCAAGATCGACAAATCTTTCTCTTTAATAGACTTCAAAGAAACAAAACTTTTATTTATGGCGATGCGTTTATCAGAGAAAATATCGTCCATCCTCAGATCGCTACAAACACATACTTATAAGGTCTTTAACGTGTTTTGCTTCCGATACCAACCGAAAATGCGGGGTCTAACAACCACACCCAACAATTCGTTTGGCAATCCGAGAGGACTTACTTCAATATACTTTCTAGAGAATCAACTAGACAGTCAGACTCAATCTAGAGTAAAGTATATCAAAGATTTAAATATCTCTAACTCTTAATTCAATATGCAATCAGCAAACAGAAATATGCGAGCCCGATTGAATATAAGAAGAGTAACTTGAACGGTACCAAAGACCAATTTTCAAGTGTCAATCAATGTAAATCAACAACCAAAGGTTGGATATTTTAATTGATTGATCTTAACGACACAACTTGTGATATTTCAATTATATAACAAACTATAATGCGGAAAAGAAATAACACAGACATCAGAATTTTGTTAACGAGGAAAACCGTAAATGCTAAAAAACCACGGGACCTAGTCCAGTTTGAACACCACACTTTGTATTAAGCCGCTACAGGACTCACAGCCTACTACCAATTAACTTTGAACTGACCGTAGTTGAACCCTACTCAATTTCACACCGATTCAAGTTACATTTGCGTTCCTTATATCTTTGATCTCAGCAGGATACTACGCACTTGATTCCCTTAGTTAATCTCACCCACAACCAAGAGTTGCTATGACCCAAAGTCGAAGACTTGATAAACAAATCTGTCTCACACGAGAAAAATCTATAGATTAAATAAATGTCTCCCACGAAGAAATACCCAAGAGTTTTTGTTCCGTCTTTTGATAAATCAAGGTGAACATGAACCGAGTTGATAATCCGGACTTATATTCCCGAAGAACAGCCTAGTATTATCAATCACCTCACAATAATCTTAATCGACTAGCGAAACAAGATATTGTGGAATCACAAACGTGAGACAAAGATGTTTGTGATTACTTTTATCTTGCCTATCGGAGAAATTAATCTTGAGTTAATTATTTCAATCGTACTCAATACGATAGAATCGGGCAAGGTCGAGTAACACGCAACTACAAAGAAAATAGTTGGGTCCGGCTTCACAATCCCAATGAAGTCTTTGAAGTCGTTAACCTACGGAGGTCTCGAAGAAACCTAAGGTTAAAGGAGAATAGACTCTAGTTTATGCAACTAGTAACACACAAGAGGTGTGGGGATTAGGTTTCCCAGTTGCTAGAGTTCTCCTTTATATAGTTTTCAAATCAGGGTTTGCAATCCAAGTTACCTTGGTAACAAAGCATTCAATATTCATTGTTAGATGAAAAACCTGATTCAACCAAGCTAATATCTTTCAACCGTTAGATCGAACTTATCTTGTTACACACAAATGAAATGTACCCTCATTTAGGTTTATGTAACCGTACCCAAACGTGTACACTATGTTGGTTCACAAATAGTTAACCGAGGTTAGCCATATGATTACTCTCATATCAACCTTATTCATCTTAACCATAACTAGTTCAAATGACTCAAATGAAACTAGTTAAATAGCCGTTCAATTGCTATATTCTCATAGAAGTATACAAGAACACAATTGAAGCAAAATCAGTTTGATTCACTTGAATCAATCATGAACATTATAGCCACGGTTTGCAAAGATTGCATTCCTTATTATATAAATTTTTATGTTCATGTTCATAACCGATTTTAGAACTTTAACCTTCAAGTATGCAAACGTGAACGCATACTTGAAATACCCGGACCAAGATTGGGTTTTGCCAGTACACAAACGGGTACGCGAACTTTCAATCCCAACAGAAATTCTCGGACATGAACCTGTACGCCAGTACGCAAACGGGTACGCATACTTAGGTTCGCAGATTTCTCAAACTAACAGGTACGCAAACGGATGCGCATACTATGGTTCCCGGACATGAATTACATATGTGCAATAGTGCACAACATGACATATCCAATAATGGTTAAGTGTTCTAAAATCTTATTTCAATCATTGAAACTTTCTTAGAGGATGACAAATAGCCATTTTCACACACTATTAGCATCAAAGCAATTTTCAAGATATTGAAATAATCATAACGGAACATTCCAAGACTACACCAAATGATTGTATCACACAAACCATGTAAGATGTTACTCGGCAATTTTCACATGATATAAGATGAACTTGGTCGAAGCGAAAGCTTGCCAACACATATTTCGAGAAATATGTAAGCGAGATAAACTCAGCTCGAAATCTCAAATGTGTATATAGAAAACTATATCGTAATACGACTTATGTCTCAGTATAGGAGATAGAGTAGAAATAGACTTTCCAAGTGATAGATGAGTTTAAGTCTCCACATACCTTTTGTCGATGAAGTTCCACAAGCTCCCCTTAGTAGTTCTTCGTCTTCAAATGATGAACGCCGTGAAGTCTAAGCTCAACTACACAATCTATGTCTTATTCCGAGACATCTATAAATAGGCTAGAAATCAAGACTTATAGTTTTGATCACTAACATTGACAAACATGCTTGAGATAGCAACGCATGCGAGTTCGGCCGAGCAGTGCTCTAACACTCAGTATAAATGATGGAATATGCAAAATATTAAAAGCTCAGCTGAGAGGATTTTATAATTGCACATTCATGCATGTTACAAGAGTCTACACTCTCAATCATAGATCATCGTGACATGAGCTTTCATGTCTAAATTCTAAAATATGAATTTCATATATTCGATGCAAGCTAGGTCGAAATACACAAAATTATGATTTTATGATTTTAGCTTTTATTAAAAATCAACAAGACTTAAGCCGATTATGTTATACTCATATTTTTGGAAAGGGTGTTTGGAATTATGGCGAAAAGACCCCTTCTTGATTCTTAGGAAGAAAGGTGAAATCCACCAACCCCTACCCAAGTTGAGAGATTTCGTACGATGATTGGTTAATTTTGATAAGGAATAATCCACATTGGGAACAAGATGAATATTTGGTCCAGGAGGCTCGTGATGAAGTTGATTACCTTTCTTTGTTTAACAAGATTTACTAAAATTTGGGTCGGGTGGATTTAGGGCTTTAGGTAGGATGCTACTGTTGATGAATATCTTCCTTCCCAACCTCCACCATAGACGCACCGATGTATTATCGTATCCCTATTAGTCAATTCGGTTCATTGTCGGTTATACCACCAATTTATTGGGAAGTAAAAGATTATATCTTTAGATTGAGATATTATTAGTGTTCCAATTAGTAATTAAGGTCTCGAATGGACTAACCTATGTTGGAGGGTACATGGTACACAGTGAGTCATATCAATGTCAGTTGAACGATTATAACCATCTTTTATAAGGATTTCAAAGATTTCATTATTACTCTGGCATATTCCAGTCATGGTGGTGTAGGTCCAAGTCATGGTGGTTTAGGTTTAAGTCCTGGTTGTGTAGGACGTTCAAGTCCTGGTGATATAAGTTAGCGAAGTTTGAGACAACGTGGAAGTCATCATGAAAGTCAAAGAAGTTTGAAATATAGTTTTACTCCAAATGTAGTGGTAGATAGTTCTACTCCAAAACCTAATGCTAGATACTCAAGTACTAGCGGTGATGAAGTCAATTACATGGAAATAACTCATGGATGTTTGTTTAACCAATTGCCAACTGACACTATGAATCCTGGTGGTGGCTTGAACATTGAAGCATCTAGGGCAATCTACTTTTATACCCTAATTGCGTCAACCACATCAGCATTTCGTCCATTTCAAGGTCACCCATTTCAAGCACACCCATTTCAAGATTGTTATCGTGTTCCCCTCCGCATGAATGATCCCTCTCAGGTTACTTTTCAAGGTTCGAAGATATCGATGGGATGGATCTTTGATGATCAAGGAAATGGTCAGGGAAATCCTTAGATTATGGAAGTAATTTAATTCAATCTTTGTAATATAATTGTTTTGTTTTTATTAATGAAATTTGTCTTAAAATTAATGTTAAAACTAAATCGGTTTTATATTTCATTAAGTTTTAATTAAAAAAACAAAGTCGCGAGACATAACATTTTATCAAAATTAAATACTTGCACATGAATCTTGTAGAGTTCACATCATCCATCATGCTTAAATCCTTTTATTTGGCTTCAACAAATTTGGAATGAGCTCTAATTTTTAGAAAAATAGATAAATAAGTTAATATGATTTTAACTAAATAAAACCGAGGCGTTCAAAAGAAAAAATTTCTTAAGATAGTCATTAGTTTATAGATGAACAATCCGGGATGATCCCCCTTTATCACCCACAAAATTTTCATGCATATTCTCTCACATCGTTATTGATAAAGGAAAATCTATTTTGAGGCTCTTATTTCTTCTTCTTGAATTTTATTACCAACTAACATCATAAACCTTTGAAACACATTGTCCCATAAATTAAAAGTGGTTAAATTGAAATCTCCTTTGCTTGCAACAAATATCTAGTATCGAATAAGATAAACATCTTCTTCTCAAGTGAAGCGAGCACTAGCCATGTCAAAATGAATTTGAAGTAGAGATGGTATAGGTTGAATGAAGTTGAAGCAAAGTGTTCGTAGGAGGTGGATTTTCGACTGTTGGATGATGAACCACTGGGCGATGACCATAACGTCGAGCGATAGTCTCTATATCGCAACTGGATAAGTGTTAAATATCACGTAACCAATATGATTGCCACTTTGCTATGACTTACTGGGTGCAAAAGCGAAAAACCATGCAATATGCCTAATGCATAGGAACGACCTTACTATTCTATTTCTAGTAGAGAAACAATGTTGAATGCATTTTCAAATAAAATAAAAAAATCTCGGAGGAGGTTTATTTCTCCGGAACTGTTTCCGATTTAATTAAATTGCTTGGGGTAGCACTATTAATATTTTAATAGAATAATATAGTAAGCAGATTTTTTAGAAAATTTTCGTTTCTTGCGGGACAATACATAGTTGTGTTAATGTAGTTTGAGTTCAAGAAAAGTAACAATCAAGCAAGCTCAACCAGATGCTGGAAGTGTTGTAAATGTGTAAACAAAATGTTCTCATAGTTAGCTTATGGGATAATATATAGTTGTGTTAGTGTAGTTTGATTTTAAGGGAGGATGTTGAGTTTTAAATTCAAACTACTAAGTTGGAGTCTTTAGGTTTCATCCAGATGCCAGCAATTGTGTAAACTAAATGCTCCCATATTTAGTTTATGGGACGATATGTAATTATGTTAATGTAGTTTGAGTTTAAATTAAAGGAGGATGCTGAGTTTTATCTTAATTCAAACTACTAAGTTGGAGACTTTAGGGTTGCTAAATTTGTTTACATCATGATATATTTTTTTTTGGTTGGTCAAGTTTTTTTTATCCCCATCTTAATGCTAGCGAGTTTCAAATTCGTGTCGTTGGTATCGTAACTCGGAGTCGTTCGTCAACTACTTTACCATTGTGCAAGAATGACACTTGCACTTGTTTATGTCATGGGTTATAATATCCTGCAAGTTAGGAATTTGTTAAAAACGTTAGTATGTTATAGCATCTCAATGGAGTATGGGTTTCTAAATAAATTGATGTCACATATGATTTTAGATACTCAGAAAGAAAAAATTTCTCTCAAACCAAAAATTGGTAATAATTAGCAATTTCAGTACGAATGAGAGTATATATTTTTGAAGACTCTCATCCATACCGATATCATCATTTTCTTTCAATTTTAAAATTATTTTTAACTTTTTATATTAATTTTTCAAGTGTAGTATTTTACAAAAGTGACAATTGTATTAAAATAAATATTGATACAACTACCGCTGAAGATGTCATCAGTAATCGGTAGAAATTGGGGTGGTCCAACGAAGTCCGGGTCCTCCCGGGTAGTACATGGTCTTAAGGACCGGATATCAACACCCGGTTAGGGTCCTCACGATTCTGGTCCGGTTCCATAATGTGTTGGCCGGAACTCCAGGACCGTTTAAAGTCCCAAATACCCGTCGGGAATTAAATTTGTTCCTGGGTATTAAAAAAACTATTAAAATCTTAATTTCTTTCTCTTTTTAACTTGAATATAAATTAGTTTTATAAAAATTTATTATTATTTCTTTATTAATGTACTAAATGTAAGAAAAAAATCAAAAATCAAAAAATCAAAGCCAAAACTAGCAAAAATACCTATAATTTTCTAAAAAAATGATCAAAAGGTTAAATAAACGGGTACCCATTACACATGGATACCGTCGGGTAGGACCGTTGGACCCGGTTATAAACGGGTCATTCGGGTAATTACCCGCCGGGTCTTAAGTGACTAATGGGTCCAACTTTAGGACCCAGAACCGGACCCAATTAGTCGGGTCCGGTTCGGGGTAGCGGGTAACGGGTACCCATTGACAGCCCTAGTAGAAATGAATACAATATATTTCTACAAATGTTTCAATTTTAATCCTCTCTGCTCTCTATCTATAGATTCCATACCTTGTTTTACAACAGATCCATACTATTGTTGTTATTTTTAAAACCAATCTAGCATCCATTTTCCAAATGTTTGATTGATGAACTAAAAACTTAGATCTTGGAAGGAAGAGTACGCCTGTTCCACACTTTTTTTTCCTATGGTAAATGACGTTTTTTTTCCCTATGGTAAATGACTTTATTTTGTAAGTTACTGTACTACATAACAGGGTATCATGATAGTACGAGCAACCAGATTCAAGGAGGTACTATTCATCGATCCACGAATACATGAGCTTGAACTACATAAACCGAGGGAAGGAAGAGAAAAACAAGAATTGTTTTTTGGGGGGACTACTCAAAAATGGTGGGGACTACTTTGTGATAGAAATGTCTACCCTATGTTTATAAGGGTGTCCTAAAGTGTGGAAATGACTAACATACCCTTCACCTATATATATATATATAACCACCTCCTCCCATCACCACCGCTCACCACCACCTACCACCACCGACCACTCAAATCACCACCACCGCCACCTCTATATATAGCTTAATTTAAAGCATTAACAAAACAAAATCAAAATCAAAATTATAAAGAAACCCATTACTTTTCATTCGTTTTCTTTGAAAAAATGAGAAGTAATCATCAAAATGAGTTGAAAATGGAATTACGAGTGAGAAGTTCGGCTAGGAATTATGTGAAAAAAAATTTCGAACTAGCCGAACTCAACTTTAATGGAGGTTTTGTTTTCATAGAAAAATTCGGTTACGTCGAAAAAAAAAAGGTCCAAGCCGAACTCATAGTTCGGTTACGTCGCAAAAAGTTCGGTTACATTGCAATTTTTTTCTCCTAACCGAACATTTCTCTGAAAAACCTGCATATTGAGTTCGGTTACGTCGCAATTTTTTTTCCTAGACGAACTCCTAGTTCGGTTACGTCGCAGTTTTCTTCTCCTAACCGAACTTTTCTCTGAAAGAAAAAACTCCATTAAAAGCGAGATTCGGCTACTGTGTTTTCAGAAATATTAGCCGAACTACACTTTTTAGATGAGTTCGGCTACTGTTCTTGATTTAGTATTTTAACCTGTTTTAACCAAACCAAAATTAATTTGTAAATTGTTCATTTTTAGGAATGTTTTGGCCAATTCAAGCACCGTTAACTAAATTTAAAATTTCCTTGAGTACCCTAAACATCATACTCTTGTTGTGGCTCTTAAAGAAAAAGATCTTAACTTTTTTTCTTCCAAAACCCTCATTTTCATTATCACCTTCATCTTCATCTACTCCCTCTCAATAATTCTTTTTTGAGGTGGTCGGTGGTGGTGGTGGTCGGTGGTGATGGGAGTAGATGAGAGGGAGTTATATATAGAGGTGGCGGTTAAACAAAATCACCACCACCACCACCACCGACCACCACCGCCATCTACTCCCTCTCAGTAACTAATCCCTCAATAAGCCAATTTAATCCCACTAATCATTAATTAACTCATTAATTATTACACTAATTTAGTTACCAAGGCAAGTTTAGTATTAAAAAAAACTTAGATAAGGGTGACTCATTATTACTTCTAATATCCACCCAAAAAATGGAGGGCAGTCCCCCACCATTTTTGAGTAGTCCCCAAAAAAACGGTTCAAAAACAAGCACTAAATATATTTTGGCTGCGTGTTTTTGGGCGGAAGGAAATTTGGGAGAGACATCCGAGATAGTTTTAGCATTTCAAACATGGGAGGCGTCTGATAAGCATGAACAGGGCTTGAGGTCTCAGTAGAATCTCCTCGAGCAGTAGCCTTTTGCATTGAATGTGAACTCATTCCCGAAAGTATATATCCCCTTCCTGTTGACTCGTAAATTTTCTTGCTCCCCATCCTTGACCATACCTCTTGAAGCTCAGCATCCAATGCAACAGACAACTTGTCACCGGCACGCATAGAAGCACTCTCTGATATCCACATCCTACAGCGATCAATTATTGCTCGCCCACTAGGCAGATCACCTTTATCTGCAGCAGCACGTGCAAAACGCAATGCCTCAGCAGCTCGGAACCGATTTTTCTGCCTATCAACCTCTACAGAAACAACCAAATCTTCAGTAAGACTTCTGGGTCTATATATTTTCACTTCTATAGCATCTGTAGTCATGGATTCTTTCGTGAAAGGGTCTCTGTATGTACACCTTACACTAACCAGCTTCATCTGACTGCCGGAATCGTAGTCTACTACAGCTGGAATGTTAACCAGCACAAGTACATCCCTCTCTTCATCTGCATACAACTCCCCAATGTCTATAAATCCTATTTGATTATCGCATGATATGTTGGAGGAATAACTCCCTGCTTTTAGTTGGCTAAGACAAAGATCAAGATGAAGAGATTGTATATGTACTTGCAAGTCTTGTGCAACTACACCAAGTAGGCCACCAATGCATTGAGCAAATGCATCTTGTATCAGTCCCTCATTTTCAATAAAGGAAAATGTGCCCTTGGAACTCTCCGCAATTGAGTGCAACGTGGCGGGATCATGGTCCTCACCAAATCCAAATGTATGAACTGGAATTTTCAACCTTAACTCTTCTTGAAGGTGGATTCTATTCTTAACTGTGTCCTGCCCGTCAGATAACAGCATGATGCTACAAACAGGATTTCTGTGTCTCCGGTCTTCAATTACTTGTGCCCCCTTTTTTAGACCTTCTAAAATGTTTGTCTCACCACCAGCAAACAAACAATTCACAGCTTGTAGTGCATGTTGTTTTCCAGAATCATTCATTAGGAGAAGCGGGAAGAGGCGGCGGGCACTAGATGAGAAGGTAATAACGGATAATCTGTCAAAAGGGCCAAGGTTCTCTATCACAAACCCCATGGCTCGCTTCAGCAACAGAATCTTTGTACCTGTCATGCTACCACTTACATCAAGAACGGTGACAAGATCAACTGGAGCACGACGAGTTGGAGATGGCATGTCACTATTAACTTGATTCATATCTGTGACATGAGCTTTGAGATTAATAAGTACATGGAAGTTTTTTTGCGATGTTGACCGCCGAACAGCTGACAATTCAGTGGATGTTTTGATATCTATGGACCTAATGATTGATTTATCATTAGAGGGAAACTTAAACTGGAAATCCAAGGGATCATCATCATTGAAGTGAGAAGATTGGGAATCTGATGTAATGCTCCGATAAGAATTTGTTTGAGAAGGAATACAGGGTAATGTGCCTGGTGTCCTTTAATATGTGACGGCCAGGTAAGAATGAGACGACTCTTGTCGATCCGTTGGTTAGTTTGGTAATTGGGGCATGAGAAGGGATATCCTTCCATTCAGCATAACAAATGGGGCAAATATGGTGTCCGAGCTTCACATATGAATGATGCAAGCGAAATGAAATGAATGTGAGCATTCTGCAGAGAACATGGCTCTAGTCACGCTACCAGATCCTGCTTTCAAGGCACCATCACAAAGTACAAATCTCTGCCAAAATGGAAAAGTAAAAATTATTTTTAGTCATTCATCAGATTCTTATCACGTAGAAACAATGATCACGAAACAAAGAAATATGTATTCTGCAAGAACGGAAACGTTTGTTCGCTAAGGTGATGCAAATATGCGACACATGCAAAACAAGATATGGCTAAAGTAATCAATCATCAAACAGTTCAAATCAC